>OX637464.1:5917041-6517041 GCA_951799995.1 Trifolium subterraneum
CATTGAAGTAAATGTTATGTAATTCTGTTTTAGCATAAGAAAGATGCAAGGACTTAACATTGTGGGATTTATGTATGTATAATTACTATCTATCATGGGAGGGGGTCATAATAATCCATTATGATCTTTGGTGAAGAATTGAGAGAGAGCTGTGGTTTTAATATGTCAATGATATATAAAATCTAAATAAGCCTTTTTAGTTTGGTCAACATAAGACTTCTGTTCTGCACAATTAATGAACAAATAGCAGTTTTCTCTGATTAACAGTAGAAAAAACACTTATGAAATCTGTTCTATACTAAAAACTTGGTAACCCTTTTCTTTTATTCCTAGAAGACTAATAGGTTTGAGTAGAAGTGTTATGCAACTGTCCTATGTCAAAGTAACTCTTGCACCAGGAACAAATGCCATAGTGATTTTACAAATGCCAAAATTATTTACTGTCATTTGGGTTTTGATGGTTTTGTTCTGTACACATACATACCATTTGACTGTGCTGCAATATTCTCAAAAGTCAAAACAGATATACTAACCCCGGAGTTATAGAACTCTGCTGAATTCCTATGATGCTGCAGCGTCGTGTCAAATTATAGAGTTTTCTCAAATGTATGATGAGGAAATTTTATTTTATTAATTGGTTCTTACAATATGCAACCTGCTTTGAAATGGGAGAGCAATATGGCTTGGCCAACCCAATCTTAGTGATAACATACTATTAATTTTGGAGGTTTGATTCCATTCATATAGTACTATACTATGTAGGCTTTGGGATATCATGTATAGCATTTATCTTTGACTATGAGTAGTTTTCATTTGTTCTGCAACTTGATTTACATTTATGAATTCATATGTGTAAAATGTGAATGTGATTATTGGAATTGAAATGAATTCTTAATAGTTGGTGTATAAAATTGGTACAGTATTATGAAAAGTAGGACAGATAAATATGCTTCAGGTAGGATAGATAGCCGGTGGTTATATTTTCAACCAGTCTACCAACATGGAAATATAACCATATATGACACTGAATGCCGGGCTATGAAGATCAAAGAGCCTATGATGTTAATAGCACCGCTATAGCGGTATAACAAAGTCGCGACCCCCTATCAGCTACGCCAGAGGGCCGTAAACCGCTATTTAGAGAAGCGGCCATGGCGGGCGCAAATAGCGGCGTGATAGCAGTTCCATAGCGTTTTTGGGCTGCTACAAAAAGGAGAAAAGACGGAGGATGGTTGTGAGACTTTTAGCCTGAAGTGTATATGTTTATGGTGATAGTCTAACTGGTTTCAACACACTTTTGACTCTTCAACATGATTATTCACTTTTGCAATTATGTATGGTTTTCAATTCTAAAATTGATCATGTGTTTTGAAAATGATTCTACCTGAAGCCAAAATTTATAGTTTTCGTGTATAATTTCCAAATCAATTCTCCATATATTGTTGGTTGATAGTTACAAAAGTTCTTCATTGCTCATAATAATTTATTGTTTGTTGATAGTATGATGGCTACAAGCTAATGAGAGTCTAGAGAAAGTGCATTATTTATTTTGGCTAAGGGGATTATAGGTCAGTATATATATATATATGGGGTTTGCTAACTTAGACCCACCTAATAACATGAAGGTCTAAGTTAGCAAGGTGCACCTTTTTACTACTCCGTATTTAGTATTCTTAGAGAATTGGTTGGTTATAGCGGATGCGGATTTTGTGTTTGTCTATTCAAGTCTGAATACTTCTCATTTCTCTATTTTATAAAAGAAAAAAGGGTTAAATATATCTAGTTTTGTTTTTGATTCATTCTAAACTCGAATCTTCATTTTTCAAGTGCTTTTTTAGGATTGCAGCCATACCCAGTTGGGCTGCTCTGAGATTAGAGGTAAGTGGCTTGGGTGAAATTTTAGATATGTCATAATTATGAAGCTAAATCAGGAGTAGATAGGAAAATGAATCTACTGTCTGAAAGTGTAATGGTCCTTTTTTACCATTAATTCGTCACTCAGTACATGCTAGTTGTAATCTCATAACAGCAAAAGAAGCATATTGGTTGGCTAAAATAAATTATTCTAAATTTGACGTTTGTACCTACCTAGTAATATCATTGTTTGTGGTCGTAGTACTTGCACTTTGGGGGATTTAAAAGAAAAACAAAATGCTGTTAGATAGACATGGATCGATTAGATGCCCTGTAATTTTTTTGAATTAGATCCATCATTTCTGCTATGTTTTTTTTGAATTATATTTAGCTAATGTCATCTTTTCCCATATGTTTACAATTCTAGTAAACCAAACAAAATAGAATTGAGAAATATCAGAAATGCATGACTGGTCTATGGAAGCTGGAGTTTATTGACCATGTAGATCAAAGGGATAATGAAGATCATGTCGTTGAACCACACATAGTTGACGCTATAGCTTTCTGTTTAGCATCGAATGTTAGTCTATTTACAGCCAATAGGAAAATAAATTCATCTTTCTGTTCTGTTTGTTTGATATAACATAATAGGATTCATCTTTCTGGTTCAGTGGTTTAGTATCAAAACAATTCAATTTTCCTTTTCAGATTTTGGGTCCTATCCTATCACTATGCTTAAACTTAATTTATGAAATTTTTTCAACTTGAACTGTTACAATTTATTTGTTCTTCAATGATTTGTTTGTTGTCTGAAAAGAAAAATATATACGAGGCCTTGACACGATAACATGTCTGAGTGTTGAATTGTTGAATTCGTCATAAGATCAATAAGCTCTTGATGATTATAATGAGAGCAGGGGGGGTGGTGAACAAACAATTAGCTACGTAGTGTGTACTAATTCACGCCAGATTAGGGTCTGTTTATATGCTAGTCTATTAGAGTTGGATATTGTTCTACTTGTGAAGTCGAAGAACTGTGTAACCCTTTTCTTTTAGTCCTATAAGACTAATAGGTTTGAGTAGAAGTGTTATGCAACTCTCCTATGTCAAGGTAACTCTTGCACCAGGGACAATGATCATGTGTGCATGGCAATACTGCCATAATGGTTTTACAAATGCCAAAATTATTTACACAATCATTTGAGGTTTGATGGTTTTGTTCTGTACACATACATATCATTTGACTGTCCTTCAATGCTATCAAAAGTCAAAACACATACACTATCCCCAGAGTTATAGAACTACTATGATGCTGCATCGTGCGTCAAGAACAAAGGTCGTGTCAGATTCTAGAGTTTTCTCAAATGTCTGAGGAGGAAATTTTATTTTCTTAACCGGTTCTTACAATACACAAGCTTTGAAATGGGAGAGTAATATGGCGTGGCATACCGAATCTTAGTGATAACATTATTTTGGGATATCATGTATAGCATTTATCTTTGACTATGAGTAGTTTTCATTTGTTCTGCAATTTGATTTACATTTTTTAAATTCATATGTGTGGATATGATTATTGAAATTGAAATGAATTATTCTTAATAGTTGGTGTATAAAATTGGGACAGTATTTTGAAAAGTAGGACATATAAATTCGACGATTTATATTACGCTATCAATTTTACAAAATTAGACAATTTCGGCTTCGGCTATTAATTTACAAAGGAAGATCAAAAGTTGTGAGCAACAAATCCATTTCCCTCGTACTGTTAGTGTTTACTCGAGCTTTTCCTTCGAGAAATTTGTTTTCCTGTTCTAGAAATTGCATTCATGAAACTTATACTAAGAAATTCTTCTATCTCAGTGAATTTTGTTACATGTAAATCATTTGAATTTTATTTTATTTTTGATTATTCACGGAGCAAATCTTCAAAGAAAATTATAGTTGTTGCCAGTGGGGTTCAAGCTAAATATCAATATTAGAATGTTCAACACCAAGGAATTTATCACAATGACTAAAGCTGCATATACATTATGAATTGAAATTCGAAAGCAATTTATCACAATGTATGCTTCATATGCACAGAGTGATGATAGTCTTGAGCATGTTTAGAGTGTGCCATCGCACATGATCTCATATTTTCACTTGAGGGTATCCCTTCCCGTAAGCTTTTGGATAGAAGATACAGTAAACACTGAAATCTTGGTAATTGGTATGTATATGCCTTCTTCTCTCTAAATTATATCAAAAAAATTATGGGTGCCGATGCAAAGAGCATTGAAGGATTCCGACCAACCGAGCTTCTTGATCCGAAAACTCATCACTGCATTGAGTTTGTCCGGAGACAACAAGATAAAATTGGGGTGTAACATACATAGCATCTCCATTTGATTTTGCTCCTATATTACTGATAATTTTCATAAGAATGCATCTTTGCAACAACCAGCACATCACATTACTAGATTTTAAATATAATAACATAGACAAAAACTGTTGTAAACCACAAACACAGGACAAGCAAAAGGGGTATTGTTGAGGATGAAAAGGGATCTATTAGTAAATGTTTTAAAACTGAACAGGACAATTCAACTTATTTAACCATGACACAGATGTCTCACCGGTTCGATGTCCAGTTTCTAAAACATTGCCAGTAGCCTATTAGTATTAGTTTTGATAAGAAATCTCCAATTGCGTTTGGGATGCTCCATTTTTGGGAACATAAACTCAATCAGAGATGTCATATGTACTTCGACTTCTCTGTCTAGATTAAAGAGACTACTTTGTGGCGAATTCAATACAATTGATCAACAAATGTTGCAGAAAGAAAACATTCAATTGTAGAAGTGTTCAATTCAAAGAAATCATATTACTACATGCTTGTCAACTCCACTCTGCATGTGGAGTTCAATTTTTAAGCCACATTCAATTGTGCAATTACTGTAATAGGTGAAATTCCAATTGATAACTGTGACTTGTTATAAGCCACATTCAATTTTTTACCATAACACCAACAGACCACAAAATTATCAGATATACTAACTTTGAAAATCACAATGTTAATGATGTAATATATACACTTGATCATACTTCATACTACCGACGATATATTCAAGTTAAATGCTAAACATGATATCCCAAACCCAAAGCATGGGAGACAGTATAGTATAAAACATCTCACAAAATCATCCCGCAAAATAGATTGTGTTATCAGTAAGATTGAGTTTGCTATGCCATGCCATATTAATCTCCATTCCAAAGCAGGCTGCATATTATTGATACCAAAGGGTAACAAAAACTGAACCTCTGTCAAGAACATCCTCACTTTTTTTATTTGAAATCGAGAAACAAAGCTATCTTAATTATACCGGAAAATGATTCAGAATTGATCTCAGAAGGTCCTTGAGTGAGCTGCTAAAGAAAAACCTGAATCAAAGAATTAGCTTCTTCTATTTCCTGATTCACAAGAATACGAATAGAGGGCAATATATGCTTACTCGTACATTCTAAAAATATGACTACTTTCAAACATTGCTCTAATCCAATAATTCATAAGTATATGTAACATTTAACAACCCATCCCTTAAAAAATAATTTATGTGTAATAAAACAACCGTATTCTCGAACCACGAAACCAATAATTATGTGTCAATTGCATACAAAGTTAACAAAAAATAGGGATAATTGGCCAAAACCAAAAGTGTTAAACTAGAACTGTGACTAAAAGCAAAAAATGTTCCAGATTACTAAGCAAATGAAACAACGCAGTTAAACTAGAACAACATGATTATATGTAGTATGGCTGGTTTATACAGTTACACCAAACTATGCTTTGACAGCTTATCCAGGCAATCTGTGCTAGCATCCTCCCCCTGATATAGCTTTAATAGACTATATGCTTCCTCCTCAAAATGATTCACATATTTTTGCAGGAACAACTCGTCAGTCCTATAAAATGGTGTAATTAAGCTGGCATCCTTCTTCCACAAACCTTTGGAAAGAAGATACTGGACAACAGAAGCCCTTGGAATAAGCCTTTTCTCTAAACTAAATCCGAAAAGATCGGGTGCTGCTAGGAGCAAAAAAGGATCCCAACCAAGCTGCTTGATCCAAAAATGCATCACCGCATTCAGTTTGTCCGGAGACCGTAGCATAAAACGAGGCTGTTTTTTAAAAGCATTAAAAATTTGATCTTCAGAAAAACCCCAATTCTTGAAGGCATCAACTTTTGCATCCCATTGGGATTTGGTGATAGCCCTTTTGGCTAATAATGCCACACAAAAATTGTATTTAGAAGGATCAAACCCTAATTCTTTAATCTCTTCAACAAGTTTTTTGAAATCATTAGAACAAATTATAGAAGGTCTAGTAGTAAGCAAACAGTAAATGCTTGCAGGAGTGACCCCAAAATCAAGCAAAAAATTCACATTTAGTTTCATGTGGCCATGTCTAATGATAGAAGGACAAGCAATAATTGAAGTAAGAGCTTTTTGATCAGAAGGACAGAAACTTCTTACCAATTCAAAAGAAGGGATTATCTGTTTCTGAAGGCTTGTACACAAAAAATGGGGGCTTCTGGTGATGGTGTCAACAATGTCAGATGAAGAAGCACCTTTGGAGGATAAAAATTGAAACTTTGGCAAAATGGTTTTGATGGGGTCGAATGTTAAGAGTCCTGGTGCTCTGTGGATGATGGATTGTATCTGTTCATTGGAGAAACCGTGAGTTTTGAAGAAGGCGATAACTGAGTCGGGTTTTTTGGGGGTGTTGAAACGAAGTCGTGTTGATGCTTTAAGGGCGTTATGTGGTGATAAACCGCAAGTATTGGTGAGGTATGAAACAGTGAAAGATTGTTGATCTGAATCTGAAGTGATGGTGATGGTGGAGAATGGTTTGAGAAAGTGGGTTGGGTGAAGAAGGTAACATTTTGGGGATTGGGGGTAGAAGAGAGTTCTGATGCGGTGATAATGAAACATCAGAACGGAGATTCTACCAATTCCTGCCGGAGTTGGTTTAAGATCTTGAAGTGTGCTGCTGGTCTAGGTCTCAAGTTTGACTCTCCATGACAATTTTGGTGGGCAGTGAAATTGACATTTTGGCTTTATATGGAGCTTGCAAGTGAGCACTGAAATTCATCCCCTCGTATTAGTCGGTCATTAGATCGAATATCCGAGTTTTTAATTATGGTTAATTTGATGGTTTGATGTATGAGTAATTGATCTGAACTAAGGGTGCTCAAATTCAATCCAATCCAAATAAAAATCGCAAACCGATAAAAAAAACGAAAACTACAAAAAATCGAATATTTTTGGATGTGTTTTGATGTTCTTTTAAGAAAACTGCTGAATAGGATCGAATTTCGAATTGATTTCTAAAAACCGATTTAAAACCGAACCAACCGCATACATATATTTTAATACTTATTTATATTTTTATTAGTATGAATATATGATGAATTAAACTATTTTTTTGTTCATTTTAACTTTTGATAATACTATTTGTTAGTTTAATTTAATTTATTTCTTACTTTTTGATATGTTCTAAATATAATTTATAATTGTCATTCCAAAATATTAATTTTTAATGTATTATATGTTATATTATACATCAAACTTAATATATATTTCGTCAAGAAATTCAAACGGTTGCTTTATGGTATTTTTTATAATATTAATATTTAATAAAAAAATTACAATTTATAATTTGGATATCCAAAAACCGATCCAAATTAAACCGCATAAAATTGGATTGGATCGAATTTTTTTATTTGTCATCTAAAACCGAACAAAACTGCAAATAAAATTAATTTTGAATCGGTTGAATTTTTGCCTCCAAACCGAACCGCGAGCACCCCTAATCTGAACAAATCTGAACAGTTGAAGAGATTGCTAATGAAGCAACTTTATGTCGAATTGAATGTTGAGGATGATACCTATAAACATTAATGCCGAAGTAATTTTGTTATTATATGATGTGCGTTATACTCAATGGACGAGGTAGTAGTAGATCCAGCCATGACTATCAAAGCTATTGGACATCAATGGTATCGGACTTATGAGTATTCAGACTATAACAGTTCTGATGAACAGTCACTCACTTTTGACAGTTATACGATTCCAGAAGATGATCTATAATTGGGTCAATCACGTTTATTAGAAGTGGACAATAGAGTGGTTGTACCAGCCAAAACTCATCTACGTATTATTGTAACACCTGCTGATGTACCTCATAGTTGGGCAGTACCTTCCTTAGGTGTCAAATGTGATGTTGTACCTAGTCGTTTAAATCAGATCTACTCTATCTATTTAATTTTTCACTTCCGCCTGGCTGACTGATAAACAAATGGAACCATAGCTAAGACTGATCGATGAGCCTTCTCTCTCCTTGAGCCCATATGAATCTGGTGACTATTGGTATGTTTAGTCGGGCGGCGGCCATGTAACAAAAGAATGTTATCCTTTGCTTCCAAATCCATACAAATCGTTTTATACCATGTTTCAAATAAAAAAAGAGCATGTGTGTCTCCACTCGGAAAAGTATTTGAAGACGGATAAATACCGACCGGACTCTCCCAGAGGTTTCTCTTATAAAGAACCATATCCCCTCGCCAGCAAGCTAGGTTTTAAGTGAGCAATCCCATTAATAGCCACGCTATCTCAGTAGCTAACCGACCATAATTATGGATCCAGATTTGAAAGAAAAAGGTGGTGGTCGGGACGGGAATCATAAGAATCACCTGCAACGTCAACGACTGGATCAATTGCTTAACCGACTGAAAGGTGAAAGGGAGGAATCTCGTTAGACTGGAACGGGCTATTGATTGGATTTAGAAAAGAGAGTAGGTCCGGCTAGGCAAAAAATGGGATAATCGATCTTTCTATCTTACGCAAGTTCTGCTTTATCCTTCTTTCGTTATAAGGCTTTCTTCTCTTATTTATTTAGTTAAGACATTTTTCTAAAAGGTTAGCTGAATAACCTGTAGCAGAGTGGCTTTACAGGCTTTCAACTTTATGTTCTCTTACTCGGCTAGAGGGCTTTCCCTCACATCCTACTCTTAAGTATAGGACTGGAGCCTCATAACATGTTGACGAAGACCCCCGAACTGAGGGTTCGATCAGTAGAGGGGACGACTTGGCCTGTCCGGAAGAAGAATAGCCCCGCTCTCTAGCCGACTGATCCCGTTGATCATATAACTGGGAGGGATTCGAAGATTTGAGGCACCCTATCTGGCATAGCGTCTCCGACTACTACTACACGGACACAAACTCAGTTGTGCTTGGCCTGAACTTATAATCGGGGACCGAAAAACTGGAAACACCTCCGGTGCTGATAAGGTCGGGACCGTGGTCGCCCGTCTCAGGTTTGCCCTGCTTTGGTCTCTGGTTTGATGGTTGCAGGTTTGCATGTAATCAATGGCAGAACGACTGACTCCTGTTTGAACCTTCCTCTCACCTTCTCCTTGGCCTTTTAAGACCCTTTGCCACTTCCTTTTTTCGTAGCTTAAAAGGCCATCAACCCCACTTAGCCCTATCTTAAGTTCGTGGCCCTTCGCACCGTGGGAGCATCTGGGAATTAGCAAAAAACAGTACCAAAGAGGGATTTAGCGGCAAAGAGGCGCGTTTGGATCCGCGAAGGCAATCGCTCGGTCGCTTGGGAGCACATGCATGCCTATCTGTGTATTGTTCTATTCTAAACTAAGTAAGTGTCCTCTTCTCATAGAGGAGGAATTGCCTAAACCTAAAGGATTAGTTCCTCTAGTGAGTAAAAAATTTTAGTAGTGATAGAAAGGAAGCACGGATAGTGAGTTGTAATTCTAAAGTCTCATTTATATGGCTTGTGGGGTGTTGATAAGTTTGTTATAAAATATAGCTCGTGAGAATGAGTGTCATAAAGATACTTGTTTAAGGAATTCATAATAATAAATTTTGTCTTGAAAATACAAGTCAAACAGTTAAGAAATACACACTAATAAAAAATCAATTGGTAGTACAATATATCACACTAATAAGTAGTACTCCTTCCGATCTTTTATATTAAGGACCAGAGGGAGTATTAAAATAGTCTCCATGAAATTAACTCGGTTGGTATGAATATCATCTTATATATGTAGAAGTCGAAGTTCGAATCTGAACACTCCATTTATCCGCCTTTAACGTGGAATTTATAGTCACTGGACTATTACTATTAACGGTGGAAAAAAAAAAGTAATATTAAAATATATTCAAAGAGTTATGCATAGCAATGTAGTGTCTCATAGGTCTGTAGATGTAGTATTTAAGAGAATTGGTTTTGCGATCCAAAAATGGTACGCAGCTTGTTGCTCGTTTGCCTTCTATCCAAGTGTAATTAGTTTATATATATATAAGGAGATTTTATATATATATATATATATATATATATATATATATATATATATATAAAATCTCCTTATTTGAAGAAAAAAAATGTTAGCACTATTCTATTATTCCTTTGAACTAGACACCGACCCATGCTATCGCACGGGTTTTGTAGATTTTCATATATTATATAAAAAGAACTATAATAAAAATTTTAAAATAAATTATGCAATCAAATATGTCTTTTAAAATCAGTCCAAATTGACCCACCCTAGTGTATAATAAAATCACCCAAGCACCACATTGAATATTATAAAAATCAAGCAATGCAGACCATCCATGTTTAAAATATATGCTGCCATTAACTTTTTCAACTAATATTTCAAATTGATTTCTGTTTGGATCAATAAGGGTGTGTTTGGTAGGAGAGAAAATGATAACAGAGAAATAGAAACACGAAAACCAATGTTTCCGTGTTTCTATTTCTCTCTTCTCATTTTCTCTCCTACCAAACAAAGGCTAAGTGTAGCTAACGATGTACGTTGTTGTCACCAAAATCAGATGCAAACATTTTTGGTAACATGACCGCGCCATAAAATAAAAATAATAACAATGTTAAATCTCTACCAATGTAAAATGCTCAAATACAACCAAATACATTCGGTTGAAATAAAATGTATACTTACTTTACCATGGTGAAACTCAACATAATAAGTTCGATATTTGATCCGACAATGATTGACGTACTTCTCTAAGTCAGTTATTGGATATGGATTTAATGATGCAATGTGTAAAAAAAGTCAGTTATTAGATATGAATTCAATGATGTTATGTGTAAAAAAGAAAGAAAGTGGTAAATATAAAATGCGGCGAGAATGAATAGTTAGAATATATAAAATATAAAATTAAATTAAAAAAACCACTTAAACAACGCAGCGCAAGTTGAAATTCAATACTTTGATCAGTCATAGTAGCAATAGAAACACAAATTTGTGATAGCTAAACTTGAGATATATATAGAGGAATATATAAAACGCGGCGAGAATGAATAGTTAGAGTAAAATTTTGTGAAAGTTAAACTTGAGATATATATATAGAGGAAAAATAAAGCATATACGATAAATATTCATAACATATCTTTATAAAATACAAATTGATTTCTATTTAAACAAATTAAATATTTGCATAGCAGCGAAAAATATTAAATTATATATTGTTGTGACACATCATGAATTTGATTTCTACCGAGGTAGGTGTATATAAAAATTGGAGACTTAGAAAAAAAATTGAACATTTATTACAGAAAAAATTGATTTGATTGCATAGTCAATACACGTTGGTTACAAAAACATTACAAAACAATTGATATGTCATAGTGGCTAATATACGAAACCTTTGCAGAAAGGTTATTAGTTCAACTTCTGCTGAGGACAGTTTTTAATAATTAAATTTTAGTTAAATTAGGGTTACTTGGCTAATAATGATTTGAAAGTTTATATTATACTATGATACACTATTAATTTCACACTCGTCTATTAATTCACATTGGCTGGTTGAAAGCTGTAAGCAGGAAATCCATGTCTCTTACACAAGAGCTTATTCTTCTATCCTGTGGGTTTTATTACGTGTAATGTAAATCATTTGAATTTTATTTTGTTTTTGATTATTCACAGAACAAATCTTCAAAGAAAATAACAGTGGTGGGATCAATATTAGAATGTTCAACACCAAGTAATTATCACAATGACTAAGCTACATCATTAAAGAGACTACTTTGTGGTAAATTCAATACCAGAATTGATCATCAAATGTTACAGAAAGAAAACATTCAATTGTAGAAATGTTGAATTCAAATAAATCATATTACTACATGCTTGTTAACTCCACTCCCCAAATTCAGATGTGATAATAAAGTCAAGAGATCTCATTACAAACAATTTACATAATAAGACAGATAATAATGGGCCTAGAACTATGACTTGAACCATAACACCAACAGACTACAAGATTATCAGATGATGTTAATAATGTAATATATAATATACTTGATCATACTTCATACGACTGACGATATATTCAAGATAAATACTAAACATGATATCCCAAAGACAAAGCATGGGAGATAGTATAGTATAAAACCATCTCACAAAATATTCAAAGCAGGTTGCATATTATTGATTCCAATGCATAAAAATACCTCTCCTCAGGAATTTGAGAAAAATCTGGAATCTGACCTGAGGCTGAAGCTATTAGTCTGCTTTTACACCTTTGTTAGAAATAGAATGCCAAGTTATAGAAACGGGATTGATTTTCATAAGCCATAAATCACAAAAAAAACACCAACAAGCTCTCCGTCAATGCTTTTATACTTAAAATCACTCAAAACAATAACATTAGAACTTTCTTAGAAAAAAGCTGAAGATGAAGAGGATATGCCAACATCAGGAAATCACCTGAACCTTTCTCCTCAAACTTATATTCAACACTAAATGATTTTCTGAGCACAGCATCACCTGACAAAGGGTAGCAAAAACTGAACCTGCCAAGAACATCCTTGTTTTATTGAATTGGAATCCGGCAACAAAGCTATCTAAATTATATCGGAAAGTGATTCAGAATTGATCTCTGAAATTCGTTGACTCAGTTTGACAGGCAAGGAAGCTTATAAGAGCCATGTTTGGTCATTGTTAAGGTGAGAGGTGAACCAGGTAAGGTTATCATTTGAAGAGAGGGGAATAATGGAATGAGCGGTGGAGATGGAAAGAGGTATTGGTTGTGTCATAGAAACAGTCAAATAGGGACTTCCTCTAACATGTTAAAATCAATGTATATGGCATACGAGGAAGATGCAATTAATTGCTCACCATTCCCCTGCTCATTATAACCGTCAAGAGCCCATTGACATTACGATGAATTCAACCCGCACCACGGCACCAGTGTGCCAAATGGTCATGCAAATTTGCTTGAGCTGCTAGAGAAAAACCTGAATCAAAGACTTTGGTTCTTCTATTATCTGATTTCATAAAAATACAAATGGAGGGCAATATATGCTTACTCGTACATTCTAAAAATATAACTACTTTCAATCATTGCTCTAATCCAATAATTCATAAGGATGTGTAACATTTAACAATCCATCCCTTAAAAAATAATTTATGTGGAATAAAACAATCATATTCTCCAACCACAAAACCAATAATTATAACAAAATAGGGATAATTGGCCAAAAGGGTTAAACTAGAACTGTGCCAAAAAGCAAAAAAGGTTCCAAATTACTAAGCAAATGAAACAACACAGCTAAACTAGAACAACATGATTAAACATAGTATGGTTGGTTTATACAGTTACACCAAAATATGCTTTGACAACTTATCCAGACACCGAATGCTAGAATCCTCCCCCCCTTATACAGCTTTAATAGCCTATATGCATCCTCCTCAAAACGATTCACATACCTTTGCAGGAACAACTCATCAGTCAAACAAAATGGTGTAATTAAGCTGGCATCCTTCTTCATCAAACCTTTGGAAAGAATATACTGGACAACAGAAGCCCTTGGAATAAGCCTTTTCTCTATACTAAATCCGAAAAGATCAGGAGCTGACAGGAGCAATAAGGGATCCCAACCAAGCTGTTTGATCCAAAAATGCATCACAACATTCAATTTGTCCGCAGACCGTAGCATAATGTTAGGCTGTTTTTTAAAAGCATTAAAAATTTGATCTTCAGAACAACCCCAACTCTTCAAGGCATCAATTTTAGCATCCCATTGAGATTTGGCGATAACCCTTTTGGCCAATAATGCCGTAACAAACTTGTATGATGAAGGACCAAACCCTAATTCCTTAATTTCCTCCAAAACCTTTTTCAGATCAGTAGAACAAATTATAGAAGGTCTAGTAATAAGCAAACGGTAAATGCTTGAAGAAGTGACCCCAAAATCAAGCAAAAATTTAACATTTAGTTTCATGCGGCCATATCTAATGGAAGAATAACAAGCAATAATTGAAGTAAGAGCTTTTTGATCAGAAGGACAGAAATTTCTTACCAATTCAAAAGAAGGGATTATCTGTTTCTGAAGGCTTGAACACAAGAAATGGGGGCTTCTGGTGATGGTGTCAACAATGTCAGATGGAGAAGCACCTTTGGAAGATAAAAATTGAAACTTTGGCAAAATGGTTTTGATGGGGTTGGATGTTCAGAGTGATGGTGCTCTGTGGATGATGGATTGTATCTGACCATTTGAGAAACCGTTGGTTTTGAAGAAGGTGATAACAGAATCGGGTTTTTTGGGGGTGTTGAAACAAAGTCGTTTGGATGCTTTAAGAGCGTTTTGTGGTGATAAACCGCAAGTGTTGGTGAGGTATGAAACTGTGAAAGATTGTTGATCTGAATTTTAAGTGGTGGTGGTTGTGGAGAATGGTTTGAGAAAGTGGGTTGGGTGAAGAAGGTAATATTTTGGGGTTTGGGAGTAGAAGAGGGTTCTGAGGCGGTGATAATGAAACATCAGAATGGAGATTCTACCAATTCCTGCCGGAGTAATCTCGAGGAGAGTGGAGTAGTAAGTGACTGCGATGCATAGACTAAGGCTTTGTTTGGGAAGGCCAAAAAGCTAGCTTATAGCTTTTAGCTTATAAGCTAAAAGCTCTGTTTGGTAACGGTCATTTTGTGATGAGCTTATAGCTTATTTTACTAGCTTATAGCTTATTTTTCAAACGCTATTTCAAGTAGCTTATAGCTTATTGTTTTTTCTTCCAAAGCATGGGAGACAGTATATAGTATACAACCATCTCACAAAATACTCGAAGCAGGCTGCATATTATTGATTTCAATGCATAAAAATACCTCTTCATATTTGAAGCAGGCTGCTTATTATTCGTTGACTGAGTTTGATAGGCAAAGAAGCTTATAAGAGCCATGTTTGGTCATTGTTAAGGTGAAAGGCGAACTTGGTAAAGTTATCATTTGAAGAGAGGGAAAAAATGGCACGAACAGTGGAGATGGAAAGAGGTGTTGGTCGTGTCATAGAAACAGTCAAATAGGGACTTCCTCTACCATGTTAAAACCAATGCATACAGCATATGGCATACGGGGAAGATGCATACCACTTCTACTCAAAAGTCTATTAGTCTTCTAGGACTCAAGGAAAAGAGATGTGCAATTCAGTATGATTTTATATCAGAGAAAACTGCCACTTATCAGCAATATCAATTCAAATCAAAGACAATTACATCACAAGTAGAAGAAGAATATCCAACTCAAATAGTATAAACAGATACTAATCTGGTGTAAATTAGTATGGAATTAATTGCTCACCATTCCCCTGCTCATTATAATCGTCAAGAGCACATTGATATTAGGATGAATTCAACCCGCACCAGTGTGTCAAATGGTCATGAAAATTTGAGTGAGCTGCTAAAGAAAAACCTGAATCAAAGACTTAGGTTCTTCTATTATCTGATTTCATAAAAATACAAATAGAGAGCAATATATGCTTACTCGTACATTCTAAAAATATACTACTTTCAAGCATTGCTCTAATCCAATAAATCATAAGGATATGTAACATTTAACAATCCATCGCTTAAAAAATAATTTATGTGGAAATAAAACAATCCTGTTCTTCAACCACAAAACCATTAATTCTGTGTCAATTACGTACAAAGTTAAAAAAGAAGAAGAAGGGATAATTGGTCAAAAGGGTTAAACTAGAGCTGTGACTAAAAGCAAAAAAGTTCCAGATTACTAAGCAAATGAAACAACACAGTTAAACAAGAACAACATGATTATACGTAGTATGGCTGGTTTATACAGTTACCGGATGCTAGCACCCTCCCCCTGATATAGCTTTAATAGCCTATATGCTTCCTCATCAAAACGATTCACATATTTTTGCAGGAACAACTCATCAGTAAAATAAAACGGTGTAGTTAAGCTGGCATCTTTCTTCATCAAACCTTTGGAAAGAAGATACTGGACAACAGAAGCCCTTGGAATAAGCCTTTTCTCTAAACTAAATCCGAAAAGATCGGGTGCTGCTAGGAGCAATAAAGGATCCCAACCAAGCTGCTTGATCCAAAAATGCATCACCGCATTCAGTTTGTCCGGAGACCGTAGCATAAAACTAGGCTGTTTTTTAAAAGCATTAAAAATTTGATCTTCAGAAAAACCCCAATTCTTGAAGGCATCAACTTTTGCAACCCATTGGGATTTGGTGATAGCCCTTTTGGTTAATAATGCCACACAAAAATTGTATTTAGAAGGATCAAACCCTAATTCTTTAATCTCTTCAACAAGTTTTTTCAAATTAGTAGTAGTACAACAAATCATAGAAGGTCTAGTAGTAAGCAAACGGTAAATGCTTGAAGGAGTGACCCCAAAATCAAGCAAAAATTCAACATTTGGTTTCATGCGGCAATATACAATAGAAGAAGGACAAAGAATTGAAGTAAGAGCTTTTTGATCAGAGGGACATAAACTTTTTACCAATTCAAAAGTAGGGATTGTCTGTTTCTGAAGGCTTGAAGTTAGAAAACGGGGGCTTCTGGTGACAGTGTTAAGAGAAACACCTTTGGAGGATAAAAATTGAAACTTTGGCAAAATGGTTTTGATGGGGTTGGATGTTAAGAGTAATGGTGCTTTGTGAATGATGGATTTTATCTGTTCATTGGAGAAACCGTGGGTTTTGAAGAAAGCGATAACTGAATCGGGTTTTTTGGGGGTGTTGAAACGAAGTCGTTTTGATGCTTTAAGAGCTTTTTGTGGTGATAAACCGCAAGTGTTGATGAGGTATGAAACGGTGAAAGATTGTTGATCTGAATCTGAAGTGGTGGTGGAGAATGGTTTGAGAAAGTGGGTTCCGTGAAGAAGGTAGCATTTTGGGATTTGGGGGTTGAGGAGAGTTCTGAGGCGGTGATAATGAAACATCAGAACGGAGATTTTACCAATTCCTGCCGGAGTAATTTGGAGGAGAGTTACTAGTGAAGAGTATGTTTTTTGAAACAACGGTAAAGAGTTAGTGAGTGTGTTGCTGGCATTTCTTGGGAGGAGAATATTTTTAACCAAATATAGTTGATTCAATTTTTAGGATGTTCCCCCTTAATTCTTTATCAATAAATAAAGTAATACTAAGATTAATATCATCTTGAATGTCAAAAAAAAAAAGATTAATATCATCTTAAATAAAGAGGGGAAAATTTGCTTCATGACACCTTAAGGCAATAGCATGATAGCATCGACACAAGTGTTTGCTTCAAGATGAATGTGATTTATACGAATAGTTGATCTTGAGAGGTTGATAAGATGTACGTGTTGGGTCATCACGAGGGGACAGCCAGAGGATCATTCACATTGGGTTAAGAACAACTCTACAAGTGAGTTGGACACCACACTCTTATCCAAAACCTTAAGGCGTTAGGTTTATGGGTCCTCTTACTTATAAAGTATTCAACCTTCACTCTTCTAAGCAATGTGAGACTTAACACTCACACTTGCCACAACAATCTCCCCCTCAAGTGTGAGTCTATCCATACCAGGATATGCTCCCCCTCGAGCGGAAGCTTTTTCAGCTACACTACACTTGTACCGCCGTTGCCACACGGGACACGCCGCCTGACCACCTTTGTTAGGAAGACTTTCGATACAAGGAGTCGGTCGAACCCTTTGTCGAACCAGGCTCTGATACCACTGTTGGGTCATCACGAGGGGGCAGCCAGAGGGATCATCCACATTGGGTTGAGAACAACTCTACAAGTGAGTTGGACACCACACTCTTACCCAAAATCTTAAGGCGTTAGGTTTATGGGTCCTCTTACTTATAAAGTGTTCAACCTTCACTCTTCTAAGCAATGTGGGACTTAACACTCACACATGCCACAACAGTACGATCTCTTGGAGAGGAGAAGGGGTTGGAGATGAAAAATAGAGGTATGACGATTTTGAATCATATTGATGGCATGTAAGAATTCTGTTTCAAGAATGACATTTGTACGTTGCATCTATCTGATCATCTGAAGACCAAAGATGATTCCTTTTATTCCGCAAAGAGAACATTTCCTGACACAAGCTTACACATGAATTCTTTCACAAAATTTCCATTGTGATTTCTGATAATACCTCTGCAAACCGCTGTGGTTATACGATTCGTCTGTATTTATTTTGAAGAACTCAAGAGGAGGCTTTGACCAATGCATGTATTTCCGGCACAAGTTTTTAGATCGAGATGTAAGAGAAAACTTCATCTCTTTTTCAATTTGATAAGTTATGCTATGATTTTTAAAGTGAGAAGCGTCCCAAGCTCTGGTTTCTCTAGAAAATACCAGTTTATTGCGATTTTTCCAAAGAGACCAAACCGAGACACCCAAAAAAAGTGGGTCAATAAGTATTACTAGCTCCAATATGTTTAGTAACGATGTTCCACTCCAACCAAGTGTATAAGCCAAAACTTGATCCAATTATTTTTTGTGATGAACTGGTTCCCGTAGTTCTGAGCGTCATCCTCACAATCTTAAAGCATGTGCAAGATTGTTTCCTAGTGAGATTGACATTTGGGACATGTGCCATCCGTTGCCGTATGGCGGTGTGCTCTACTTGCATTTGTCAGCAATGATCCATGAACTATCATCCAAAGAACAGCGAGAATTCGAGTCCAACCTTGCCAATCAATCAATTAACTTAAAGTTGAATCTGTACGGACAGTCAAAAACAAAAAATTACATCGCCAACACATCACAATTATTCTTTGTGTGAAAAAGTGATTATTCTAATAATTTAGAGAAAGCTTAATTCATCGATAAAAATTAAATATTTCTAATAATCTAACTATGATTGATTAATTTCGTCAAAAAAAAAAAAACTATAATTGATTAACGATATAAAAACGATCTTGACACTTTTTCAAAGAAGGTCTAGTGTTGATTCCAAGTTCCAACTTCCCATTGTTTTTCATCTTATTTATGGGAAAAATAATTTCAGCAATTAAAAATTCGACTACGAAATAAATAAAATTCGACAAAAAATTATTCCTATAAAAAATCAAACTCGGTTCTACGGAACATTCTCATTAACAACTTGTTCCATCTTTTGGTTTGGATGGATGGGCTTTGAAATACCAGACTTTGCTGTAATTTTGTCAAATATTTGGTCCTATGTTTCACCTTCACCGTCACCGTCTCAGAGCTCTCCTCCACCTCAACGATCTTTCCCAAACCTCAAAATGCCACTTTTTTCTTCTTCAACCCCACTTTCTCAACCCATTCTCCACCACCACAACTTCAGATTCAAATCAACAATCTTTCACCATATCATACCTCACCAACACCTGTGGCTTATCTCCACAAGATGCTCTCAAAGTATCCAAACGACTTCGTTTCAAAACCCCCAAAAAACCTGATTCCGTTACCACTTTCTTCAAAAACCACGGTTTTTTCATTCAAAACATACAATCCATCATTCTTAAGGATCCTGAGCTATTAGTCTCAAACCCCATCAAATCAATTTTACCAAAGTTTCAATTTTTAGCTTCCAAAGGTGCTTCTCCTTCTGACATTGTTGCCACTGTAACAAGATGTCCTCGTTTTCTCCGTGTAAGTCTCGAAAAACACATTATCCCTGCTTTTGATTTGGTACGAAGTTTTTGTCCCTCTAATCAAAAAGCTATTGATTCTATAATTGCTTGTCCAACTTCAATTAGTGATGTTAGAATGAAACGAAATGTGAAATTTTTGATTGATTTTGGTTTCCCTGGTTCAAGTATTTACCATTTACTTAGGACTAGACCTTCTATAATATGTTCTACTGATTTGAAAAATGCTGTTGAGGAGATTAAGGAATTAGGGTTTGACCCTTCAAAAGTTTATTTTAGTGTTGCATTATTGGCCAAAAGGGCTATCACCAAATCTCAATGGGATGCTAAAGTTGATGTCTTGAAGAGTTGGGGTTATTCTGAAGATGAAATTTTGAATGCATTTAAGAGGCACCCTAATTTTATGCTACGGTCTCCGGATAAACTTAATGCGGTTATGAGTTTTTGGGTCGATGGGCTTGGTTGGGATCCTTCGGCACTATTGGCTACTCCGATACTTTTTGGGTTTAGTATAGAGAAAAGGCTTAGTCCAAGGGCTTCAATTGTCAAGTATCTTCTATCCAAAGGTTTGTTAAAGGAGGGTGCTTGTTTATGTACACCATTTAACTTGAGTGACGAGGATTTCCAGCGAAGGTATGTGAAACGTTTTGCGCTGGATACATCTAAGCTATTAAAGCTAAATAAGGGAGAATGCTAGCATCTTGTGCTTGGTTAAGTTATGAATATGAATATACATATATATTGGTGTCACTGCAAAACTGGCCGTATTATGTTTCTTCATGTCATTCTAGTTGCAGTTTTCTGACATGTAGGTTATAATTCAAATTTTGGAAACAGCCTCTCGTTGGGTGGATTGTAGTTTAATTGTATTTTTTTCATTTGCTCATTTGGAACTTCGAGTCTTTTTAAGTCACAATTCTGGCCTATAGCACTAGTTTATATTTTATAAATAATTGATCCAAGAGAACCATTAGTTTTGTGGTTGGAAAATATGATTGTTTATTTGTTTTATTCAACATGTATTCTTTTTTATTTTGAAAGACATGTATGGATTCATGTCACATATCCTTAGGAATTATGGAATTAGGACAATGCTTGAATTTCTAACATATATACCAGTGAATTGGAGAGCAAGAAAGGTATTCTTTTTGTGGTTGGAAAATATGATTGTGATTGTTTTATTCAACATGTATTCTTTTTGAATTTGAAAGACATGTATGGAAAAGTGTAACATATCCGTAGGAATTATGTGTTTAGAACAATGCTTAAACACCGGTGGGATTGGGGAGCAAGAAAGAACGTAAACACATAAAAAACAATTTCCCTTACATTGGCAATTCAATTAAGCAAAAGTATTAGAAATGCTTTCTGGCCTAGGGAAACCTGAGTGTCTCATTTACTCTGTCTTTTATCTTGCCAAGTTACCGTGGTCTGTTGCTGCTGCTATGAATTTGAAGAGAGTTTATTCTTCTTCTTAGTTCTTACATGACAACTGGTTTTTTTTTTTTTTGGTGTGTGCGTGGAAGAACGGTATAATGCATATCATGTTTTGTTCACTGAATAATGACTATCTATTGCCTGGAAAATATGGTTTGAACTTTGAACATATGTGCACACACATATTTGGCGATATAGCTTTCTGTTTGGTACTGAATCCCAGGCTATGAAGATTGAAGAGCCTATGATGTTAATAGCGCCGCTATAGTGGTGTAGCGAAGCGGCGACCCCCCCTCTCCGCTACTCCAGAGGGCTGCGAACCGCTATTTAGAGAAGCGGCCATGGCGGCGGCGAACAGCGGTGTGATAGCAGTTCCGAAGCGTTTTTGGGCCACTATTTCGTGTTATAATTAGAGGATTATTGGAGAGTTTAGACCTTTTCTCTGGAGCTTTTCCACTTTTATAACTGGTATAAGTTATTTTTGCTTCCACAATTTGTTTGGTTTTTGATAAACAAGAAAATTATACGTAGGGCATTGACATGATTAAAATGCTTGTGTTTAGCTGCTACAAAAAGGAGAATAGACGGCGAATGGTTGTGAGACTTTTAGCCTAAAGTGTATATGTTTGGTTTTCAATTCTAAAATTGATCATGTCTTTTGAAAACAATTCTACCTGAAGCCAAAATTTCTAGTTCTCATGTATAATTCCAAATCAATTCTCCATTTATTGTCATCTTTTGTTGATCATTTTGAATGATGCACATATTGTCAGCAAAAGCAAAGTACATTGTAGATCATTTGTAATTCTTGAGACAGAAAGTAGATTGTACTTAAAATGTGGTAGATAAAGCACATTGGTGATAGTGATTAGGTCAGTAATATGGATGTCACCAATGATGTCAGTTTGAGCTAAGGAACCATTTGACATCTTGACAGGAATATAGGACTAACATGTTTATATTTGCTAAAAATACTGAGAGTAGCAAGTATGATCAGTGGCACCACTGTCTATGATCCACATATCTATAGAATCTGACATAGAATTGCAAGACACATAAGTGGTACCTCTAGTTTCCTCAATGGAAGAGCTAGATGAAGGTTCAGTCATGGTCTTGGTGGAAAACTGATTGAAATTGGGTGCAGCGTGAGCCTTCGAACCATTAGCCTGTAGCAACGTCCTAAGAGCTTGAAGCTCTTCATTACTGAAACCCATCATAGTTCTGGAATCTTGGGAGTTTGAACCTTGTGCCTTATCTGCAGAAGCAACATATTTGGCCATAGCACTCTTTGGTGGCATAGATCCATCCCTAAACTTGAAACCAGGTGGGTAACCATTCTTGCGATAACAAATATCAATATTGTGACCTCCTTTGCCACAGTAGGAGCATTGCTTATCCTTGCTACCTGTGCCAAAGTTGTTACCATTCTTGCGATAAAAGAAACAGGAGCTTGTTCTTCGTGATGATCACTTTCTTCAACTTATGCAAATAAATATGTTTTTATGTTTTATTATAAGTTTTTTAAGATAGTTTATAAGAAAACAATTTGTAACGGTACAATTTTTGTTAATGACAACTTATGAATTAACATAAAAGTTTATTTATTTGTATAAATTATTTTCATAAGTTCAAAAGTAAGTAAAATCCAAATGTGTCCTCGATGGTTTTCTAAATTTGATTAATATAATTTAATATTAAAATTTAAGTTAGGACAAAATTGTAATTTAATTCAGTTATAAAATCAATTTTGTCTTCCATTATTCTATAAGGTTAAATAAGTAAATGATCCTCATAGTTTTTCAGAATTTCGTTTCTAATCTCTAAATTTTTTTTCGCACTTTTTGGTCGCTGTAATTTTTTCTATCAAACGCATGTATACTTTCACGTTTTTGAATGAAAAACAGAAATTAAAAATCATGTAAGAAAATATTTAAAGACTAAAAACTATAGGAATTAAAAACAAAATTTCCATATCCCGCAACTGCGATCGGGGCTGAAACCACTTGATGGCAAAACATAACCGACTCCTAACCAAATTAAACTGATGGTGAAAAAACAAAAAAAAATCCCATATGCCATAACGCTTCCCTGGTCACTCTCTAGTATCTTCTTCTTCACTTCGATTTTGAGTAAACCTATGATGCTGAAATTCTTCACCACCACCGCACTTGTTCCCGCCAAGAGCAACATTTTGCTCCTATTCACAACACCATCTTCATCATGCCCTATTTCAAAACATCACTACCCATCAATTTTCAAATTCTTCACCACTTCAACCACCACCATCGACCCACAACAATCTTTCACCATCTCTTACCTCATCAACAACTGCGGCTTCACCCCACAATCCGCTTCCAAAGCTTCCCAAAATCTCTCACTCTCCAACTCCCAAAAACCCGATTCAGTTCTCGCTTTCTTCACAACTCATGGTTTCTCTAACTCTCAAATACGAGGCATCATCATAAGGGAACCCTGGTTACTCTCATACAACCCCAACGACGTTTTGTTACCAAAGTTTCAATTTTTACTCTCTAAAGGTGCTTCTAACTCTGATCTTATTCACATTATTATTGGTAACCCTAAATTTCTTAAAAGAAGTTTACAGAATCATATCATTCCTACTTATCAATTTGCAAAAGAGCTTCTTCAATCTGATAAAAAAATTATTGCTTGTCTTAAACGTTATGGTTTTCTTTCTCAAGATCATTTGCCTAAGAAAGTTAAATTGTTGCTTGATAATGGAGTTTCTCATTCAAATGTTGCTAGATTGTTTCATTGGTGGCCTAGTATATTTGACTCAGTTGATTTGTTGAATACTGTTGAGGAATTGAAGCAGCTCGGTTTCGATTCTAAAACTTACACTTTTAGCATAGCGTTTCTTGCTAAGAAAACTGTTACTAAAGCTAAGTGGGATGAGAAAGTTGAAACCTTTAAGAAATGGGGTTGGTCTGATGAACATATTCTTCAAGCATTTAAGAAGCAGCCTTTTTGTATGCTGTCATCCGTTCGTAAAATGAATGCAATCATGAGTTTTTGGGTTAATCACTTAGGTTGGGATTCTTTGGACATCGCTAGAACTCCTGCAATTTTGCAGTTCAGTCTTGAGAAGAGAATTATTCCTAGAGGTTTAGTTGTTCAGTTTCTTATCTCAAAAGGCCTTCGACGAAAGGATGCAAGTATGTATACACCATTTGTTTTATCTGAGAAGTTGTTTGTGGAAAAGTTTGTGAACAGTTTTACGGAGCATTCTTCTGATCTGTTAAAGCTTTATGAGGAAAAAATGAATCTTGCAGATAGCAGGAATGGCCTTCAGATGGTGTTTGTGAAGCCCCGATACTCCAAAAATGGCGAAGAATCGTGTCCGATACGTGTCCGATACCGATACGCGTATCGGAAAAGTATCGGTTTACCATGTTGATCAAATTTCGGTTTGATTTAACTAACTTGTTTTATTCTGTTGAAATATTTGCCTTGTGATGATGTCTGTGTCAATAGTTTGATTAACGGTTATATTAGCTAGTTTTCAGCAAATATTATTCCTTATGAATTATGAGATTTCCCTTTCCTGCAGGATTTTGACATATGTATAAGAACAGTAGCTAAGGTAAACTCTCCTCACATTGTTGATTCTACTAGAAGTTTGTGAAATGTTGGAATGTGAAAAAATTGAATCTTACGATTGCAAATAACTGGGACGTGTTGTGTGTGATTTTGGTCAATTATGTATCAAATTTTGTTGACTCAACATTCTTAGCATGTTTTCTCATTCTTTTGAAATGCTAGTCCTGTCTACATCAGACACTTCAAAATGGTCTTGTTTGTGGTCACATATCAGTTTTGTAAGGAGGAATTTTTTCACATCCCTATTGTGTTTAATTTGATATCCGTTGAGTAAATAATGCTTTTCTAGGAAAGACACTAACACCCTACTTGGAGACCAACCTTGTTAACTGAGCCATTAACATCCACATTTATCCCAACCCTCCCAATGGAAATGGAAATGCTGTCGCACTGGGTTGTAAGCATGGAAACAAGAGAAGCATTGTGCGTTGCTTCCACAGCCCTGTTGTGTCTGGAGTCGAGTCTGCTTGAGAACATCACTCACCTAGTCACCTGAAGTTGCAGTGTTCTTAAACAAGGTTTTGTTAAGGTGGATTTATAAAATATTAAGATCTATGATATGCTTGTTTTTGAGTAAACATTGTCGAAACTTTGTTGAAATTAATTGTTTCTCAAAGATCTAGTAAGAATCTTTTTTACAGAACTGCTGCTGTGCACAACATTGAGTACTTAAAGACACTGTCCCTGAAAGGTAGACTATCATTGAACTTAAGTGTGTCTTTGTTAATGTTCTGTTTACAGTTGGAAGCATTAAATGGAAATTTTATTTTTCAGCAACTCTTGGACAACTTTAGCCCTGCCTCTCTTGTCTTCAACTTGTTATTCCTTCTTTGGCATTTCTTATTCATCTTTTTGAGGAAATGATTTTGATCTTCGTTCGCCATTGGTGTTGAGTTGCCAAGTGCTCTTTCAATTTTTTATAATGGTTATGTGCCCCCATCTTCCTTCTGAATCAACACTTGTTTTCTTAGAACAATCTTAATGGTGGCTCATCTTTTCCTTTCACCTAGTACCATTCTTTCAATTTCCCTCGTATTTTATTTTGCGGAATGATTACTCCTTTTCTCTTGTTGATGATAATTAGGTACACAGACATGGATTAAATAGTTAAAGTGCTAGTTTCCTTTCTAACCTTTTTCTCAATTTTATCATTTATACTCTTAGTACTTAGGGCTGCAAGTTAGGGAGGAACATTCATATTTTGCAATATTGATCAATCTCAATTGCTTTTGGAATTGGGAGATTATTCTTTTGTTGATAATACAGACATTTGATATAATTTTTGTCTCATTGATTATCTTTTAGAAACATTTTCTGTGTATTGATTATTTTACTGATTGTGAGTGTCCACTTAATGTGGTTAAAATGGCCAAATTGTGGTTAATTTTACAGGATGGTGTTATAACTATATAGTGCAATTTTATGGTGATACAATAATGTTAATGTTTGAGATTAGGATCTATGGAGAATAATCCCAAGATATGCAGTAGTATAGCTTTTCTAGAAATGAAATGGCATTGCATATAAGAAGTAACTACTAACTATATCACTAGTTTGGGCATAGAAGTCCAAGTCAAATAAGGACACACTAGCTTCTAGGACATGCACACACTATTGCTTTTGTGAAAGTATATGAATCATGAATGCAGGAAATATGGCTTAAGGAGACCTGTGCAAAGGGTTACCAGATTTTGTTGTTTATGTTCTGTTAGCTTCATCTCTGACAGTCGTTCTTATGGTGCTTCCATTGACATTCTGTTAGCTTCTTTACAAAATTTTCCCTAAGTTTGAATTTTTACTATCCAAAGGTGCTTCTACCTCTACCTCTGATATCATGCATACTGGGTTCCGCTCTTGTGACTTGGGAAAGGCTATGGTATGGATGATGAAGTAAAATAAATTGGCCTTGATCCTTTGAAATTAATGTAAGTGCATTTCCAGAAGGATTGCAGCTAGTTCAATGGTCTCGTTTCATTAGATACTTCGAAACTTCTTTTGATTGTTGTATCACATTCATCTTTTACCTTTTTCATGTCATATATACTCAGAAATTATGGTTTCAAATTACAGTACTTGAAATTTCTAAAATCTTTGCTGTTTTAACTTGAAGACGAAGGAGGTAATAATAGGAAATACATAGCCTTTGGCATATTTAGTGAGTTGGAAATACATATCCTTGGATTTTTTTTGATTACTTTGTGATGGATTTGGTTAAATGGTTACTGCATAGGTTTAAGCTCTACTGGTTATTCTATTTAAAGGCAAGATAAGTGATAAACAATGTTCCTTCCTGCTTCCGTGATGTAGAATAACTAAAATGTTTTCGAAACTCTTGCATATAATTGGATTTTCCAAGATAACATAAGGATGGATGGTGTTATATCCCATTTCTCAAGCATTTGATTTCTGAATGAAATTGTAAAATTAAATTTGGTTGGTATTTTAAGTGCGAGTTTAGTCCCACATTGGATGGAAAAATGTATGTTGAACATTTTATAAAGTGAGATGTCCGATAAATCTAATGCCTTAAGGTTTTGATTTAAGATGTGTCCAACTCACTTATGTGGTTGCTCAATGTTCAATGTGATGATCTCTGGATCCTCTGATAACCTATCAGTGGTATCAGTGCCGATGGTTGAATCGACTCCTTGTGTCGAAAGTCTTCCTGACCCAAAGTGTTCAGGTTGTGTGTCCCGTTGATGAATCCCAACAACGGTGCAAGTGGATGAAAACACATCCGTTTGAGGGGAACATGCCTATACCTATAAAGAATGGATGAACTCACTTTAGGAGAAGATTTTTGGTATTTCAAGTGTGAGTTGAGTCTCACATTGGATGAAAAAGTAGACGTTGAACATTTTATAAGTGAGAGGACCGATAAATCTAATGCTGTAAAATTTTGGATTAAGATGTGATGTCCAATTCATTTATGTGATTGCTTAATGTCGATATTATTAGACTAAATACCTATATGAATTTGAACTCGAAATTTTACAATTGTGTGAGAGAATTTTAGGTGATTCTCACCACTTTATCTATCTAAAGAAAAGAAGAGAATCTAGCTAGCAACAATTCATTGAGACATGGAAATATTAGTAGCACTTTGTTAGTATTACAAGATGGGTCAACTGTGTTAAATTAAATAAGCTCTTATAGTCATAGATAGGCATAAAACGAAGGTACCCCTAACAAGATTCCAACAGACAAAGCTAACAACAAAATCTATCTTGATAAATTGAAATGATGATAGAGGCACCCCTAATAAGATTACTAATTAGGTGCCCAGAATATTCATCCATGTCACTACTAGGTGCAGTTGACAATTCATCAATAATTGTCAATCAATTCATAAGTCTTTTGCCGACTCTATGTAATAATATTAAATTATTAATAATACTACTACATAAACACACAAATTACAATTATATCTAGTATGTTTTGTTGGTATGTTTTTATACATGTGTATCTAATTAAATTATATTACGACGTTCTCAGATTTTTGCGTATGATTTTTTTTGGGAAGAAGGCAATAATTCACTTTTTGTCTTACAGGTTCTTCGACGAAGATTGATTAACCATGCATATATATGAATTAAATTATTCATTCATATTGGTTTAAGCTTTGAAGCACTTGATTGAAGTCTTTAGGCCTTGGTGATTTCCATTGTTTTGCAATGTCACAAGTTGGTTTTGTGAGTAACAATACCAAAGAGAGGCCATACTTATACTATGGCACAATCTTTCTTTTTTTATTGGAGGCGACTAACTGAGATTAATCATTTTAAAAATTTATCAAGTTTCAGATATTGTCTCTCTTAAATGATAAATTTTCGTGTGAACGAACTATGAGGTGAGTTAAGTCCCACGTTGTTTAGAAAAGTGAAAGTTGAACAAGCTATATGTGATATGACTCATAAACCTAATATTTTAAGGTTTTGGGTTAAAATGTGATATTTAACTCATTTGTATAGTTGCTCTGAATCCAAACAATAGTTGTCGAGTCTAGTTCAACGAAGGGGTGGGAAAAAATCTGTGTATAGATTTTGTATTTGTTTCTTACTTTGCCCTGTCTCTTGGTGGATTAAAGGAATGAATGCAAAGGCACTATATGAGTTGACTCCAAGCAAAGTAATGCCTTTTGACATTTATCAATGCTCCAATATTAACATTTGCTTTTTTGATGAATAAGAAGGGTTAGCTCATAGCCAGTGAATTCAAAGTGCACATTGACATTTTTACCAACCAATCTTTACATTGCACTAATTATTAATTTGCAAGTGGCTGTATCTTAAGTGAACCACGTGTGACACATACAATTATTTCTCGTACGTTAATTAAACAAACTCTACCCTACATTGTTTTTCTTTGGTTGCATTAAGAAAATAGAAATGAGAGTGGAGATCACACTTATTCGGAGTGATCACACATGTGTAAACCATCTTACTATGTAACTACTTGTTGATCAATTAAAAGTTTGTAAACTTCTAGGTTTACTTCCAACTATAATATCATTTTAGGATGAGATTTACTTTAATTAGTTGATTCCACCATGATCCCTTTGTCTTTAATCATATAAGCATGGCGCTAAAGTAAGAAAAAAACAATTATAGCATGGTTAATGCTGGCCAAAATTACTATTATATTAATCAAATATTAACCTAAAAACAAATCTTGGTGTTTGTAGGTGTGCGTTGAATGTTGATCAAGTAGAATGTAGATAGGGATGTTCATTGGATAACTTTGAGTATTTGACATTTCAAAACAATATTATAATGTTTATTAAAACTAATCTGGTAATTATAAAAATAATTCAATTATTATTTGAAATTTAAATTACTATTGTCTACATATTAGACTTGGAAATAACCTCAATAGCCGCTGTCCAAATCTGTAGGACCTAATTAATACTTATAATATTTTGTCCATCAAATATCGTACAAGATAAAATTTGTTCAATATTTTAAATTTTTTGTCATATGTTGGTCTGTCATGTACCGTTCTTGCTCAGTACTTATATTTTGCAGATTAAATGAACCATATGTGTGTGGATGTGTGGATTGGGATAAGGATTGAGGAAAGGTAATATTGATTGAATTTATTAGGAACTCTTGAGTTGGTTTAAGATTGCATTTTGCTTTTGGTGTTTGGTTGGAGGCAGCGGCTTAGATCTTTTGGGATTGGTGTGCTTCTAGCCAATTAAATGTACATAATCAAATCCTCCACTAATTAACCGCAATATTGTTAAGTTCAAATACATTACTACATCTACATTTAATTAAGACCACAAGATAAAATAACGGTAAAGTAACATAACTTTGCATGCATGTAATGAAATTGTACATTCAAAATAACAAGTAAATTTAACTGATTAATATTTATGAAAAAACATTTATTAGGAGAGGTTAACTTCTTCAATGGATCTCGATTATCTCGAGAAGATTAGTCTCTACAATTGCGCGTGGAGAATATTTTAGTTTTTAAAAAAAAACTCCAACAGTCCACATGACCACATCATCAATATTTTCTTTAAACATGCTGGTGTAATCTTATTGGTGGTGTCACTTAGGTAGATGTTGATATACTTTTCATTTTTTTTTTATAATGAGGTGGATGTTGATATATACTAGTAGTATATATAATTATACCTTTAATAACATTAACACTTACCATCAATTTAATTACTTGCATTTTTTAGACCTTTCCAAAGGATATATCGTATTTCTTACTCATTTCAACTGCCTCAAGAGCCATCTCAGCATCCATTACCATTGAAATTAATCCAAATCAAGATTAATTACTCGGTTTATAGATGTTGTCTAAAATTTGTAACAAAATTAGTGACTCTTCACTCCAATTGAATCAGACCCCACATTTTCATAGCCGACCGGCTTATTTAACATCATTCACATGTCACATTGAACAAGACACATACAAATCACAACATTAATATACTAATACTAATTATTAATTCTTATACTATAGTATTAATATATAAATATTAATGTGTGACTAGGCGCACTTGTTACACATGTATATATATATTCAGACACATCTAATTGATTGATTCTTCAATATTCTCAATTTATTCTAGAGAGAGTGAAATGGTGGATAACAATGTTGGAGGAAGTTGTTCTAATTACAATGAAAATGGTGGGATAATTAAGGAACAAGATAGGTTGTTACCAATAGCAAATGTTGGGAGGATAATGAAGCAAATATTACCTCAAAATGCAAAAATCTCAAAGGAGTCAAAGGAAACAATGCAAGAATGTGTGTCAGAGTTCATAAGTTTTGTGACAAGTGAAGCATCAGAGAAATGTAGGAAAGAAAGAAGAAAGACTGTTAATGGTGATGATATTTGTTGGGCTTTGGCTACACTTGGTTTTGATGATTATGCTGAACCAATGAGAAGGTATTTGCATAGATATAGAGAATTAGAGGTTGATAGAACACCAAATAATAATGTTCAAGATAGAGGAAATTAATTAATAGCCCTTAACATAATTAAGGATCATCAAGGGCTATAAGGTTTTCTTTTCTTTTCTTGTCTTAACTTTGTCATGATTCAAAAACTAGAAATTAATGTTTTGTTTGTTGTTAATTACATCTTAATCTTAATTACATGTATTTTGGTATCAACACTCTATGTTTTAGTTAATTTGCTCTATTTCATTGACTTGGTTTTTTAGAATTTGAAGTATCTATCCATCTTATTGACCTCTTCTACCAAAGTTCAAAACAAGACATATGTATGTATCATTTGATTTTAGTTTCTTAAGAATCTAGGAAATTGCTAACACATTCATTTCCATGCATAGATTCCTAACAATCTATATTAAACAGTTTGATTTCATCTTGTGACATCCCATGAGATTAAGTTTTCTTTTTTTTTTCATTAGATATGATTTTAATTTGCGGTCGTTGTATTACAAACTTTTATGTATTTTGTGATCAAATGCGGACAAATTAGTACAATTGAATGGTTGACGCGCTGCCATAATTATAGTTAGATGTTATTACAAAAAGACTTCTAAAACTATTATCCTGCGGTTGCAGACTGTAGTTTAAAACCATTAAATTTTTGTATATTCTTGTTGTTTTATTTTATAATTAACCTTATTATATATCCAAAGCCTTCATCACCTAAAAAACAGGTGGTAAAAGGTCACTTTCTAATAAAACAAAAAGTCACATTTCTAATGGGTTTCTTCAAACATAGAATTATTAATCAGCAACTATTAATGAGTATCATCACTAGGTGTCACTAGATTAATCATAAACCTCATGTTCACGAAGTCGATATTTTAAAGGATTGGACCACATTCTACCAAGTTAACAAGTATATTCAAAGAAGTCAACACATTACTCCAAAACAATGAAGCCAAAAAAGTGGAGCTTATAAGCTCTTTAGATTCATTGTACTAGGTCATATAGATTGAGTCATTCACTCACCAAATTAGATTATGAAAGCATGTAGTATTTATTTACTATATGATGACCTCGTTGATGACAAGAGTTTATATATATATACACACATACATACACACACTATTACCAACAATTTGCTTATTAGAAAAGAAAAAAAATTGCCATGTGTCGATTTAAGGTGCCTACACCGTACTCTTTCCGGTATCATATATAAGCAACTTTTTACTTTTTAGATTCATTCAATAATTGATGTATTTAGTGACTTTTTAGTCCAAATACATCAATTATTGAATGAATAAAAAAAGTGAAAAGTTACTTATATATGAAACTAGAGAGAGTATATTGTTGGAAAGATTAGGGAGTGACGAGAGCAATAACAACGGAATGTTATAATAAATATGACAATGTTCTAGTATAATAACTAATAAAAGAGACGTCTGTCACGTTCCTGCGATTTTTTTGTGATACAAAAATATAGATACTATAGACATGCCGGCCTTGGGCAGGACAAGCAGACCCACAACCTCCAAAAAAAAATAGGGGCCTAAATTTTTTTTAGGTAGATATACAGTTCAAACAATTATTAAATAGTAGGCCCAGTCTAATAAGAGCCCCAACAAAGCAAAAGTGACCTAACAAAAAAAAATCCACTTCTTCTTCTTCCTCGTAAGTATGTTGTCAGTTCTTTTACGGTGTAAACTCTGAATACATCAAGGTTGAGACTAAGGATATTCTCGGTGAAGTTAATCACGTGCTCAAGTAGATCGAATAATGCATCCAGGTAAGCGGAAACTTTTCTTTTGTTGTGTCCTCATGGACGACAAAACATCATGTGTACTTATAATAAATCGATAGGTATCACTAAAGCGCAAAAATGTCACACAACGAAGTTTCTCAAATATCACTAAGACTGCGTAAGACTTTGGAAATAATTAAAAAGGAGTAAAATGCTAAATATCCCCTTGAAATTTCAAAATTCGTCAAATACCCCATGAAATTTGAAAATAGGCAAATACCCCCTGAAATTGTAAAAATTCAATCAAATTGCCCCCTATTATTCCGTTTACCTCGTCTATTTTAAGCCTTCAAAAACGCATTGTTTGAGTCTTCAACCTCCTTTCAACCAAGTGAACAACAAGGAACCAAAACAACAAAATTATCATCACCGAAATCATCCTCATCATCATTATCATTGCTTTCAAAATCATAACCAAGAGGTTCTAACCACCCAATAGACCAATCTGAGTCACCTAGGTTCAAAATCAGACAAGAAACAATCATCACCAACATCATACTCTTTATCAATTCTTGTCTCATCCATCTTTTTCTCTCTTTTCCTCATTAAAATAGACGGAGTAAACAGAGCAGGGGGCAATTTGATTGACATTTTACAATTTCAGAGGGGTATTTGCCTATTTTCAAATTTCAGAGGGATATTTAACAAATTTTGAAATTTTAAGGAGATATTTGACATTTCAATTAATTAAAAAGTATTGTGATGCGGGTCGATTTATACCGGTAAAGACCTATTTTGATCTTAAGATACAATTGACGCTACCATTGATGACATCTACTGTATGTTCGTTTGTACTAGAGCTAGTTTAAACATTCAGGAACGTGGCAAGGGATTTGTGGTGGAGAATCTAAAATATACTTGCCATGGGAATTTGGTAGACTGGTCTAGAGGTATCAATTTTATACAAACTAGCGGGCCACATAGGCGCGTTCCGCGCCTGCCTGTGTCTAACTTATGTCAAAAATAAATAAATAAAGATATGCCCCTATAGTATGTTTGTTAATAAAAGTTTTTTGTTGCTAGAAAAAAAATAAGGGTATTATTGGTATTATGAAAAGTCCACACCAAAATTTTTTTGTATCCTTTTTATATATAGTATAGATATCATTATTTTCGCCTCTTGCCAATATTTTAAGAAATTACTCGTGATCTTAACTTTGATGAGATTTTTATTTTGAAGCACTCCAAGGCAGATTCATCTTCTTATATATGCCAATAAAATAAATAAATACCAAACTTCTAAGGTGTTGAAAATAATAGGCTTAATATATCATAAGAAATTGCAATCTAAATCAATATGCATTAGAGTTATAATGAAAGAAGTGGACGAAATAATGTAATTTGAGAAATATATAAATGAAGGCTTTGCATCTAGCATGAATATTGACACAAGCTTTGCATTCGATATACGAGTATAGAGCTGACACTTCCAACAAAACATCGTAGCTTTAGAAAAAGATAATAGGATGAGAATGATAATATTAAGAAATACAATCACCCGATGAATCTTTTAGAGTGAAATATTATTTTGTGGTTGTTGATATATATCACAATAACTTCATTAAAAAACTAGATTTGAGCTATTATAAATATTTAGAAGTATTTTTGGATTTTTATTTGATGCAGAAAATGTAGAAATTATTGGATAAAGATGAATTAAAAAAATCTTGCACAATTTTTTGAAGTTCAAAATATTGAAAAACTATTTGAGATTGTCAATGTCACAAGAAATGTTGAATGATTTATGCATTTTATATATTGAGAAAAATATGATAAAACATATTGATATAGAAACAAGAGCAAGACTAACAACACACCTTCTAACACACTCTTTCCAACACTGTATTTTATTTGTGAATTTGCAACTAAAAATGTTCGTATGAAGTATTTTGATACTAAATAATTTTTTTAATGTTTTTTAGGAATTTAATTTTTTTATACCATTTAGTAGTTAGACCCAAATTATTAATTCGCCTATAGGCCACCAAAATCACAGAAACACAGGTTTGGTTGAATATATCCTATTGCTCCAATTTGAAGGAGATCCTTCCAATCTAGTATCATTTGCATGTTACTAAGATTGATTGCAATGTAAGTCTTACGTTATTAATGAAGAAAAAAATGTCAATAAAATTATATTGGATAACTGTAAGTTGTTTAAAGAAGTGAAAGGCTAGGGATTTTAATGCTATAAATTCTTAAGTTCATTATTTCAACAAAAGCAGTAGCAAAACACACATTTATATTTGTGTTTTCCCCCCTTTACTTGATGCTCTTGTTTTAGAGTAATGTGAGACGAAGTTGAAATATTTATTTTGGAGAGTGTTGGGTATATTGAGGTCATGTGGTGGTTGAGAGTAAAATATATGTGTTGTAACAATTTTCAAATAGTATTTATTCTCTGGTTGTCAGTTTTGACAACGATCATGATTTTTTCGTCGACACTGAAATTTTCACATTATATTTCTTGTGTTGTTGATTGGGCTCCTGTTTATTTTTACTTCTTCGATTTTATTATTTCTTAACCGTGGTATCGTAACTTTAGTCCGATATTGTAAAATTGCTAAAGAAGGGGTGGTAATATAAAAGTGTTGTTTAGGGGATTCTCACAAAGGAAAAACTTATGTAGAAATATCAACTAAGTTGTCTTGTACGGTTTATCTATAAATCTTAGTTCAACCGATAAAAATATCAAAATTACGGTTTATCTATAAATCTTAGTTCAACCGATAAAAATATCAAAATTATTAAATTAGATTGGACATGTGACCGACATTAAAATCTCAGTCCATTTCCACACGTGTCAGTGAGTTTTTCCGATGACTTATCGTAAAAAAAAATTAACCATGACCTCCAATTAATTGTTGACGCTTTTTAGTGAGTTGGAATCCTCTCCGTTTCTTAAAAAAATGGAGAGGATTTCTGCACCTTTTTAGTCATCACACAAATCAAAATAGAGTGACTGAGTGTGGTTTCAGTTTCACTCCGTTGTTGCATTTGCTTCTTCTCCTTCTCCGATTCACCCAAGGTTCGTTCATTCACCTTTACCCTTTCACTGCTTTTGTTTTTCACATTTATCATTTTTCTTCTCTTCTTTCTAAACATTTGATTTCAGATTTTGGTGATGCCGAATATTACAACCTTTGAAGAAGGATGGGATTTAATGCAGAAAGGAATCAACAAACTCAAGAACATTCTAGAAGGTTTTCCCGAGCCTTTCACCACCGAAGAATACACCTTGCTATACACGTACGTTTTCATCCCTTAGACTCAGAATATTTCAATTTAGGTTTTAGGGTTTAAGTTTAATTGATTTAATTTTATATTCCTTTTTTCTGTTTCTTAAATTGCAATGCAGAAACATCTACAATATGTGCACTCAAACGCCTCCTTATGATTATTCCGAAGCACTGTATGAAAAGTATAAGGAAACATTTGATGACTACATCAAATCAACGGTGAGTCACATTTTATGTATTATTTATAAGTTTATTAAGGTTTTTTATGAAATAATAGCTTATCAAAATACAATTTTTACTAGTGAGAACTTATGAAATAGCCTAAAAGCTTATTTATTTGCATAATCTATTTTTCATAAGCTCAAAAATAAGTTAATCCAAACGTGCCCTATAGTTTATATATACGCGCTTATCATGATAAGTGCTTATGTTATAAGTTGTAAGTTAGGCTATTTATCCAAACAGGACCTTAAGAGTGAAGACTAATTTTAGTCTCTGTTACAAACTGTGAGACTCAATTTAGTGCTTGAGACTAAATTCACTCTAGATTTTAAAAGATGATATTACTAAAAATTTTGTTGACGATTTTAAAAAGCTATGTTTGTTTGATAAGTATTTACTGTACAGTCGGGTTATGTTATAGGAAGTTTTAGAAATATGGGATTGAATGGACTAAATTGGAGAGGGAGAGATATAATGGAAAAGAGTTGTTCTCTGGTTTGGCCAATCACTATGGCGGGATTGCGGGAAAGAGGAAGATAAAGGGTTGGGATTATAAACCTTTAACATGATCTTACCCGTATCAAAATAGACTCTAAGTTACTTGGGTTTGGTGATATAAATTCTCCTTTGAAATCAAATTTCTTAACTTGGGTAGTATATTGTCTTAACCTGGATGGATGTCTAGAACTGGTTATCAATCTCTAACACTAAACCTCAATTGTTTGCTTACTCGCATGGACCAATCATCCGGATTTTGCTAAACATGGAAGGTCAAGTAAGATCCAATAGCATAGGTATTTAACATTGACATGATTACAACTGATATGATTTTCTTATCATTAGGTTCTGCCATCGTTGCAAGAAAAGAAAGATGAACTCTTGTTAAGGGAATTGCTCAAAAGATGGTCAAATCACAAACTTATGACTTGTTGGCTCTCAAAGTTTTTTCGTTATCTTGATAGATACTATACACCAAAACAGAGACTTCCTTCTCTTGAAGAAACTGGCTTCTTATCCTTCTATCACTTGGTTGGTGATGAGATACCTCTAAAATGTTACACTATGGTTTTTTTTTTCCGTAGTTTTTTCTGCTTTCCTTTTGTTCCTTTTTAACTCTAGCTTTATTTCTTTTTATTTATCTCAGGTATATGATGGGATACATAGACAAGTAATGGATGCAATATTAGCTATGGTATTCTCAGTTTTCCATTTCTATGTTATTTTTAATCAATTTATTTATCAGTTCATTATAATTATTGATGGGAACTTTTTTGGATTAACAAACCAAGAGACAGTTTACTCTATTTGTTAACTCTCTATTATGGCTTTTCTCTGATAGTTATGTACTTTTTTTTTTTTGAAAATGCTGATAGTTATGTACTTGAGTAGTAGTAAAACTAGTCATTTAATTATCTTAAAAATGCTGCTGTATTCGTCAATCCATAATAGTCATTTGGCTGAATCCGTGATTTTCATTTGACTTTTCCCTGTAATGATTTTGAATCTTCATTTCTTGCTGTCCAGATTGATCGGAAATGTGCAGGAGAACCTATTGATGAAACATTGGTTAACGGTGCATTGAGTTTCTACTCAGAGATTGGAGAATGCACAAGAAAAAACGATCCAAAACACTTTGCAGAAACAATGATGAAAGAAAATGTAGCAAACTGTAATATGTCTAGGCTTCAAATTTCTTAGAAACTTTTGCTATCTTTGAATTGAAAGTATAAAAATGATTGCTAGTTCATCAAATCAGAAGTTGAGGGGTGTTGGTATAAAAATGATGGTTAAGTGATAGAAGATTAGGTAGTAGTTAATTAAATAATTTATTTATTAGTAAGATATAATATTTATATTATTAGTTGGACATTCATGTTATTGGATTGTTTAGTTGGACTTTATGCCTTTAGGTCCATTAGAAGTCTTATATATTTAGTGTTCTTTTACATTTTAAAATAATCTAATCTAATCAATGAAATGAATGAATTTATCTTTTATTTTACTTGTCTTTCTTTATTGCATTTCTTAGTGATAGTGTAGTTTTTCATAGCTTGATAGGGGTAACACTCTATCATTAAGTGCTGAGTGTTTCTTGAAAAAAAAAATGTACTAATGCAAGCAAGTATTTTAAACTTTCAAAATTGACCATTAAGAATGCCTTTTTTTTTCCCTCATTGCTGAATCACAACAACTACAAATTGGAATCTGATTTACATATGCATCAGTATTTCTTTTTCCTTTCATGTAAAGAAGAAAATGTAACAAAGGAAAAAACTCTTGGTACCATCTCTGTTATAGCACCAACATGTGGATATGTGTGTGCAGTACCAATGGATGAAGATATAACTTGTGATGGTCTAATAGCACTTACGAAATAAGACATTACCTTAGACATTTAACATTTTAACTCTAGAATCATCAAACATCTTTAACCAGGGATCATGTCTCAGCTTACTCAATATGTTATTGAACTTTACTTTCGTGTACCAACCATAACTGTCCAAATCAGCTACAAGGAAAGTTCTGAAGCCTAAAACAACTTCACCAAAATTATTGTAATATTTATCGATGGCTTGAGAGTTGTACTATGATTCTAGACTACTATAATTGGCGACATGATATTCATTTCCCATTTTGATACTAACTTGAGGCATTGTTTGTTTCAATTGTGTTCAAAGATTCATGATTTTATCGGTTCAAAGATTCGTTGTAGCTTGGGATAGCCGTATTTCCAAAATCTGTTTTCAGTTTAAAGATTCGTGATTTTGTTATTAAAACAAAGATTGGTGATGTAAGGGAAATGAAACTCTGCACCATGTAAAAATTCATGTCTCATGAGACTGCTGTGTAAGAGTACCAAGCTATTGTGTAGCGTGTCTCGCATCGAGAATTCAAGAAAGAAAGTGGATGCATGGCATAATGGATTCACAACATATTTTCACCAATTCAGGACATTTAATTTATGTTAATCTTAGTTCAGATGTTTACTATAAGACATCGCTAAAAGCTTATGTGAGTATGTTAACCAACAAAGTGTTTTGCTTCAAATTTAAGATTAAAAAGAAATGATCTAATTAGATTCTTCAAACATTTGATTAAGTACTAAGTACTAACTAGAAAATCTCTATTAGTATATCATCTATGCTATACCACCAATACCAAGCTTTTGAACAGAATATTTTCTTTTGTTTCTAACTTTCATCTTTTGTTTTTTTTTTGACTAAATTTCATCTATGAAGCCAATTTCTCTCAGATGTGTATGATTATGATGTTTATGTATAAAGAAATTTGTAGCGTGTAAGAATTTATAAACGTAACCTTTTTAACTGCTCTTAGTTGGTTGGGATAATAACACATGGGTTATCTCAGTGAGTTCCAGAGGTGCTGAATACAAGTCCCACATCGAGCACTCTAGAAAGGAAGTGAATAAATGTTAGATATAAAAGCAGCTGCAAGGTCTTATTTCAACTCATACCTTTCTCGGCCTTTTGGCTAAGATCAAGTGTAGTATCTGTTCTTATCAGTTTAATATCTGATATGTGGTCCATTGGATCACACGATATTAAATTACTTTTTTGAGGGGGAGGAGCCACTACAATAGCTTGCTATTGGGCTTCTCGAGTGTCGTCTATGCGTTGCACTTCTGCATTGGCTGGCGCACCCCACCAATAAACAGTTCAATTTTTATAATTTTCTTTTTTAGTTGGTCTGCATCTACTGATGTGTATGATCTCCTTAGAATCAAAGTATCAATTTTCAGTATGCTGATGACATTTTGATTGTTGGAGAAAACAACTTGAAGAATCAATCAATCCAGTTACTATTAGTGGCTACTACTTTTCTTCAAAGCACTGTCAGATTTAGCGTAATATGGTTTGCTTGTATTTGTAAAGGTAAAGGACCAAACGAGAAAGTATTTAGAGATAAACAAAGACCGGTGGAGCAGACCGTCGAAGAAGATGTTTTGTTTAGTTTGCAGAAGATGTTTTGGTATAGGGTAGGTAAAAAATGTCTAGTAGTTGAATAAGAAGGATGCGAACTGGAGTTATTTGCTGTGGAAGTATTTCGGGAGAACAGAATAAACACTCTTTGGTTTATCATAATAAGTAGCGGCAGAGGATTCAATCTAGATATCGTTTTTGCGACATTTTGGTAGTATCTCAAAATCCTTGTTCGTGCCACAGATTATAGAAAGTCATTGTGTGTGCAGTTTCTTCGATTATCCAGTGGTTATTTTTGACATAGAGTGAAATCCCAAGATGTCCTCAATCCTATTTAGTATCCCTTTCTGTTGATTATACTTCTGGTGTTATTGCTGGTCTGTGTTTAAGTCAGATATTTGGTGCTACATTGGTCAGGTTTGCATATGTTAGGTCCATCAGTCCATGTTAGTTGCTTTTATCTAGCAAGGGTTCTGGTTGTATCAGGTGGTGGGAGTTGAATTGTATTGGAGTTTCTGGTAGTTTTACTTGTATCTGGATGTTGATTTAGTTATAAAAAAAGATTCATGATTTAAGGGAAATGAAACTTCACACCAGATAAAAATTCACAACTTATGGGACTGCTGCGTAAGAGTACCAAGCTACTGCATAGTTTTAAGTTATACATTTTTCGACCTTTGCAGAAGATCTTTTTAATCTAGCTTGCTAACGGCCTTCTCGTGTACGTGTATGCATTGCACTAAAAATTGCACTTGGTGCTCCACCGTTAAAACTTCAAATTTTTTAAGGAGTGTATAATTGTAGGTATACCATTGGCCAGCAAATGTGGTGTATGATGATGACGAGGTTATGTATGTGTCTGGATATGTTTGATGACAAACTCATCAATGAAGGGAAATGAAGAATAATGCTATGAACACACATTTTAAGTTTTAACACACTTTATAACACATTAATTCTTTGATTTGGCGGGACTCATGTATTAGAGAGTGTATTCCTAGCACTCCTGTTTCCAGAATCACACTCCTATTTTCAGCTTCATGACAAGTACCTGTCATATGTGAACTCATGTAGGCCTCTTTTTAAATAGGCTTTTGATGTCTTTTGCAACAAAGGTGTTGCTGGAAACTCTAGTGCAAAACTTCTTGTCACTTACCAAGCTACTGTGTAGCGTAGGAGTCTCGCATCGAGAATTCAAGAAAGAAAGTGGATACATGGCATAATGGATCCACAACATATTTTCACAAATTCAGGACATTTAATTTATAATAATCTTGGTTCAGATGTTTACTATAAGACATAGCTAAAAGCTTATGTGAGTATTGAACTGCGAGTATTAACCAACAAAGTGTTTTGCTTCAAATTTGAGATTAAAAAGAAATGATCTAATTAGAAGCTTTTAAGCAGAATATTTTCTTTTCTTTCTAACTTTAATTTTTGTGTTTTTTTGACTAATTTTCATCTATGAAACCAATTTCTCTCAGATGTGGATGATTATGATTATGATGTTTAGGTATAAAGAAATCTGTAGCGTATAAGAATTTATAAACGTAACCTTTTTAACTGCTCTTAGTTGGGATAATAACTTATGGTTTATCTCAGTGAGTTCCAAGGTGCTGAAAATAAGTCCCACATCGAGCACTCTAGAAAGGAAGTAAACAAGTGTTAGATATAAAAGTAGCTGCAAGGTCTTGTTTCAACTCATACCTTTCTCGGCCTTTTGGCTAAGATCAAGTGTAGTATCTGTTCTTATCAGTTTAATATCTGATATGTGGCCCATTGGGTCACACGATATTAAATTACTTTTTTGAGGGGGAGGAGCCACTACAATAGCTTGCTATTGGGCTTCTCGAGTGTCGCCTATGCGTTGCACTACTGCATTGGCTGGCGCACCCCACCAATAACAGTTCAATTTTTATAGTTCTCTTTATTAGTTGGTCATAAGACCTTCTTAGAATCAAAGTATTAATCCAATTGCAGGTGTTTGAGTTGCAATTAAATCATTCTTGCAGTTGTTATTAGGTAGATTTAGCGAATGAAGATAAGTAATAAAATATGATAGAATGAATGTCAAATTGGCAAAATAGGTTTATTTCATTTCTTCTTTTTTTGAAGAATAATGCTACAAACACACCTTTTAAGTTTTAACACACTTCTACTTCTATGAATTTTATACATGTGGTTTTGACATGTCAACATTTATACTTCTAATTGTCATTTGGTTTTGATTGTATGCACCAGAAATAAAAATGCTGCTGTATTCATCAATCCATAATTGGCATTTGGTTGAATCTGTGATTTTCATTTGATTTTTCCCTGTAATGATTTTATATCTTCATTTCTTGTTATCCAGATTGATCGGAAATGTGCAGGAGAGCCTATTGATGAAACATTGGTTAATGGTGCATTGAGTTTCTACTCAGAGATTGGAGAATGCACAAGAAAAAACATCCAAAAACACTTTGCAGAAACAACGATGAAAGAAAATGTAGCAGACTGTACTATGTCAAGGCTTCAAATTTGTTAGCATAATTACACACAATAAAGTTCTTGTAATATTTGTGGTGGCCTCAGAGTTTTATGATTCCAGATTACTTTAATTCGAGACATGATATTCATGAATCATTTCCCATTTTGATACTTGAGGCATTGTTTCAATTTTGTTCAACAATCTGTTGTCACTTCAAAGATTCATGATTTAAGGGAAATGAAACTTCACACCAGATAAAAATTCATGAATCACTGGACTGCTGTGTAAGAGTAACAAGTTACTCTCACACATCGAGAATTCAAGGAAGGAAGTGGTGGATACATGAACTAATGGATCAACAAAATATTTTCACAAATTCAGGACATTTAATTTATATTAATCTTGGTTCAGATCTTTACTATAAGACATATCTTAAAGCTTATGTGAGTATTGAACTATGAGTATTTTCATAAAGTTTATTATGGATTAACCAACAACAATATATGAGATTAAAAAAAATGATCTAATTAGATTCTTTCAAATATTTGATTAAGTACTAACTAGATTGTAAGCTCGAGAAACAATGACTTAGTTTTTAGATCATGAAAATGGTAACAATTTATTAACTAGCTTCAGAAATTTTCTGAATTAGAAGTTCAAGCAGCTACATAAACAAATAAGGTACATGTTTGCATAACTACATAACAATAAAGTAATAATAGCTATGTATTTCTAATTCTTCAAAGCTAATTGCTCAGACACAAGAGATGATGTTGGTGGAAGCAAAACTCAATATAAGCAAGAAATTGGAAATTTCAAATTTGACCATAAAGAATACCAAGTTTTTGAACAGAATACTTTATTTTCTTTCTAACTTTCATTTTTGTGTTTTTTTGACTAATTTTCATCTATGAAGCCAATTTCTCTCAGATGTGTATGATTATGATGTTGATGTTTAGGTATAAAGAAATCTGTAGCATATAAGAATTTATAAACGTAACCTTTTAACTGTTCTTAGTTGGGATAATAACACATGGGGTTATCTCAGTGAGTTCCAAGGTGCTGAATATAAGTCCCACATCGAGCACTCAAGAAAGGAAGTGAATAGATGTCAGATATAAAAGCAGCTGCAAGGTCTAATTTCAACTCATACCTTTCTCGGCCTTTTGGCTAAGATCAAGTGTAGTATCTGTTCTTATCAGTTTAATATCTGATATGTGGCCCATTGGGTCACACGATATTAAATTACTTTTTTGAGGGGGAGGGGCCACTACAATAGCTTGCTATTGGGCTTCTCGAGTGTCGTCTATGCGTTGCACTTTTGCATTGGCTGGCGCACCCCACCAATAACATTTCAATTTTTATAATTTTCTTTTTTTTGTCGGTCTGCATCTATTGACGTAAGACCTTCTTAGAATCAAAGTATCAATTTGCAGATGTTTGAGTTCTTATCAGGATTGAAGGTAAACTTCTGTGGTTGAATGAGGTAGTTTTGGTTCTAAGCTGTAAAGTGGGGAGGTTCTCCTTCAAATCCTTGAAGAGTGGGAATGTGAAAACAAGTCATCGATGCTTGAATTGTCCTCTTGAAATCAGTACTATACACCTTAACAGTCTACTACTTTTCTTTCTTCAAAGCACTGTCAGATACAGTGTAATAAGTATTTAGAGATAAACAAAGATCGGTGGAGCAGATGGTCGAAGAAATTGTAACTCTGGCATGGAAATGGTTGAAATGTAGAGCGAAAGGATTCAGATACCCACTTAATCAATGGAATGAATGGATAACATGTTCGAGAGAGTAGACTGCTTGAGCCGTGGAGTCTGAACTGATAGATTATCATTTTAGTTAGCAGAAGGTGTTCTTGTATAGGGAAGGTATAAAATGTCTAGTTGAATAAGAAGGATGTGAACTGGAGTTATTGTTGTGGAAGTATTTCGGGAGAACAAAATAACCTCTGATTTATCATAATAAGTGGCGGCAGAAGATTCGATCTAGATATCGTTTTTGCGATATTCTGGTAGTATCTCAAAATCCTTGTTCGTCTGACATGAAGCGAGATCCCAAGATGTCCAAATCGTATTTAGTATCCCTTTCTGTTGATTACACTTCTGCTTCTATTGCTGCTGTGTTTAAGTCAGATTTGTGGGGTTACATTGGTCAGGTTTGCATCTGTTAGGTCCATGTTAGTTGCTTTCTTTTATCTAGCAAGGGTTCTGGTTGTATCAGGTGGTGGGAGTTTAATTGTATTGGAGTCTCTGGTAGTTTTACTTGTATCAGGTCTTGTATTTGTATTGTATTGGCCTTTATTTTTGGCTTGTACCTTTGGCAATACTTGTGCCACTTTTTAATAAATTGATTTTTGGCCTTCTGCAATATTTGTGAATGGGCTTGTATGATTCCAGACTACTTTAATTGGAGACATGATATTCATTTCCCATTTTGATACTTGAGACATTTTTCAATTGTGTTCAACAATATGCCGTCACTTTAAAGATTCATGAAAATTCACAACTTATAGGACTGCTGTGTAAGAGTACCAAGCTGCTGCATAGTTTTGAGTCATACATTTTTTGACCTCTTAGTTAAGATCAAGTGTAGTATCTAGCTTGCTAACGGCCTTCTCGTGTGACGTGTATGCATTGCACTAAAACTTGCGCTTGGTGCTCCCACCGTTAAAACTTCAAATTTTTTAAGGAGTGTATAATTGTAGGTATACCATTGACCAGTAAATAATCTTTAACTGCTCTTTGTTGAGATAGTAAAACATGCGTTGGGTGCAATAGATTATCTCAGTGAGTCCCAAGGTGCTCTACATAAAAGTCCCACATCGGGCACTCAAGAGAGGAAGTGAGTAGATGTTAGATATAAAACCAGCTACAAATCCATTATGCAACTCAAGAGACGAAGTGAGTAGATGTTAGATATAAAGTGTAGTATCTATTCTTATTAGTTTAATATCTGATATGTGACCTATTGAGTCACAAGATATTAAATTCCTTTTTTGAGGGAGAGTAGCCATTACAATAGCTTGCTATTGGGCTTTTCAAGTTTAGCCTATGCACTACACTATTGCATGGGCTGGTGCATCCCAACAATATCAGTTTAATTTTTGTAAATTCTTTGGCTATAAATTTTACGCTTCATGAAAGGAATAAGGATTATTTTCTTAGACTATTATGCTTCATGAAATTCTTGAACGTGGTTTCTCTTTGTAGGGAAAACCAGGAATAAGGAATGATAGAAAAAAATGTTAAAAGACATTAATACCCACCTCAAACATGTCTCCCTTATATCAAAATTTATATTAAAATCTCTTAAACAAACTTTTACATTACATTCATAATATATGCTTTATTTTATTTGATTTCAAACATGCCTTTGCGTTGCACTATTGTATGAGATAAATATTTTAGTGTTAATCAGATAAATTTTTGTTAAACACTTCTTCTATTTTTTAATATAAGAAGAAAAAAAAAGTTTTGTAAAAAAAAATATAAGAAAAAATTTACTTTTTATATTTATAAAATAATTAATGTATTTGATTTAGAAAATAGAATAGATATATCAATCATTCTATGAATTTAAAAAGTAATTTTATTTTTTTTCTATATATTAACAACTAGATAGAGAAAGTACTATATATTTTTGTTAAAACAATGAATTTCTTTTGTTAGTTATCCATTTCCATGGTAATAATAGTTTAATTAGAAAATGTACGTAACTTATAAGATTAAAAGGCCACAATGAAACAGAAGTATAATTTAAAAAGGTTAAAGGCTTAAAGACATTTTTACCCTTCCTATTTTGATTAAATCAAAATTTTACCACCTATTTTAAAATTCGGAAGTTTAACTCTTCTATTTTATAATTTTTTGGATTTTACCCCGCCCTTTAACAATATTTGACGCATAATTGCTTATTTAACAATGTTGATGTGTTATATTATTATGTACTTCATTAATTATTTATTATTGAACATTATCTTTTTATTTATTTTTTAATAAACAAATTCTGAAAAAATGACAAAAATATCAAAACGAAAAGGGAAGAAATCGGAAAAAAAAACTTTAAAATAACTTTTATGTCCCTATAGTATTCCAAAATTTTATTTTTATGTGCAAAAAATAAAAAAATAAAAATTTAATTAATCTTCTGTTAAAAAAATTTAAACTTTTGTAAGAGAGATTCATATAATGTACTCCCTCCGTTTTTTTAAGTGTCCGTTTAGAATAGTAACACTAAATTAAGAAATTGGATTTTTGCACCTTATCTTCCTATTATACCCTCATAAATAGATTTTTTGTTATACAAAAAAAATATTTTCAGATTTTTTTTTTTTTGACAGATTTTCAGATTATTGTTATTAATAGAATATAACAATAAACAAACGTTTTTGTTTTTTACAAAAAAAATTAGTTTTTCAAATATATATATAAAAATATTTATTGAAAAAGATAAGTGTAACTAAAAAAGGGTACAATTGACAAATCGTACCCTTAAAACACAAAATTGACAGTTAAATAGAAACGCTAAATCCGACAAAACTGGACACTTAAAAAAAAACGGAGGGAGTACTAAACATGAACGCAATTTTTTTTTTAAAATTTTTGAATGACATGCACGAGTTGAATGAACAAACATGGTCAGAAAAGAAAACAAACACCATAAAAACACAATCCTAAATCCCTGTTTTGCTTTTAGGATTTTAATTCTAATATTAATTATAATAACATAAAAGAATGTCAAAATAATATATATTAAAAAATAGTTGATGAGTTGGATAATAATATATAACACATCAGCATTGCCACATAAACAAATATGAGTCAAATATTAAAGAGGGGACAAAATCCAAAGAATTATAAAATAGGGAGTTAAATTTCCGAATTTTAAAATAGAATGGGTAAAATTTCGATTCAATCAAAATAGGGAGGTAAAACTGCATTTAAGCCTATCGTAAAAAAAAAGTTTAAACTATATGACTGACATAATTCTACCTAAGTCTTAAAAAAAAAAACATAATTCTACCTATATTTTTCCCCTTATATATTTATATAATTTTCAACCTTTTTTTTTTGAAGCATATATAATTTTCAACCTGTAATCTACTCCCTCCGTTTTTTTTAAATGTCCGTTTAGAATAGTAACACCAAATTAAGAAATTGAATTTTTGCATCTTATCTTCCTATTATACCCTCATCAATAGATTTATTGTTATACAAAAAAAATATTTTCAGATTATTGTTATCAATAGAATATAAAAATAAACAAACATTTTTGTTTTTTTTAAAAAAAAAAAAGCCTTTAGTTTTTCAAATATATAAAAAAAATATTTATTGAAAAAGATAAGTGTAATTAAAAAAGGGTACAATTGACAAATCGTACGCTTAAAACACAAAATGGACAGTTAAATAGAAACGCTAAATCCGACAAAACTGGACACTTAACAAAAACAGGAGGGAGTAATAGTTAATAAATTCAAGTATATAGTTTGCAAGCGACATATTAATTAGATAAATAAATTTTTAGACATGAGTTTTAGATTTGAAATATTCCATAAATATATAATTATTGCTAAAAAAAATTGCTAGCCTCAAACAAACCTTGTGGAAGCATAGGGTTTTGCCTATACATACATCAGTAGTTATTATGATAGAACTGTTTAGATTTATTCTTATATATAAAAAAAAAAAAAACTGTTTAGATTTATTTTGTTTTTTTGACAGGGTTTAGATTTAAAAGCCCATAAATAAATACCCGTTGGTAAAATAAAAAAGCCCATGAATAAATAATAAATAGCGCCCTTTTGTAGTTGGAAGATCAAAACAGAGTATAGGTTTTTCACACTTGCTTTGCACGTTGCCGTTTTTCTGCTTCATCATCATCATCATCAAAAATTTCTACAAGATTTGTTGCAGATTTTGGTATTTTTCCCAATTCATCAACATGTCAAACAATGTTCGTAGAATTATCAGCCTAGAAGAAGGATGGGATACTATTCAGAAGACCATCATCAAGCTCCAGAACATTCTAGAACACTTTTCCGAGCCTCAGTTGGAGCTATCTACTTCCGTTAACAGTCAAGAACGAATGAACCTATATTCGTACGTTTCAATTCTTTCTTTTCGTTTTTAGGTTTTGTTGATTTGATTTTTATTCCTTTTTTCTTTGTTAAATTAAATTGTAGGATCATCTACAATATGTGTACTCAAAAGTTTCCTCATGACTATTCCCAACAATTGTATGAAAACTACACGAAAGCATTTGAAGATTACATCAAATCAATGGTGAGTAGCCGTATTTTTTTTTGTCAAATAGTCTAGTGTCAGGAATCACACACTTTAAGTATTAAGAAGTATAGTAGGAAATTGCGGATTATTACTTGCGCACTTAACATATCAAATGTCCATGAGTTATCAACTCAGATGTACTTACTGGTACTCTTTATGTCAGTAGGTGTTGTTTTTAGATTTGAAAAAATAGTTTTAAAAAATATGCGACAGAAAAATTACTGGGTTGAGTCACAGATTAAGTTGCTCAAAATCGTGTAAGGCAGACCAACCACGAAGTTCCCAGAATAAAACAGTCTAGTTTAAGTGTATATTGATTTGTTGATGCATTGTAGAAATCAATAAGAATTACACCTTCGATAATTATTAAGAAGTCCCTAGGATAAAACCACCCGTATATGGTCTTCACTTGGTTGTCTAGAACTGTTTATTATCAATTTCTAACACTAAACCTCTGTTGTTTGTTTACTCACACATGCGCCAACCATGTGGATTTTGCTAAGTATGTAAGGTCAAGTAAAACCATTGATATGATTTGAAACTAACTTGATTTACTTATCACTAGGTTCTCCCATCTTTGCGAGAAAAGAAAGATGAAATCCTTTTAAGAGAATTGCTCAGAAGATGGTCAAATCACAAAACGATGACAATTTGGCTCTTAAAGTGTTTTCACTATCTTGATAGATACTATATCTCAAGACGGGGACTTCCTTCTCTTGAAGAAATTGGCTTCTTATCCTTCTATCACTTGGTTTGTGATGATATTCCTATGAAATATTACACTACAATTTTATATTGCTTTCCTCTTTTCTCTGTTTTTAACTCATGTTTTACTTCATTTTATTTCTATCAGGTGTATGATGAGATGCATAGACAAGCAATGGATGCAATATTAGCTATGGTATTTTCTGTTTTCCATTTCCATGTTATTTAGAATCAATTTATTTATCAGTTCATTATAACTATTGATGGGAACTTGTTTGGTTTGACAAACCAAAGAGATAGTTAACTTTGTTTGTCAACTGTCTTATACATGTGTTACACTTGCATTGATGAAAAATGATTTCACTAAGCCTTAGTTTCTTTAATGATGTTTTATGTTTCTCCGATAGTTATGTAGTTGAATAGCAGTAAAACTAGTCATTTAATTATCTTCAAAATATTGCCGTTTTCATCAATCCATAATAGTCGTTTGGCTGAATATGTGATTTTCATTTGATTTTTCATTAATAGATTTCTTTTTGTTTATTGGCACAGATTGATCGGAAACGAGCAGGAGAGTCTATTGATGAAACACTGGTTAATAAGGCATTGACTTTCTACTTAGAGATCGGAGAAAGCACAGAAAAAGAAGAACCAAAACACTTTGCAGAAACAATGATTAAAGAAAATGCAGCATTCTATGCTATGTCGAGACTTCAAATTTGATAGCAAATTTTGCTATCTTTAAATTGGAAGTATAAAATTGACTGCTACTTTATTTTCCCTTTCTATACTATGATACTAGTGGAATATTGAAAGATTAAAGACGATTGCTACTTTGTTTTTTTGATTACAATTGCTACTTTGTTTGATTGTATATACTTGCAATATTTTTATTTCTCTACTGCAATGCAATAGCAAATTAGTTAGCCATATTGCATCTAACTCTACATTCCATAAACATACTAAACATATAGCAACAGATTGTCGCATTGTCCTTGAGAAATTACAGGCTGAACATGTTTGTCTAATGACAATTTTCAGCAATGATCAGTAGGGGTGATCATATCCGAACCAATCCAAAAGTAAAACCGCAAACCGAACCAATTCAAACCGAAACCGCAAAAAACCGCATTTAGTTTAAACCGCACGGATATTTTTTCATCTAAACCGCACGGTTTGGTTTTGTTTGCGGTTTTCATTTTAGAAAACCGAACCAAACCACAATACTTAACTTGACTCTATCAAATAATAGCAATCAACATATTACCTAGTCCAACTTAGCAAGCTCAACCCAAATCGAGTCCATAAAACAGTATTATACCATGTAAACAATAAATAAATTAAAATTTTCTATGTTTATTTCGTAACAAGTTGGTAATATCGTCATATTTTTTTATATGGCGATAAACCGCACCAACCGAACCGATCCTAACCGCGTTGGTTTGGTTTGAACGACTTTTTAAAAATCAACCGAACTAAACCGAACCGCATGTATTTTTATCTTGCGGTTAGGATGATTTTTTGGCTCAAAACCGAACCAAACTGGACTGCGAGCACCCCTAACCAACTTGCGGGGGATATTGGATAATCTAAAGAAGATTGATTTAGGTGTTATTTTATGCTGTCATAGTAATTTGATATTAGTTATCTCCACTCTTATTTACCATTGTATTTTCTGTTTTGCCTCTTATATAATGATTTGCATTGTAATGTATGAATCAAAGAAACAAGGGGAAAAAACACTCAGAGCTTTGTTCAGTTTCTTAAAATTGTGATTAGTGAATTAGATTAGTCGGTTAGTCAATGGATCCTGTTTTTGTTGGAGTGTTGTAGAACTAGTAAAACCCTTTTTCTTTAAAAAAAAAAGCTACTAATCATGGTTTAGCAGTGCTATAAAAAAATAACATGAAAACCTTACGAAAAGAGATATGAAATATTCTGTAAAAAAAAAACCAGGGAGGTAGTTCATGTGTGTTAACTACTGTACAATTTATTTTTGAAAAATTGTGTAAACTACAATTGGTAGTTCATTGAATTTTTATTTCTATTTAATTTATTCAAATGAATTTAGAGAAAAATTTGAATGAATTGGATTCAAGGCATTGATCATTATTTTTTGGAGTCAATGATTTTGAGAATAATCTCAGTGGTCTTTTAATTTGTTAGTTTATTTACATGTCTCATCAATCTTTTAAAAAGATCATATTCAAAAAACAAAAATCCACTCTAAATAACATGTCAAATTTAAAATTTGAATATTTTTACCGGATCAAATTTGGATTTTACAAGATCTAATTAGTTGTACATAGATACTGGAGTATTTTTTTGTATAAAAGATACGTTTGACAATATCCTATAAATAAAGATTAAAAAAGAAGAATTGAAAATATCCACCCATTGATTTGTTATAAAAAATAAAAATCCACTCCCGATTTTATAAAAATTAGATTTTTGTTTTTTTTTATATATAAAAGATAGGTTTGAAAATATCCTATATAGAAAAAGATTTAAAAAGAAGAAGATAGGTTTGAAAATATCCACTCCTTGATTTCTTATAAAAATTAAAAATCCCACTCTCGATTTATATATATATTTTGTTAAACACAATCTCGATTTATATGGTTTTAGCCTTGAGAGTATTAAAAATACTATATTTTCAGTTTTTGGTTTCATCTAATTTCTTTATTATAATTATAAATAAGATCAAAAACAATAAAGGTTGTTCATAGAAACAATAAAGGTTATACTTGGTTTTGCTTGTGCAGTCTTTGTTGTTGTTGTTCTTTATCAAACGTTCTTCTCTCTTCGTTTCCATTCACCCTAAGGTTCAACCTTCCCCCTCTCTCTGAATTTTTTCCCACTTCGATCAAATAACTATATTCTAATTATTCGTATATATTTGATGGTAGGTTTTGCTACTTGTCTCAATTCTATAACATGTCAACCATTGACCGGTTGATTGTTAGCTATGATGAAGGATGGGATTATATGCAAAAGGGCATTAAGAAGCTTCTACAAGGGTTGCCCAACCCTGACTTTACTTCTGAAGATTGCTCGATGTTATATACGTACGTAATATATCATACCTATCCATTTAAATTGATCTAGTGATATTGACTTAAGACCTGAGAATATACTCCTCTTAAGGTTTCAGGTTCATAGGTCATGCATAATTTTTTTGTGTTTTCGTTTTCATGAGATTGATTTTTTTTTTCTTTCTTCTTTTTATAATTGGTGAGAAGTGGAGAATACGTGGTTTAAACCACTCATCCTATAATATTTCTAGTAACTATTAAATGAACTATCCTTATCGGACAAAGTTGATTATTATTATTATTATTATTATTATTATTATTATTATTATTTGTTGAAACATGATGAGAATTTGGAGGGAACTTATGTATTGAAATAAACACAAAGTGTTAGAACCATGTAAAGTGTGATTTGAAAAAAAGGCTATTTGAGTTCCACATTGATAAGATCACACTTCTTGGTAGTGTTTATATACTACAAAGTGACAACTAAGGGCGTGCCCTTGGGATACCTTCTTTTGTAAGAAAGGGAGACCGCACACCATGTTGAATATCGCGCGTGTCGTCCGCCCGGCTGGCTCGGATCGGGCCGTGTGATATATTAATTTTTTAATGCTAAGAAAAAGAAAAATTTTAATTAATTTTTCTTTAAACGCGTGTCTCTGATTTTTTGCCCACGTTTCGCTTTGACTAGGCAAATTCGGCTCCACTAACTGTTGTGAATTCAGCTCCCTACTTGCCCTATATATACTGCTTTTCTTCTTCAGTTTCATATTGCTCCAATTTTCTCTACATACTGAGAATACTCTGTTTTCAATTATCGAACGGTTGTTGCCGTACAGAATTGATATTCGTATATCAATTAGAGTGGTTAGTCGTTTCGAACCATATTTGATGTAATTCTGTCCGATCACTGCAGTGCAGTAGTGCTTCGGTATTTCTTTTTCAAAACGGCTGTTTTATCCTGGGGGACTTCGAAGTCGATATACTACAGTGCACTTTTCGAGTAGTTCGGCGAAACGTCTTAAAGAAAGCGACCTAGTACGCGACTCAACCAATAATTGATTTCGTTGCCACTTTTTGACAAATTCATTTTCTGTTTTTTACAAAGTCAATAAATCGTTTTTCAACATTATTATTATTATATATCAATGGTGTCAATTGTGTATCGCATACAATATCAGTTTATTCAAATTCCGCAGTTATAGTTACAATTTGACAATACTTTGTATTTAATTGTGTATATTGTTGAACAATAACAGTTTGTCCTTTAATCTATCTATATATATATATTCCTTTTGGCCAATATTTTTTTTCTTAAATTGCAACGCAGGAATGTCTTCAATATGTGCACTCAAAAGCTTCCTTACGACTATTCCGATAAACTGTATGAAAAATACAAGGAAACATTTGAAGACTACATCAAATCAACTGTGAGTAACAATCTTAAACATTTGGCTATTATCGTTAGAAATAATATAAAACTATTGACATAGTCTTTCTTAACAGCTTAAACTTTTGGGATAATCGGTTATTTGACATGGTATCAGAGTGTCTCTATGACTAAGTGGTCTAGAGTTCGATCCCCGCTCCTCTCACTTTCTAATTAAAAAGTGGAATTTAAGCATATGGTAGGTGGCCCTATGCATTATCCACGCTTCAAGCCCAAGTGAGCTTTTGCGTGAGGGGGCGTGTTAGAAATAATATAAAAATGTAGCATTTTCTAACGGGTTAAGCTTTTGAGATAATCAGTTATTTGACAATTATATTCGTGTATACTAGAAATTAATTTACTTCCATTGTTCAATTTTGACATTTGTTAAGATGTTGTGCATTCAATTTATAATTCACTAAAATCTACAGTTCAATCGCTGAGATTATTTTCATCCTATATATATAGCCTTATAAGCTTGGTAAATTTGTACTAACTTGCATTGTGAATCTGAATAATTTGATATGCTAAAAATTAACCTTTCCTATACTATGATGTAGAATTGTTTATCAATTTCTAACACTAAACTTTAGTTGTTTGCTTACTCACATGCATCAACCATCCATATTTTTTAAAGTATATATTGATTAACAAAACTAATGTGATTTTCTTATCAATAGGTTTTGCCATCTTTGCGAGAAAAGAAAGATGAACACTTGTTAAGAGATTTGCTCAATAGATGGTCAAATCACAAAATTATGATCAAGTACCTCTTAATATTTTTTGCTTACCTTGATAAAAAAATTACCCGGGGACGGGAACTTCCTTCTCTTGAAAAAACCAGCTACTTATCCTTCTATTCCTTGGTTGGTGATCAGATTCTTTTGAAATGCTAATTTTATTTTACTTTCCTCCTTTCTCCCTTTATTTAACCGAGTTTATTTCATTTTATTTATACTAGGTATATGATGAGATGAAAGGACAAGTAAAGAATGCAATATTAGCTATGGTATTGTCTCTCTTAATTTATTTTTTTTAATTTAACTATATATCTTCTAAATTTGCCTTATTCATCAATCCTTAATATTTTTTGATGGATTTTTTTTTATTTTTTTCTATGTATTTAGATTGATCGAAAACGTGCGGGAGAATCTATTGATGAAAAATTGGTCAATAATGTGTTGACATTTTACTTAGAAATTGGAGAAAAACTAAAAATAGACGAACCAAAACACTTTGCCGAAACAATAATTAAAGAGAATGCAATTATCCAGGCGACTTCAAATTAGATAACAAATCATAGCTCAACTGGTAGAAAGATCAAAATTGGAAGTATAATATAGATTGTTACTTTATTTTATTTGTACACAAATCCTAACTCAACTGGTAGAAAGATCAAAATTACTAGTGTCGGACGCCATGACTAGGGTTCGAACCTCGGCACTCAACTTGTGTGTGTGAATTTTCAATGACTTTGTTATTTCGTCTATCGACCAAATGTTACTTTATTTTCCTTTTTTATATCTTTAAATTGAATCTATAAAAATTATTGCTACTGTATTTTCCTATTTTATAGTAGACTAGATAACTAAGTGGAAAATTAGTGATTGATACTTTATTCTCCATGTGGAATCGATGTTAACAATTATACTACTTGTTTTAACCGTGTAATATATCAATAAATCATGAAAGTCTGTTTAATCTCTTTCGGTTATATTTATATATACTAGGAATAAACCCGTGCAATTAAAATATTTGTGATAACTGATAAGTATATTCACATATAGTTAAATGATAGATATTATTTTAAAATATGATTATATTTAGCATAGTATATGTATAAAAATAAAATAATAAGTTGTTTAGAAAATATGATTTTATTTATTGATTTATATTGTAGTTTTGTTTATATTTTAACGTAATATATATATCTCGTATAATATTTTATATGGTTGAAGAGATTTATAACATTTTATTTTAATAGTGTAATTTGATAAGATGTTAATTTTCTTTATATGATTTACAATTGTATAGTCACATGTCACTTTGCTTTTTATTTTTATGTATCCTTTATTTTTTTCAATTAGATTGTTGGATGCTACATATTTATACTTGCCGACAATATTGCTCATGAGTAATATTGAAATAAGTTTGCGTTATAGAATATAATTCATATATAGTAGCTTTGATTTTTTATCACGTGATCTTTTTTTTAAAATTAAGTATCAAATAGCATAACTGGTTACTCCATTCAATGAAATTTAAGTATCAAATAACTTATCTACTTACTCCTCTCTCATTCTTTTGAAGTTTCTTCTCACATGTTCACTGGGTGGTATTTTATCTCGATTTTTTTAGTGTCTATTGTTTGATTTACATCATTTTTGTTTGGTCCATTTTTTTTGGGTGAGGTTTGTGTCCTTCAAATTTATTGTTGTTTTTGCCTCTCTTATTTAATTATCTTTGCTTGTGAGTTTAATTTATTTTTGTTATAATATAAACTTGAATATTTTTTGTTGCGAATATATAGTTTGGACTATTATTTCATATATCTGAATTTAGGTTTAGTTATTTGGCTTAGGTAAAGAAAATTTATTATTTTAGAAGAATTAAGCTTTGAACATGTCATCTTATTTTTACAAATATTTTTGAGCCATTACTTAAACATTCTTTTAATAGTGAATTATATGTAACTAATATTGTAATAATTTAGAAATTTTTAGTGAATTTCAAAACACATATACACACTATTTTTTGTAATAATAATAAAATATTTTTTATAAAAATAATAATAGCACAAATATTAATGAATAAACAATACAACTAAAGTATTTTTGAATAAAATTTATTTATTTATTTGGTCAAGCATGAAAAAAATATTTTGGGGTAATTTTTTGAATTGGTTTATTTATTTAAAGTAAACTTTTGCAAATTATATTTACGATTGTATGGTTTATTTTTTATGTTTAGTATTGTAGAAGATGAATGAGCATATATCTAATATTCATTTTCCTTTTAAAATTAATTGATCTTTTTTTTTCTTTTTCATTATTACTATTAATTTATGTTATATATTACCCTTGCTAATAATTTATGTTATATCATACTATTTTAAAATTGTATCACTTTTGTTTAATTTTTGAGTGAGGGAGAAGTAAAGTTATGGAATATGAAGTAAACAAAGTATTTAAAAATAAGCAAGCATTTTTTTTAGATTTAAATAATATTAAAAGAAATGATAAGTTTTTTTTAGAGATATGCCACATCATAAAGCTTGCATAAAATCAACTCAACCTTCCATTTATATGTAAAAATGTAATAATAATAATAATAATAAAAGATTTTTTATAAAAATAAAAATAGCACAAATATTAATGAATAAAGAATACAACTAAAGTATTTTTGAATAAAATTTATTTATTTATTTGGTCAAGCATGAAAAAAATATTTTGGGATAATTTTTTGACTTGGTATATTTATTTAAAGTAAACTTTTACATATTATATTTACGATTGCATGGTTTATTTTTTATGTTTAGTATTGTAAAAGATGAATGAACATATGTCTAATATTCATTTTCCTTTTAAAATTTGTTTTTTTTTCATTATTACTATTAATTTATGTTATATGTTACCCTTGCTAATAATTTATGTTATATCATACTATTTTAAAATTGTATCACTTTTGTTTAATTTTTCTTTTTTTGCAAAAAAGTTATTGGGAACCATTATTATTGTAACATATAGATAATTATTTTGGAGAATGAAAAGACACATAAAACAAATTTTGGAATTTTTTTTAAATAGAAATGAGAAGCTCTCTAAAGCATGCCACATAGGCAAAATGGAAGCCTATGAGCAACTGAAGCTTCCTTTTATATGTAAAAGATGATCAAAATATAGAGGACGATGAAATGAAATGATACATAAAATTGGTTTGAATTGTAATGTATGAATCGAAGTAGTCATTAATCCACTTATGATTCAATAAAAATTCAATTAATCATTTATTAAATATATGATTAAAATATATTTTTAGTCTATAAATATGCAAATTTTTTAATTTAGTACTTACATAATTTTAGTCTAAAAAAATAAGTTCTTACTACCTCCGTTCTAAATTATATGTCACATTGAAGAAAAAATTTGTTTCAAATTATATGTCACTTTACATTACCAATGAAGCATTTAATGCAACTTTACCTATTATACCCTTAACTATTTATTACTCTCTATTCTTTCAATTCTTCAATTTATTTTTTCAATATAATAAATGAAGGACAATTTTGTAAATCAACTCATAATTTCTCTTTTCCATACAACAATGATTACATTTCTTAATATGTGTAAAAATGCCAAAGTGACATATAATTTGGAACGGAGGGAGTAGCAGATTTGGACCATGTGTTAAATTCTAGGTGACTGGGCTAATTGAAACGTTGACTTAACACATATTTGTAGGGGTGTAAGCGGATCAGAAAAATCTAATTGAACCGATGATCCAAACCAATCCAAACCGGAAAAAATCGATGTTTATGGTTCGGATCAAAAACCGAACCAAACCAATTAAAAATCGATGTGGTTTGGTTCGGTTCTCGGATCCAATTTTAAGAACCGATGAACAAACCGAACCAAACCGATATATAATTTTTTTTATAATTATATATATATATATATATATATATATATATATATATATATATATATATAATTATTAAGTTAATAATTTTTTTTGGGCAACCCACATCTATTAAAAAATAGGATCCGGATCCTCTCCAATTCCCTCTCCAATTTTTTTCATGTGTCTTTCTCTCTCATCATTTCTTCTCTCTCATCATTAATTGTTTATTTTTTATTATTAATTTCTCTCTCTTCACATGAGAGAGAAAAACACATAACAAAAATTGGAGAGGGAATTTGAGAGAAAAAATTGGAGAGGATCCAAATCCCTTAGAAACTCTCACTTTCTCTGTCATAGTCACAACCGCAAACAACCTCATATCAAACGTTGTTTTGATTTTTGTATCGATTTACTCTCAACGCTAGTCTGCTATACTTTTTTTGTGATTTATGATAATCAAATAGAGTAGCTAGTTTGATTAGTTATATAACATGCTTTGGTCTTAGTTCTTGATTTTGAGTATTTTACCACATAAGAATAAACATGTTTTGGTCATATAATAAAACTATTACTCAATAACTGTGTTTCTTACATAAATGAGAACTTATTAGATAAACTTATGGGGACTAAAAACCGAACCAAATCAAACCAAAACCGATGAGTTTGGTTCGGATTTATTTTTGAAAAACACTAAAAACCGAACCAATCAAGAGTTCATTGGTTCGGACATTAGATTCACTCAAAACCGATCCAATTACACCCCTACAAATTTGTACTATGTTTGCAATTGTGGTGCTAAAGTTTTTTAAAAATGACTAGATTGAATTGCCAATGTTTAAATTTGAGGGACTAAGCTCACTTTTTTTTTTATTTTGAAAATGGACTAAGTTCATTTTACTTTTTACTCTAAAATTTGGCTAAGAAATAAATAAAATATGACCAATAATTATTACAACCGTATCTAAAATCTCATTTTCACAAAATTTTTGTCAACTTTAGTTAATCTGATCAAAACTGCATTTAAGCCTTAAAATGTACCAATTCAACCATCATTCTTGTTATTCTCACTCTAGTCTTTAGAGGGGAAGGTGAATATGAATCGATTGAGATAATCAATTGAAAATCTAGTTTTTAAAACATTGGATTGTATAAATAGAGAGTTTGCTTGGTTGATTAGAGTTAGTTACTCTTTGCAACTAAATTATTGTCGTTCATGTATAAAAATCTCAGATTGAAGGATCAGGGTTTGCTGCTGTGGGGTTTTCGCACAGTTTCCCATAGTAATAAATCACAGCCATTCATTTCAAATCTGACAGCAACGGTGACTCCAAAGCTGCCGAAAATCTTGAAATTTCTTAACAGGCCAAGACGACCAACATTTCTCTCAACACAACCAACAAAAAATCCCAAAAAGATGTTTGATCGATGATCAAATCACTATTACCAATAACAAACCCTAAGATGCATAGAGACACGATGGTATTAATGAAGAAGATAGGGTTTTTTCTTTTAGGGTTTTTTTTTTTTATCATTTGCAAATATTTATTAGGACTTTTTTGTTGCTATCTTTATCTTTATTTATTACAATTGCATGTATGTGATGTATATATTCTATACTATATTTAAAGAGGATAGATGAGTTTGGGGTGATTTTTTTCATAATGACAAAATTACCTTTCACTAATAGATAAAGAGGATACATGACTTAAGCCGACTTTTTTCTCTTTCCATAATTGCCCTTAGCTTCTACTTAAAATAACACAATAGTAACTACACAATTTACTTTCTCCACTAACTACCTCTATTTTTAGGCGCGTAAGTTAGACAAATGCAGGCGCGGAGCCTGGCCCCCTAGTAACTAATAAATGAAATATAAGGATATTATAGTCGTAACATTTTGTTTTACATTAAAGATTAATGTAATCATTTTTTTAAAAAGTGATTTACAATTATATACACATACATCCAATAATGTGTTGTCATATCAATTACTCCCTGTAGTCCTATATATAAGAAGAAATTTACTTTTTAGATTCATTGTAAAGTTAATGTATCTAGACTATAACGTTGTCTAGATACATCAATTTTACAATGAATATAGAAAGTAAACTTTTTCTTATATATATATATATATGATCGGAGAGAGTAATGAATATGACAATTCATGTATTTTCATATTCATTAATTGAGATGACAACACATCATTTAATTGTATTGTATGGAGTCACATATCTGCCATCTCTCTTTTCACAAAATAGGAAGATGTTTTAAATTAATGAATTATGCAAATAATTTTATTGTAAGGCTGAATTTTTTTGACCAAACATTTTTTATAAAAGGTTTAAATTTTATTGTATTCTAAATAATGGCATTAAATTTTGTAAAAAAAAATATAGAATTAAATTGGTCAAAGTAAAATTATAGAATTAAATTGGTCAAAATATAATATCATTATGAAAAAAGAAATACCTTGAATTAAAATGTACTGACCATAGTTGATAAAAAGTCTTCAGTTTTTTTTTTGTCTTTCACATTTGTGATTCTCGATTCTTATTTTTGCTGGTTTTGATATTTTTCTCAATTTTCTAACATGTCTGACTTCTGTAACATGTCTTCTGGCCGCTTCATTTTGTACTTTGATGAGGGATGGGATTTTATGCAGAAGGGCATCAAGAAGCTTATAGAGAGCTTGCCCAACCCTCACTTCACTACTGAAGATTCCATAATGTTGTATACGTATGTTTCCATCCTTCATCTAAGAATATGCCATGATTTTTGTGTGTTTTTGTTTTCTTTGGAGTTGATTATTATGAGATGTTAATATTGTGTGTCTTTAAATTTTAAGTTTTTCTATTAGTTTGAAGGTTCAGATTTTATCTCACACGCAGGACGCACAATGTTGTAATTTGGTGAATCTTATGATTTGGCTATTGCCTAATGTTTGTTTTGTCCTTCTGACATGCGTAGGGTGCATATGGGCATGCGCCCCACGCATGGAGCAACAAGGTTATAAAAACCTATAAATTTTGACAGTTTTGCAGCTTTTGAAATTAGGGTTTCAGGAAACACTTCGAGAGAAAAAAAGAGGGAATCATTAAGTGATCAGGATCTAACGATTGGAATTTTTTGGGGGTAGATCTAAGGTTGAGAAACACATCATAAACACCTTGGAAGTGAGATTCATTATTCATATGTGTTCTTGTGAGGTTGAGGAAATGGGTACAAATTAGGGATTCTTTCTTGAAGCTAACCCATTTGAGATCTCATCGTAAACAATGATCATAGTGAATGGAGAGTTATTCACTTTCAATTTTTTTTATTAGTTTGACGGTTCAGATTCTGTCTCACGCGCATGACGCACATAAATAATGTTGTACATTTTGGCGAAATCTAGTGATTTAGCTACTTCCTCATGGGCGTTATGTCCTTCTGACATGCGCAGGTTGCACGTGTCCCACGCACGAAGCAACAAGGTTATAAGAACCTACAAATTTTGACAGTTTTACAGCTTTTAAAATTAGGGTTTCGTGAAACGCTTAGAAAGACAAAAGAGTGAATCATTAAATTAAAAGAGTTAATGATTGAGATTTTTTGAGGTAGATCTAAGGTTGAGAAACACATCATAAACATCTTAGGTGTGAGATTCAGTGTTCATCTGTGTTCTTGTGAGGTTGGAGAAATGGGTACAAATTAGGGGTTCTTTCTTGAAGTTAATTTTTTGTAACCCATTTAAGATCTCAATGTAAACAATGATTATAATGAATGGAGAGTTGTTCACTCTCGCCAGACGTAGGTCATTATTGGATCGAATTAGGTAACAATGTCTGTGTTTTTTATTTTTTCTTTACTTATTCATGCTTGAGGTTTTAGTTATTGTGCTTAGATTGTTTGACTTGTTTGGTTGTTGATTGCTCTTTTTACTCCACTCTTTTGTGTATTATTTTTGAATCGACTAAAATTATATTAAGAAAGAAGTTAACCTACATTTCTTTTGGCCAATGTTTTTTTTCTTAAATTGCAATGCAGGAACGTGTACAATATGTGTTCTCAAAAGCATCCCCATGACCATAGCCGTCAACTGTATGACAAGTACAAAAAAACATTTAAAGATTACATCAGATCAACCGTGAGTAACACTATTAATTTAACATTTGTATATCATATCATATCATATTTATATTTATATGTATATTGTTATTAAACATTTATTATAGGTTAACTGTCACATATTTATTAATATGTATTAACTCTCTACAATTCTAAAAGATCGTGTGAACAAGTATAGATACGCGCTTTAATTAATATTTTTTAATTTATAATGGAGTTGAGGATCAAATACAGAACTTCTAACATACTATTTCAAAACTCTTCATCACTAGATTAAATTTAATGGCTTAAGTATATCTAATGTGATTTATTTACCTGATACATGTACATGATGAATAAAATCGTCATGAAGAGGGCCCTCATCATTATAAGAAATAAAAAAGAAATTGTCATGAAGAGGAAAATAGATTTAAAGATTTTTTTTGTTTACAGTAGATTTAGAGAAATTATATTACTTTGTAATTTTGTGTTTAGGATAGAAACATGGGATCTGGATCTCCTTACGTAGCAGGAACATGCAGTTTTCCGCAGTAACAGATTTCAGTCGTTGATTATAGATCGAACGACTCAAAATTGATATAATAAAATTATGTATTAACCATCGATCGTTGATCAGAAGGTCTCAATCTGTTACAGCAGAATGTTGTAACAACGGGAAATCCTAAATCTAAACCTAGAAACATGGTTTCCATTAACTTTTTCAAATAGGCTCCAAATTTACTTGGGTTTGGTGATATAAGATAAGATCTCCTTTAAAATCAAATTTTTAAAATATTTTATGATATTATCTTTACAAGTTACAAGTTTTGTGTTGTTAAATAGAAGCTACAGTGGTACTATCAATAAGATCAACCAAAAATGAAAGTAAAACTAGGAATAATACAGTAGGAAAGTACTCTTATATTATGAATATGATGAAGGTTGAATAGAATCCAATCCATCGATGTGATTCTATTTCAGAATTATAGTGTTTAGAACAAAGAAATTGCATAAGAACAGTGAAAATTAAAGTTGAATCATCTCCTTCACTCTCCTCTACATCTCTCTCCTTCCTCTCTATCTCTCTCTTAATTTTAATCTTTCTCTTCAATAAAAAATTTAAAAATAATTATGAGAGAGTGAGATTAAAAGAGAGATAAAGAGGAATGAGAGAAATTTAGAATGAGTGATGGAGAGGATCCAAATCCACTTGACACTGTTAGAGTATAGATATAGCTTGATGTAATTAGGGAAAAGTCAATTAGGAGATGAATTGTAACCACTGCTGACGTGGCTTAAGTTTGTTAGAGAGTCAGTTACAAATAGATGACGTGGCTTTGCTAGCTAGATAATACACTACAGCACCGAAACCCCAAATCACACCACCGAAATCACACCACCGAAACCCTAAATCACACCACCGAAACGAATCCATGGCGGTTTCAAACGAATCCCCAAATCACACCACCGAAACCCTAAATCACACTACCGATGTGAATCTTCCTCCTACGGCCAAGAATTCAAGAAAATCAGGACTCACTCACTCCCTTACCATCAAACTCGACGAAAAGAACTTTCTTTTGTGGAATCAACAGGTTAACGGAGTCATCACTGCTCATAATCTTCATCGATTTGTGGTGAATCCTCAAATTCCTCTTCAATATGCGTCGGTTGAAGACCGGTTGGACGGCAAGAACTCCGATGAATATCAGCAATGGCTCTTCAAAGATCAGTCTCTCTTCACATGGCTTCTTTCTACAATCTCCGATGATGTGCTCCCCAGGGTTCTAAGCTGTAAGCATTCATACGAGGTATGGGAACAAATTCACAAACATTTCAATTCTGTTCTGAAGTCTCGTTCTCGCCAATTACGTTCTGAACTGAAGAACACCAAGAAAATGGCTCGATCTGTTAATGAGTACCTTATTCGTATCAAATCGATTGTGAACTCCCTAATTGCTGTAGGAGACGTTGTATCTGACAAAGAACAGGTAGAAGCCGTTCTTGAGGGCTTACCTAAGGAGTTTAGTTCATTCGTAATGATGATATACAGTCAATTTGCAACGCCCAAAGTCAAAGATGTCGAAGCACTATTGCTCCTTCGAGAAGTTCAATTTGAAAAGTTCCGCCAAGAATTGGCAAACCCTAGAGTTTCAGCCAACACAGCTCAAGTTCAATCCAATTTCAATGATGAAGCAATGGATACAGAAACTCAAGAATCGGGTACTGAGCACTACAATGTATCTGCTAATCGTGGCAAAAGACGTGGAAAAGGTCGAGGAAGAGGACGTGGCCGCACTTCAAATCCACAAAACTCTGGTAAGGTTCAATGTCAAATCTGTGGAAAGCTCAATCATGATGCTCTTAATTGCTGGCACAGGTATGAACCTCAATCTACAAAACCTAACTCTCGTGGTTATCATGCACCATCTGGCTCACGACCACCTCCCTACAACCCATATGCTCGCCCCAGTGCACACCTAGCTGTACCCCAATATTTTCCCTCTATCCCTGACACTGACTCCGTCTCTAGTGCTTCATGGTATCCAGATTTTGGTGCCTCTCATCACCTTACCTTCAACCCCAACAACTTTGCTCATCGTGCTCCCTATCAAGGACCAGACCAAGTCATGATGGGAAACGGTCAAGGTGCGCCAATTCAATCCCTAGGTCACTCACAATTCTATTCCCCTGTTAATCCCAAAATTTGTCGTAAACTTAGTCAATTATTGCATGTTCCTAATATTACCAAAAACCTCTTATCTGTTAGCAAATTTGCACAGGATAATAATGTGGTTTTTGAATTTCACCCTTACAAATGCTATGTCAAATCTCAAGGTTCTGGTGAAATCCTTCTTGAAGGCAATGTAGGGCATGATGGCTTATACCAGTTCAAGCCCTTCAAGTTCCTCACCAACACAGATGCCAAGTCCAACATCAATTCAAACTATGCTTCAGTTTTGAATAAGTCTCCTGCTTGTAGTATTAATCCACTTTCTACTTTCAATAAAATTGTTGTTTGCAACTCTGCCTTGTCTATTGATAAACTAGATAGTGAGTTTCATAGATGGCACCTAAGACTAGACCATGCTCACAATAAAGTTGTTCAATCTGTTTTGCAATTATGTAAAATTCCTCATTCCAATAAAGCTACTATTCATTTTTGTCCTTCCTGTTGTATTGGCAAATCTCATAGACAGTTTGCACCTTTATCCACCACTGTTTACACAAAACCCTTTGAGGTAATTCACTGTGACTTGTGGGGACCAGCTCCCTTTAACTCTTATTATAGGTACAACTATTACATCACTTTTGTTGATACATACACTAAGTATACTTGGATTTATTTTCTTAAAAACAAATCTGATGCTCTCACAGTTTTCAAACAATTTTTAAACTTTGTTCAAAATCAGTTTCAAGCCTCCATCAAGGCTTTACAATCTGACTGGGGGGTGAGTTCAGGTCCTTTACCACACTATTAAATGACTTAGGGATACAACATAGACTCACTTGTCCTCACATATCCCATCAAAATGGAACAGTTGAGAGAAAACATAGACAAATTGTTGAAATGGGGCTCACACTTTTGTCCCAAGCCTCCCTACCCCTCAAGTTTTGGGACCACAACTTTACTCAAGTTGTTTATCTTATAAACAAGCTACCTACAAGTGCCTTACCAACATATATATCACCTCACTATGCCATGTTCAAGTCACAGCCTGATTACTCTAAAATCAAAGTCTTTGGGTGCTTATGCTTCCCTCACCTCAGACCCTACAACAAACATAAACTACAATTCAGATCTAGTCCATGTGTTTATCTAGGAGTGTCTCCTCAACACAAAGGTCACAAGTGCCTTGATGAACATGGCAAAATTTATGTGTCCAAAGATGTTGTCTTTCATGAGTCTCAATTTCCCTACTCTTCAATGTTTCCTAACCTTGCTGCTAACTACAATAATAATGACATTACTCCCACTTTGTTCAATCCATCCCCTCATATTTCTCTATCAAATCCCTCACCTGACACACTTAACTCTCTCACAAATTATGATCAAAAACCCATCACTCCAACTCAACCAATGTCTCTTAATGAACCCACTAAAGGCACATCCTCTGTTCATTCTAGTACAGCTGACCCTACAGCCCAACCACCCCCTCCCAGTCTTCATCATAATGACCATTCAATGGTCACAAGAGGTAAAACAGGAAAGCTTAAACCCAAGGCCTTCAACACTACCCTTGAACCAACCACTGTCAAAACTGCCCTTGCTGATCCCAAGTGGCTGAGTTCAAAGCTCTCATTGACAACAACACATGGTCTCTAGTTCCTCTCCCACCTCACAAAAGAGCTATCGGTTGCAAATGGGTATTTAGAGTTAAGGAAAATGTTGATGGAACCATTAATAAGTACAAAGCATGTCTAGTTGCTAAAGGATTTCTGCAAACTCCTGGATTTGATTTTACTGAAACATTCTCCTCTGTTATCAAAGCAGTTACTGTTAGATTAATTCTCACTCTTGCTGTTACATACAAATGGTTTGTCAAGCAAATTGACATCAATAATGATTTCCTCAATGGTCTACTGCAAGAAGAAGTCTACATGACACAACCCACAGGGTTTGAATCATCTGATAAGTCTCTGGTTTGTAAATTACACAAGTCTCTTTATGGGCTAAAACAAGCCCCTCGTGCGTGGTTTGAGAGGTTAACCCAAACTCTGCTTCAAATGGGATTTGCTGCAAGCAAATGTGACCCTTCTCTACTTGTTCATCATCAGCAAGGTGCCTCCACCTATGTGTTAATATATGTAGATGACATCCTCATCACAGGCTCTTCAACTTCTCTTATTGAAGACCTCATCAACAAATTACACATCCAGTTTGCTTTAAAACAATTGGGTGAAATAGATTACTTTCTAGGAATTGAAGTTCATCACATGATGTCAGGTGCTCTCCTATTAAGTCAGTCTAAATACATCAAAGATCTGCTGATAAAGACCAATATGGGTAGCTGCAAACCTATTGGATCCCCTACGGCCAGTTCTTGCAGACTAAGTAAACATGGGACTTATACTCTCTCTGATCCCTCCCTCTACAGGTCAATAGTGGGAGCTCTCCAGTATGCAACTCTAACCAGACCAGACATAGCCTTTAGTGTGAATAAGGTTTGTCAGTATATGGCACATCCATTAGAACCACATTGGAAAGCAGTTAAAAGGATTCTCAAGTACTTACAAGGTACTATCTCTCATGGTCTTCTACTAAGCCCATCTTCTTCAAGCCCTCCATTCTCTTTAAGAGCCTATAGTGATCCTGATTGGGCTACAAACCAAGATGACAGAAGATCCATCTCTAGGTCCTGCATCTATTTTGGTCCAAATTTAATCTCTTGGGGATCTAAAAAGCAACCTCTAGTGGCACACTCCAGTACTGAAGCAGAATACAGAAGTATGGCTAATACAACTGCTGAACTATTGTGGATACAATCCTTACTCAAAGAACTTGAGGTTCCCTATCTTCCTCCTACTTTATTATGTGACAACTTAAGTGCAGCTTCACTTGCCCACAATCGTGTTCTCCACTCTAGGACAAAACATATTGAACTTGACATTCATTTTGTCCGAGAGAAAGTCCTATCCAAACAACTGCAAGTGCTTCATGTACCAGCTTCTGAGCAACTGGTTGACCCTCTCACAAAGTCACTATCTCCTTCCAGCTATACAAGCATTCAAGCCAAACTCAAGGTGTTTCCTTATCAGTAAAACACCTTGTGTTTGAGGGGGGAATATTAGAGTATAGATATAGCTTGATGTAATTAGGGAAAAGTCAATTAGGAGATGAATTGTAGCCACTGCTGACGTGGCTTAAGTTTGTTAGAGAGTCGGTTACAAATAGATGACATGGCTCTGCCAGCTAGATAATACGCTGCAGCACTATATAAAGTGTCTGCAATCTCTGTGTAAAGTAATGAAGCTAATCATTCAAAGAATCAATGAAAAGAGCTCTTAGAAACTTCAATAGACACCTTACAACCACATCAACAAGTTAGTTACCGGTACTCACATTGATTCCCTACTTCATCATTTTTTTTGTCCTATCTATCAGCTATTCTGTGATATGCTATTTAATATAAAATATTGTCAAATAGCGGTTATTAGGGTTTGGATTTCCCGCTGTTACAGTGTTTTATTGTAACAGATCGGGACCGTCCAATCAACAACCGATGGTTGAATATTTTATACTTAATTTTATTAAATCAAATTTAAATCGTCCGATTTGTAATCAACGGCTGTGATCTTTTACTGCATCAAACTGCATACTCGTGCTATGGCACTATAACACTACTGTGTATCAGTGTGTTATTTTCTGCTATCTGCAATTGACAACACTAAGCTTAATAGGGTATTCATATTAATAGCTAATCTCTTAATACTTCTATGTAATGATTGCTAGAGCCTTTACACCAAAGGTCACCCATAACTATAGACATTTCTATTCTGCAAAACCAATCCATATACATTTTCGCATCTCAGAAAAATTGGACAAGAACAACTTTAAGTCATGTTCACAGAACAACTTTAATTATTTGCTTGCTCACATCGGGATTTTGCTAAATATTAATGGCCATAACCTAATAATATAGTTTTTAAGAAAACTAATGTGATTTTTCTTATTACTAGGTTCTCCCATCTTTGAGGGGGAAAAAAGAAGAACTCCTGCTGAGAGAATGGGTTGAAAAATGGTCAACTTACAAAATTATGACCAAGTATATGCTGAGATTTTTTCGCTATCTCGATATGCATTATACCCGAAACCGCATTGGAGCTGATCCTCTTGAAGTAACTGCCTTCCAATGCTTCTATTCTTTGGTTGGTGATGAGATTCCTTTAAAATGTTTTTTTTTCGTAATTTTATTTTTCTTTCATCTTTTCCCTCTTTTTTAACTTTAGGTTTACTTCATTTTATTTATCTCAGGTATATGATAGGATGCATAGAGAAGTAATGGATGCAATATTAGCTATGGTACTATTCTCTATTTTTAATTTGATTACCTTCCAAATTTGCCATATTCTTTAATCCCTAATAGTCATTATTTGGATGAATTTGTAATATTCATATGATTTTTCGCCTGATGTATTTTTTTCTCTTTTTCTTCGTGGTATTTAGATTGCTCGAAAACGTACAGGAGAGTCTATTGATGAAAATTTGATTAATGATGCATTGACTTTCTACTCAGAGATCGGAGAGAAAACAGGAAAAAACGAACCAAAACATTTTGCAGAAACAATGATGCAAGAGAATGCAGTTATGCAGGGGGCTTCCAATTAGATAGCAAATTTTGATATCTTTAAATTGGAAGTATAAAAACTATTGCTGCTCTATTTTCCTATTTTATATCTTTAAATTGGAAAATTTCTACTTTATTGTCCTTGTGGAAACTGTATTGAAATTTATGCTACTTCATTGTCCTTGTGGAAACTATAGTTTGTCTGTTGCCTATTTCCAGCATTGACTTTATCATTGACTTTTTTGTGAACATACTAAGGAAATATTTTGTAGTTATCTCATCAGCTTCTAGTTTCCTTTGTATTTTTGTATTGCTTCTTGCCTGAATACCATGTATAAATCTTAAGGAATGTGTTTGAATGAGGAAATGTTTTGAGGGAATTCAAATTTTTTATTTTGTACATTTTTTAAAAAATATTAAATTTCCTCGAAAAATTAAAATATCTTCAAATATTTTCTCATGCAAAACACACTCTAAACATCTATCTCTTAAAAAAATTATATATATGACCAGGCCTCTGATGATTTTGTCTCAACCTAAGTTGCAGGGAATGCCTTTGATGATTGCATAACTTTAATCTTCTTTAGGTTACATGAGAAAAAGTGGGAAAACAATTATTGTTTTGATATAGGGTTGTTTGGTAAGTCCAATAAACTAGCTTATAGTTTATTGGACTAACTTATAAATTTGTTTGACAAAAATGAATGCGTTTGGTAACAAACTTATCTAATTAGCTTATAACATTTTTTGGGAAGTTATTTCAAGTAGTGTATGAGCTTATAGTCGATAGTTTTTTACATTTTATTCAATATTACCCTTATTATTTTCATTTTTTACTTTTTAAAATTATAATAACTACCTACTAACCATGTATTTTTATATCATTTTATACTTACAACAACTAAATTTGTCAAACACTTTAATTTTATTCTATTAGTTTTTCAGCTATAAGCTATCAGCTATCAACTATAAGCTAGCTTTTCAGCTATAAGCTAGCTTATCAACTATCAACTAACTTACCAGCTATCAGCTAGCTTATAACTTATTTTTACCAAACAGAACCATAATTTTCAAGAACAAATTGATTGATAAGTGAAGAAAAAAAATTGTTGCACTCAATTTGAGTTCCCCTATTTTAGGGAGATTTTATACTATTATATGAGAAAGACATTCAATACCCACCTTTTATTTATTTAATTTTAAATTTATTATTTTTACTAGAGTGTCTTAATTGTCTCGTATCTTAAATTTTTTTTTGTATTGTCGTATCCATATTGTATCCATGTCGTATAAGTAGTTGTATTTCATAATTTCTGAAAATAAAATTAGGCTTTTAAAGGTGAGCTTCATTTCATCATTTATCACCTATATAAGGACACTCAAATGAATAGAAGATTAAAGAGACTTAGTCCCGCTTTTGTAAAAACAAAAACATCTGTTAACTAGTATCTTCGGAACACTCTTTATGGATTCCAAGTAAGTAGACATGACAATAAAACTCATATCCGCGGGTATCCGCCCAAACCCTACCCGCTTTGATGGGAAAAATCAGAGTTGACTGGGTTTGGGTATGAATTTTTTCCGATTTCAAAAGATGGGTTTGGGGCGGGTGACAGAGACATTGATACCCACCCCGAACCCGCTTATGTTAAAATTAGATTTTACCTCTTTAAAATTAGAAACTCTTAAACAATCTCTTAAATTATATTCATATGTTTATTTTTTATTTGAGTAATAAAAAAATGATTTTCTCTATTTCTTTTATTTATTTAAAAAAATATTGTTAAAACAAAATAATTTTGGACTTTTAACTTTTTTTTTTAATAAAAAAATACTAAAATACAATCATAATTCATGTGGAAAGAGGCGTAACGGGATACCCGAACCCCGTTGGGATACCCGATCTCCCGTTGGGTAGGGTTTGGGGTTATACGTTTTATCCCCGCATGAAATTGGGATGGGTTTGGGGAAATCCAAACTTTATGAATTTGGATTTAGGAATGGCAAAATCCGCCCCCGTCCTGTTGTCATGCCTACAATTAAGTAAACTATTTACTTATCCAAACAAAAAATGAAGACCGAAGACAATGTCAAATATTGACCAAAGACCGAATCAAAACAAGCAACTAGTAATAATAGTATGAGTATCCATTAATGTCTTCATCAAACGTCTTCACTCTCCGATTCCATTCACTCAAGGTGAAGGTTTCCCTCTTGTATTTCCTTAGTTCTTGTAAATTTCTTTTGATCAATATCTATCCTATTTAATTATTTTTTGTAAACATTTTGGTATATTTTTCTCTCAGAATTGGCCAACATGTCAAACAGTGAACAGAAGATTATCACATTTGAAGTAGGATGGGATTTTATGCACGAAGGCATCCAGAAACTTGTACAAGATTTGCCAGATCCTCACTTGACCTCCCCTGACCATTACTTACAACTAGTTACGTACGTTTCCATCCTTGAGTTTATACTTTATACTAGAATACCAGTTTCTTCAATTTTCTGCCCTTTTTCACAATATTTTGTATTAGACACTGTCTGGTTTTGCATTACGCTCTATTTGATAAAAAGTAGTGGATAACTGATAAGTATGACAGTTGATACAAGTTACCTAATTAAATTTGTAATATTTAGTAAAATTAGCGTATGAAATGACATTAAAAAAATATGTTTAATTCATATTTAATGTTTTTCAATTAAGATAATAAGAGTAAATTGATAAGTTATAAGCTACATATGAATTAGCTTATCAATAAGGTACTTGTTAAATATGCGAGGATCTCATCCCAAAAGCTAGCTTAAAGGGTGAGGTTGTCCTAACATATTTATACACTTCACATCCCGAGAACCTAAGTAATGTGGGACTTCAAACAAACTTCAACAACACAATCATACATTCAACAACACTAATAAACCGCGTCTTTTTATCATATGGATTTATAAGTTATGCGTTATGAACTATAAATTAGTTTATCAAACTTGCCAAAATGACGCTTAAATAGTGTATTGTGCAACAACAGGATTTTTCTAAATTCCGCTGGGCTCTAGTGATTATATGTCTTCTTTCTTAAATCGTAATGCAGGACCATTTACGTAATGTGTACTCAAAAGCCTCCTCATCAGTACTCCGAACAACTATACGAGAAGTACAAGGAAACATTTGACGAATACATAAAATCAACTGTGAGTAACATTGTTAAACATTAATTTGGCTATCATTCTTGTATACTGTTATTAAACATTTGAATTACTTGGGTTTGGTGATATAATTCTCCTTTAAAATAAAATCCAACTGTGAAATATTATATGATGCTATTTGCTTACAAGTTATAGGGTTAGAAATAATATAAAACTGACTTTATCCTAACTGCTTAAGCTTTTGGGATGAACGGTTATTTGACATGGTATCAGAGTATCTATGACTAAGTGGTCTAAAGTTCGATCCTCACTCCCCTCACTTTCTAATTAAAAAGTGGAATTTAAGCATATGGTAGGTGGACCTATGTATTATCCACGCTTCAAGTCCAAGTGGATTGTTGTGTGAGGGGGCGTGTTAGAAATAATATAAAATCATTGATGTGACTCTATCCTAACAACTTAAACTTTTGGGATAAACGGTTATTTGCTATATAGTCTTAGCTAATGTGAATCAGAAACTAACGCCTTATAGGTATTAACAAAACTAATGTGAGTTTCTTATCGATAGGTTCTGCCATCTTTGCGAGAAAAGAAAGATGAACTCTTGTTGAGAGAACTGTCTGAAAGATGGTCAAATCACAAAATTATGACGAAGCTCCTCTCAAGTATTTTTCGATATCTTCATAGATTCCATATCCGTAAACAGGGACTTCCTTCTCTTGAAGAAACCGGCTTCTTATCCTTCTATTACTTGGTTGGTGATGAGATTCCTCTTAAATGTTACAATACAAATTTCTTTTCCTGATTTTTTATTTTTCTTTCCTCTTTTCTCCCAACTTTAACTAAAAATTTACTTCTTTTTATTTATCTCAGGTATATGATGAGATGCATAAACAAGTTATGGATGCAATATTAGCTATGGTATTTTCTATTTTCTATTTTCCATTTTCTCTGTTATTTATAATCAATTTATTTATCACTTCATTATAATTATTGATGGGAACTTTTTTGGATTAACAAACCAAGAGACAGTTTACTCTATTTGTCAACTGTCTATTATAGCTTCCATCACTAAGCCTTAATTTCTTTAATGTTGTTGTTTTCATGAATCAATAATAGTCATTAGGTTGAATATGTGATTTTCATTTGATTTTTCCCTATAATGGATTTTTTGAATCTTGATATTAGATTGATCGGAAACGAGCAGGAGAGCCTATTGATGAAACATTGGTTAATAATGCATTGACCTTTTACTCAGAGATTGGAGAAAGTACAAGAAAAAATGATCCAAAACACTTTGCAGAAACAATGATTAAAGAAAATGCAACATTTCAAACTATGTCGACGCCTCAAATTAAATAGCAAGCTTTGTTATCTTTAAATTTAATGTACAAAAATATTGCTACTTTATTTTCCCTTTTATATACTAAGTGAAAAATTGAAAGAATAAAAACGATTGCTACTTTGTTTGATTTTATATAAAGGGTCATGTTAACATGTGCCCTAAGGGCACATGTTAAGATACCTTAGAATAGAAATTGTGCATTTAATGAATCAAGAAATTTAATGCCGGAGAGATAAAATGCACAACTAATTTCAATAAATACTTTCTAAATTTACTTCCTTAACATGTGCTCTTAGTGCACATGTTAACATTCTCCTTTATATAAATATATAAATATATAATGTGATTGCTATATAAAGTACAGTACAGGGCAAGAAGGTCATTGTATAATTATTCTCTTTCCTCTCTCTTTATTGTAAAACCCCAAAAATTAAATAATGACATAAAATTTTGTAAAAACAATAATGACATTAAATTTTGTAAAAAAATATATACTTGCTCAAAATACAATGGCATTAATAATCGTTAGTCGGTTTAGTGGTGATTGATGCTGAACTTGGTAGGGAGAACCATGATTCGATCCCCGCAACTGTAATCGGGAGGGGGCTGGAACCACTTGATGCCAGAACTGACCCCCGAACCAGATTAAATTGGTGGTGAAAACCAAAAAAAATAAAATACAATGGCATTAAAAAGAAGAAAAAAACGTTGAATGGAATTTAATTTATGTATATAAATTAAATTAAAAAAATTGGGCTTTTAGGTAAAATAATAGTAATAAAAGAAATTTAAAAAAAAAAAAAATTGTGTGTGTGGATTGGGCTTTTAGCCAATGAAGTGGTTAAATAAAAGGGAATGAAACCCCATTTCTTGCAAAATACTATAACAGTGTACGGCACCAAAAGAAAATTTGAGAACAGATTTGAAGGAGGATGGGGTATTATCCAGAAGGCAGTCAAGAACATTCTAGAAGGCTTGCCTGACCCTCACTTCACCTCTAACGATTACATGATGCCATATACGTACTACTTTTCAATCCCTCATCATATTCGTCTTCGGTTTAATTCATTTGATTCTATATTTTCCTTTTCAACATTGTTTTTTTAATCGTAATGCAGCACCATCTACACTTTGTGCACTCAAAAGCCTCCTAATAATCATTCTCAGCAAGTGTATGACAAGTACAAGGAAGCATTCGAAGACTACATCAATTCAACTGTCAGTAGTAACACCGTTAAACATTTCGCAATCATATTCTTGTATACTGCTATGCAATGTCTGTTAGGTTGTTAGCATAGGATCTGCCATATTAATGACATGATTGATATTTGATATGATTTTTTTTTTATCACTAGGTTCTGCCATCTTTGCGAGAAAAGAAAGATGAACTCTTGTTAAGAGAAGTGCTCGTAAGATGGTCAAATCACAAAATTATGACTAGGCTCTTCACAAGAATTTTTAATTATCTTGATAGGTCAAGACGAGGAATTCCTTCTCTTGAAGAAACCGGCTAATTATCCTTCTATTCCTTCAAAATGCTGTTGTATTCAATCCATAATAGTTATTTAGTTGAATCTGTGGTCTTTCATTTGATTTTCCATGTAACAGCTCTTTTATGTTCATTTTCTGGTATCCAGATTGATCAAAAACGTGCAGGAGAGCCGATTGATGAAACATTGGTTAAGAACGCATTGATTTTCTACTCAGAGATTGGAGAAAGCACAAAAAAAGACGATCCAAAACACTTTGTAGAAACAATGATTAAAGAGAAAGCATCATTCTATTATGACGAGGCTTCAAATTGGATAGCAAGTTCTACCTTCATGGATAACACTCCAAAGGTGATTTCAGTAAATTTTACTACTTATAGCTTCCCTAGTGTGTCTTAAAAATAAAATGTCGTTTATCTTCCCTGCATTACATGCGTAAGAACGAACGATGTATTTTTGCCTTTGGCTTAAAATTTGTTTTATTGAGACAAAGTGTTATATGCAAAAGATATACATGACTTTCTAGGAATGCTAGTATTGTTTTTTTGTCTCAGTTAAGTAATGCATCCAATATAAAAAAATAGGCTGAGACGTTAACATCAATTGCAGGAAGAGAAAATGCACGATAGTACTGCTGTTTCATCAAAGAAAATCAACTTAATAAGCTCGGAAGGGGAAGTGTTTGAAGTTGACTATGATGTGGCAGTTATGTCAAAAGTAGTCGAGTATGCTATCGAAACCAATTCTGCAGGCGATATCGGTAGCATTTCTCTTTCTTTAGTGAACAGCAAAATGTTGTCCAAGGTCATTGAATACTGCAAGAAGCGCAGCAGCACACAGATGTCAGAAGTTGATCTCATCAATTGGGATGCTAAATTCGTCGAAGTTGACTCTGAAACTCAGCATAATCTATATAACAATCTCATTCTAGCTGCAAACTACCTGAACATCAAGAGTTTGTTGGACCTGGCATGTCTTAAAGTAGCGAACTTGATAAAAGGAATGTCACCGAGTGAAATTCAGAGGTTTTTTGAACATAAAGAAGAGGACAACCAGTAGAGTCTTGAAATTTTTAGCTAAAACTATAGTACCTTGAGTTTATTTCATGTTTAGTTTATCATTTTGACTTCAATGCCTCTCAATTTATGTTTTCAGTTTTCACATCCACTTTTCAAAACTTATGAGATTATGTTAAGCTATATGACTAATTAAATCATAGTAATTTCCTTAGTTTGTGTTTTTAATTGTTAACAATCTATTATGGACCTGTCAACAAAATGGGACTAACAGGACCACTTCCACAAGATTAGGGGCTTCTGGTTGCCTGGTTTGCTTGCAAGGATTGTTTCTTATTGTTCCAAATAACATTGGGAAACTCAGAATTTGTAGTTTCAGCATGTCCATTGCCAAATACTTAGGAAATGAGAATTTCAAAGTAAACCAAAAATCTAAACATATCATATTATTTTAAGGAAAATGTTAACTTGTGCCGCAAGATACTAGTTAAGAAAATTCAATATCGTCTTGGAACCTTATTTTAATGTAGTTTTTTGTCTTTTACTTCCGTCTCTTCTTTAATAAAATGGAAAATGCTAACTAGTGCCTTTGGGGCACTAGGTAAGGAACTAAAAATAGTAAAATCGTCTTAGAACTTGTATAGTAAACTTTTTCAAAATGTAAAATAGCCTTTTTTTTCTCAATCCTATTAATTTTTTTTTAAGAACTTACACCAACTCAAACAAAATATTTAAAGGGGGTAATAATATTCCTTCTTGCACAGGTCAAACTTCTAAGTATAAGTTTGACTTTGTCTATGTACCTTCATGGTCTTGGTCTTCCTCCTCCTTCATCAAACGTTCTTACATAGATAGAACTATCTTCTCTAGGTTCACCCTTCCATTTCTTTTGTGATTCTCAATTCTATTTTCTTCTCTTCTTGGAAATTTCTTTTGATCAAATATCAAACTCCAACATATCTTGCAGGTACTCTCTTCTTATTCTGTTCATTTTTTCTTTCTTCTGTTCATATCAACACATCAACCACATCTCAAATACATGATGTAATTTATATTATAGTAGTTGAATCTAGCTGAAAACACATCATCAAGAAACATAACATGAACAACATGAGCGGTAGCGGTAGCAGTAGCAGGTATGAATACAAAACAACCAATTTCCTACTCTTGTTTTTGTTTTGTTGTCCTATATATGGTTTTGTCTTTGCTGTCTCAAAACAAACCAAACAATGGAAGGTCCGCGAATATTGGTCTAGATGAAGGATGGGATACTGTGCAGAATGCTATCAAGAACATTCTAGAAGGCTTACCAGAGCCTCAGATCACCTCTGATAACTACATGATTCTATACAGGTACGTTTCAATCCCTCGTCATATACGCCTTTTACTTTTAAAGTCTGTTTGGATTGACTTATTTGAACTTATCTATTGGCAGACTAATTGAGAGAACTTATGAAAACAGCTTATGATATGTTCATAAGCTGTTTTGAGCTTGCTTCCATAAGCTCTCTAGGATAGCTTATAATGAAATAATTTGACTTCCTTTTATCTTTAATTCTAAAATTATCTTATACATAACCACTTATATGATAAGATTTTATCTTATAAGCACTTAATTAAGTTGTTTATGCAAACACAGTTTTAATCGAGTTGATTTTGTATTACTTTTGGCCACGGTTTTTTCTTTCTTAAATCGTAATGCAGGACCATTTACACTATGTGTACTCAAAAGCCTCCTCATGACTATTCCCAACAACTGTATGAAAAATATAAGGAAACATTTGAAGAGTACATCAAATCGACAGTGAGTAACAAAAAGACTGCTATTTGTTTAATAGGAATATCTTGTGAAATGAACTAATGCAAGAAATTAATCGAAAATTTGAAGCTTTATATATAGTAGCACTTACAAAGGCATGTCCTTCTTTAGCATTTATAGACTCATCAAACATCTTTAAAGAGGGATCACATCTCTTTGTTTTTGCAACATTTATAAACACCGTCGCCTCTAAGAAAGTACAAAGATAAGTTTGTGCTAATTTCATGATGACGAATGCAGGTATTTACTCTGATGATAATGTTTAGGAATAAAGAAATTTCTGGTGTATTAGAATCACAAATCTTAAGTCATTAAGTCAATTCCTTGATTGTGAAAGTAACCTTCAATTTTTAACCATCACTAATCAAAATAAAATTCTCTAGGCTCTGCCATCTTTGCGAGAAAAGAAAGACGAACTCTTACTGAGAGAACTGCTGGAAAGATGGTCAAATCACAAATTTATGACTAGGTTCCTCACAAGAATTTTTCGTTATCTTGATAGATACTATATCTCAAGACGGGGACTTCCTTCTCTTGAAGAAATTGGCTACTTATCCTTCTATGACTTGGTTGGTGATGAGATTCCTTTGAAATGTTACACTACAATTTTATTTTGCTTTCCTCTTTTTTCCCTATTTAACTCGGGGTTTTACTTCATTTTATTTATCTCAGGTATATGATGAGTTCAATGAACAAGTAATGGATGCAATATTAGCTATGGTATTCTATCGTTTCCGTTTCTATGCTTTTTATAAACAGTTTATTTCTTTAAGGATGCTTCTTGTTTCTCTGATAGTTATTTAGTTGAATTGTAGTAAATATAGTCATTTAATTATCTTCAAAGTGCTTCCGTATTCGATCCATTTCATTTTCCATTTCCCTGTAATGGCTCTTTTATCTTCATTTCCGTGTATCCAGATTGATCGTAAGCATGCAGGAGAGACTATTGATCAAACATTGGTTAATAACGTGTTGACTTTCTACTCCGAGCTTGCAGAAACCACAAGAAAAAACGATCCAAAACACTTTGCAAAAACAATGATTAAAGAGAAAGCGTCATTCTACTATGACGAGGCTTCAAATTGGATAGAAAGTTCTACCTTCATTGATAAACCACCAAAGGTGATTTGAGTAAAACTTACTTATTATTAGGGATAAGTTTAGCATTTCATTGTGTACCATGCTTGAGCCATGAGTTCCTTTTGAAACATGTTTTGGTTGGCCTTGTGTTACTGCTTTCAGGAAGAGAAAATGCATGATAGTCCAACAGTTACACCAAAGAAAATCAGCTTGATAAGCTCGGATGGGGATGTGTTTGAAGTTGACTATGATGTGGCACTTATGTCAAAAACAGTCGAGGATGCTATCGATACAATTCCTAATGGTGATAGTAGCATCTCTCTTTCTTTAGTTAGGAGCGAACTATTGACCAAGGTCATTGAATACTGCAAGAAACACAAAAGCACGCAGATGACAGATGTTGATATCGAGGATTGGGATGTTGAATTCGCCAATGTTCATTATAAAACGCTGTTTGATCTTATTTTATCTGCAAACTACATGAATATCAACAGTTTGTTGGACCTGGTATGTGGTAAAATAGCAGACAAGATAAAAGGAAAGACACCAGGTGAAATTGCTAAGTTATTTGACATTAAAGAAGTTTCTACATATGAAGAGGACAACTAGTAGAGTCTTGAATTTTCAGCTAAAGCCTAAAACTATACTTGAATGCCACTTTGTTGGAGAGATTATAGCATGTTGTCCAGAATAAGCAACACTTTATCGTCAATCGCCCAACCAAAATTCTTATATAGAACATGAGAGGGTTGAGATTGTTGATGCTTTGTGTTAGCCTGCATTTGTCACAGTTCATGAATTCATTGTTGTTTAGTTATTTTCGTTTCTGTTTCAAATTTCATGGTCACTGTCACAAAGGTTGTATAGATTAGCTTTTAGAAAATATCTTGTTTTATTAGCATCTTTTGCTGCATTTTTATCCAAAGTTTGTCTCAGTTTCTTTGTAGCATATGTTCTTTACTTTTTTATATCAAGGTAATCAGAACTAGACCGGTCATTAAACCGGCATATGTACAGATTCAAAGTTCAATTGATTAGATCGGGATTCAATCGGGTTGAACCGTTTTTAATTAAGATAACATGTTTTTTTTTATATTTTAAATAATATAATCATTATAATAACTAAAAGTCGTTACCTCATAATAATAACTAAAAGTTACAATATTCATAATTTTTTTTTGACAAGCATTACATTTATAATTTTATACTAGTATTAATAACTAATTACAAGCACTACATTCATAATTTTATACTATTAAAACTATTTACTTTTTTTAATAAACATAACTAAAATTAAAACTTATATTTAAGGACTTGTTCATCATTAAGCGGAAAACCAATGATACGAGTATACAATGAACAAAAAATACATAAATAATTAAGGGTCTTGCTAACGAGTGCCCCCGGAGCACTCATCTCATTTAAAGAAATTTTTTATTCAAAAAGTTAAACAATACGATTTCCAATGCGTTGACTTTACAATTTCCCATAAAAATTCTTTAAAAACTTACTATTTAAAGTACTTAAAGAGTGTCACAGGGGCACTGTTTAGCATTTTCCGATAATTAATAACTACTCCCTCCGGTCTCATTTGTAAGCAAATATTCCCTTTTGCACAATTATTAAGAAATTGTTTTTTTGTCATAATTTTGTGTGTTATTTCAATTAGAATTCCTAAAATGACCTTTGCAAAACATTAAATTTGTCTTGAGACTATGTAATCATGTCAAGAAGTAGAACAATTAATGAGGTCGGAGGGACTACTATACAGAAGCTATGTTGAGTTGTTTGATGATCGCTCTTTTATGATAATTTAAGCTATGTTGAGTGTGAGCTTCAATGTCTTTGATCCACTCCTTATGAGATTTTAGATCATCCGAAGACATACCCAATAGTAACAACACTCCTTGTTTGTTAAACTTAGAAGCATATTGAGCCATGTTACAAAGCTTAGTGGTAGAAGTACTGGTGTGAAATCACCTGGATGAGAGAAGAGAATGATAGGTTCATGTATCAGAGATGGAGTTTCACCTTGCCTTGAATGGTATCTACTTGAAGGTTAAGAATAGTGTCTCTAATAGTAATCTCATTACAAAAAATTTTAAGAAATAGCCTTTATAAAATCTCTTTTGTGTATGTATTTTTTCTAAAAAATCCTCCTGTCTTTGAGTTTGAACTACTTCATTTAGGCTCCGTTTGGCCCGGCTTTTTTTAGCTTTAAATTCTCTTTTTAATCAAAAGTTGGGCCAAACACATTTTTAACAAAGTTCTTAACCGTAAAAAGCAGATTTTTTTCAATGTGCAAAATTGGATTAAATGAGCTTCTAGAAAAAGAGGTTGAAAAAAAAATCCGGAGCTTTTTTTGTAATGATCCCGCTTCGAATCCCACTTAAGGCTCTTTTTATTATTTTTTTTTCATTTTTTTGGTTGTTTTCATTTAAATATTATTAGTTGTTATTATCTTTTTTAAATTTTTTTATTTTTGGTACAAATCTTTTTTAAAAAAATATATTTTACTAAACAAATTTTAGATTAAAGATAACTTTGAAGTTAAAAAAAACAATAATTACCAAACAACTTTTGCTCTATTTTTGAAAGTTCTTATTTTCACTTTTAGTTTTCAATCAGCTTCTAAGAACTAAAAAAACCGGGCCAAACGGACCCAGTCTCACATTGGAGAAATCTCAAACATGTTATTTTACAAATGGTTATAAACAAGCCTTTGTAAATAATTTTCTTATTGCACTTATAGTCTTCCACTTAATTGGTCATTTTATTTATTAATTGGTCCCACATATTTATGGATTTTTTTAATTTTTTAATAAAAAAATCAAATGAATAGTAAAATCCGGTTCAACCTCCTAATTCGGCTAAACTGCTGGTTTGAAGTGGTTTTCCCGGTTTTTCGCTTTTTTGGCCGGTTCACATGCATGCAGTTTGATTTTTATTATAAATAGGATCGAATGCAGGTCCAGTTTTCGGCTGAATTGGTTAAACCGGGTGATTCGGTTCAGTTTTAATTACCATGAAGGGTACGAGTATTTTATCATCCCTAAATTTGTTTATCACTAATGTTGATATTTTAAAACTATTCACAAGATTTTGAAATTTTATCATATTGACTTTATATGTCAATTACATGACAGAGGGACATGAAAATATATTTCGCATATATAACACAAAATCCACAACAAATTATTTCACATAAAAATCAAACTAACATTATAAATGACAAGTTTCTTAATTAGTCTTATCCAATTATTGAGAAATAAAAAAGGAAATTCAAGGAACAAGATCAAAACACAAAGATCATAAACCATACAGTGTAAAATAAACAGGTACTCAACTAGAGATCATAGTCTACCTCGTAGTGTAGATGTCTAAAATACCAGTCCAACAAGGAGGGTCTTTCATTAGGAGGAGGAGGAGCTTGAATTCTGTCATAGTCATAATCAATGTATTCTGGCAATTTGTGATCATCCCCTAAATACACTGTGCATCTTGCAGTTAAATCATTGATGACATACACTGAGTTGCTTTCATAACCCCGTATGTTTGGGTTACTTAATGCATAGTAGTTTCCCCCGGGAGCATAAAATAATGCAATGTCACCTAAATTTTCCAATTTGACATAATTCATAGTTGAAAAGTCAACCTTGTACACATTGAACACTACCTTGGGCTTAGCATGAACCACAAAAAGTTGTCCATCACAACTAACCAACCTTAGGCGTGATGAAGAAGTTAAACTGGGAATAGTCTGCATTTCTAGAAATTCTATATTTACAGAATTTAAATTGAGTACCCCTATGTTGCCTTTGTTAGTGACAACATATATAGTGTTATGCAAAACAACGAAGTCAACAATCTTCCATGGATATCCCAGTTCTGAACAAGTAACCCAATCAACATTTCGAGATTGATAGACATACAAACTGTTGGAACTTTTACATAAAGCCAGTAAAACAAATTCCTCGGAACCTTTTCGAAAAGCAAGTAAGACATGGTAGGCAAAATAAGAAAATTTTACTTTAAAGGTTGAGGTATTGATTACCTTCTTTCTTCTAGTAAATGGATTGATTAGCATAAATGAATTATTGTTCCCTGTCATGATCAAATATCCACTAGAAGATCCAGAATAAGCAAAGTGCCAGTAACAATTGATCATATTTGATTGATAATCTTTTTGGTTAGATATGCTGATAAAGGAATAAGATTTCTCAACATAGGAAGACTTGTGAACAACTAGTGGTTCTTGGAATGCCAATCTCCAATACATTTTATGAAATGCCCTCCAATTCTTGCACACACAAGCAAATTCGAAGTGGTCGTCGATATCTAGAGTTTTCGAAATTATATCAAGGACATCCCAAGGAAGTTCATCGTTCTCTGCTACCTTCTTCACTCTTTTCCCTTTGTCTAAAATATAGAGCACATTAGAGATATATGCATGGCATAATAAGCATGAATATATATATATATATAGTAAATAACTGCAGAAATTATCAACATATGAAGTAAAATAAATAATCATAAACTACTAATTAACTAACCAGTCTTATTATGACCATGAAGCTTAAATAATGTAAGATTGATTTTATATTCCTTTGGCAAGAAGGCATTGAATCCCAAAATTAAATTTCTATGCCCTTTGAACAGCTCTTTCACTATTGCCACTACACCTCTTATGTCAATTCCTTGAGCCTTATGATCATTGATGACTTGTAAAAACTGGAAATATATTTCCATGTTATCTTGAAACACAAGTTTGAGTTTATTGAGAAATGCATCTTTTATCACTAATTGATGACCTTGTTTATGATCATGATACAATGGAACTAAGGAAATTTGTTTTGATAATAGATATCCTTGTGGCATGAAACTGTTGAATTCCAAAAGTAAATCAGGATGTCCTTTAAATAGGTCAATCCCCATTTTAACCACACTTGATGTATCAGTTTTTTTATCATGGAAATCAATCATGACTTGTTTAAACTCAGAATATTTTTCATTGTTATCTTTAAACACTAGTTTTACTTGATTGATAAACGCTTTTGCGTCTTGTAATCGTTTTCGATGAATGATGATTTGATATTTCTTTGGCATCTTGTTGATTCCCAAGGTTAAATGTTTATGGCCCTTAACCAATTCTATCATTCTTGCTTTGAAATCTCTTGGATCAATTTCTTCATTCTTGTAATCCTTCATGACTTGTGAAAATTCACAAAACTTTTCTTGAGTTGGGGCGGCACACCTTGTTGAATCCTAAATTCAGAAGCAGTTTAATTTGTGTTGTACTTGATTATAGGAAAGGCGCAACCGACACTCGAACCAGATTAAACCGGTAGTGAAAAAAAAAAAAAAGTAAACTAGTATTTTATTTAATGGATATGTTTGGTAGGGGTAAAACTATAAATTAACTGAGGAAAAAAAAAAATATGTACCAATAACTATTTTTATTGGTTGTCAGCATAAAATTAATTTACATTGACATTGCGTGTCCTTTAACTTTAAATTAATTTTACATTCACCTCCAATAATTATCGAGTATTCTCCCAATTCCCATGTTATTTCGTCAAAAAAAATAATATTCTCCCATGTCATTCATTAAAGTGGGGTGTCATATCCTTGTCTAAACAAAACAAAAAAATATTTTTCTAAAACAGATATTATCATACATTTTACTCTCTCAATTTAACAACAAAAATATCATGAATTCATTGTTGTTTAGTTATTTTTCGTTTCTGTTTCAAATTTCATGGTCACAGTCACAAAGGGTATATATATTAGCTTTACACTCACTGACGGTGCACAACAATTAAACTCTTAATAATAACTTAATAAGAGTTTCACCTTATAACTTATAGACAATCGTAAAAAAGTCATTAGTTCCACTTTATTAACAAAAAAAAATTATATTTATTTTTGTGTCAAAATAGTAGGTGGTCTTATTTTTTATTTTCAAATCACAACCATCAACAATTTAAAATGTAGATGGTAGAAGTCATTAGATTTGTTCTAGTGGTGAGAGATAGAGGTTTGGGTTCGAACCTCACCTCTATTGTAAACAAAAAAAAATGTAGATGGTAGTGATGTAATCCAATAAAATTAAAATTTAGAGGTTCAATAAATCATGGGGGAAGTTTCCACTTTAGTTTTAGGGTCATGTTAAACAGTGTCCCGGACACTTGTTAATGTTGAAAGGTAATTGAAACATCCATTGTGAAATGTTGTAATTCAAATGTTCTATCAGATGTTGAAACATCTGTATACCAGTCTGCTAACAGTTTAAGTCTTATATGATAGTTAGTACCAAAAGTTAGTTAGGAGGTTGTTAGGTAGTTATACAGCTGTATGTTAGTTGTATTTGTTACTTAGGCTATAAGTAGATGTAGTTATTGTATGTAACAGAACTTGTATCAACTTGCATTGTACTTGCATTCATTTTTTCTCTTCCATTAATGAACAATATTTTTTCCTCCTAAATTCTTCTATCAATTTTTCACCCTAAGTTCTAACGGTTAAGCATACTAAAAAGATAAATAAAAGATAAAATTAATGTTTGTAAGATTCTTTTTTATACTTTTGAGACATTAAATGCATATATTTCAAAACAAAATTTCTATATTTATTTGTTTAACTAGTGTTCCAGAGCAATGTTTACCATTTTCGTTAGTTTTCTACATGGAAAGATTCAAGCTTTTTTTTTAATTTGCATCAAGTCGCATGGTCCAACTAGTAACAATGGAAATAGTACATTGATATCACCATTGCGTTAATATGTCAAATATTAAGATTAATTGAAGAACTAAAATTTTGCTTTGAAGCACACTCTTTATGAAGAGAATGCGTATGGTATCGTTACAAAGATGGGAGCCAACTATTTAATCTTTTTTATTTTAGTAGAAAAAATATTTAAACTTGTTTATTAGAAAAAAACTATTTAATCAAGGCATAGTTTTTCTATTTTTAGTTCGGTACTTTTTTCTTTTCCCTTTTTTTTTCTTATGTAACAACAGAAAACTTCAAAAAAACAACAGAAAACTTTAAATTAATATTTATTTATTATTTATTGGTACAAGTCAAATATTTATTGTTTTTTGATAAAAAAAAAAAAGGACTTAAATCCAATAAAGTCAAACATTTAGTAACTAGAATAAATTCATTTTTTTTAATAATTTAATATCACATCCAACGTACTTTTTTAAAGTATATCCAACGTAACATTTATAACAATGTCTTGATGTGAAAAATCATTTTCCTTCAATAATTTATAATTTTGACAATAAGGTAAGGGTATTAGTCCTCAAATCTTAGTTCAACTGACAGAAATATCGAAATTGTTAGCGTTGGACATTATGACCAATGTTCGAACTCCGATCTATCTACTTTGTGTGTGTGAATTTTTAATAACTTTGTCATTTCATCTGTCTACCAAAAAAATAGGATGATATTATATTAACGTGTTTTTTTTTATAATACTTATACGTGTCTTTAGGATGCATATGGAAGTATTTTTTTAACGTATGATACATATGAAAAAATATTTAAATATAAAAATTATGTATTTAATAATACAAAAGTTTTAATATTTAAAAAACTAAATATACAAAAAAAAATTAAAAATAGTTTATACACCTATTTCCTTAATATGTGATCTAAATCATATGTTAATATACCTCAAAAAATTAATTTAGTAATAAAAACATAAATGTTAGGTAGGTAAGTTTAACTCAGTTGGTAGAAGCATTGTATTATATATGCGGTGGACCAAAATTCGAATTTCGATCGTTCTAGTTTCAATTTTAAGGGTGAAATTTATCATTGAGAAAAATAATCTTAGATTTATTTTTAATAAAGTATATATTGTGTCTTTTGTACATTAATTAGTAACTAAGATTCACAGTGTTTATTTATAGTTACCTTTTGATTAGTTTTTCATTTCCGATCAATGCATTTGTTTTGTTTTCTTTCTCCTTCTTCTTCCTCTTCTTCTTCTTCTCGACCTTCTTCCCCTTTTCACTCTTTCTGCAACTTAGGGTTCTCTTTTCTCTCCCGATTCAACTCATCCAATCCAAGGTTTCTTTATTATTTCTCAAATCTATTTCCTTCTACTTCTAATTATTACTAATTTCTTTTGATTCATTCATTTCATTCATATCTATAATCATATTTCATAAATCTTTGATTGCAGATTTTAGGTTCTTCTTCTTCTTTCTTAATTTTTCAACATGTCATTGAGTGAAAGAAAAACTATAGACCTAGAACAAGGATGGGATTTTATGCATAAGGGTATCACCAAGCTCAAGAACATTCTAGAAGGTTTGCCTGAACCTCAGTTCAGTCCTGAAGATTACATGATGCTTTATACGTACGTTTTTTATTCCTGATTCTTTCACCTAATTTTTGTTTCTTTGAGATTTTTCTTTGTTCTAATTTGTTGTAATTGAGTTGATTTTTTACTCTATCTATGTTTATTTTGGTCAATGTTTTTGTATTGCAGGACCATCTACAATATGTGCACTCAAAAGCCTCCCAATGATTACTCTCAGCCACTGTATGACAAGTATAAGGAAGCATTTGAAGAGTACATCGTATCAACGGTGAGTTGTACAAGTACAACGATATATGTATATTACATTGCGATTATGATCTTTATCTTATGTATTGTATTGGTATTATTGGCTTTGCTTGTTTAACCCCCGTATTTAATTTGTTTACTATTTTTGGTCCAACACTTGTGACAAATTGAATTTGGGGGTTGGGGGATGTGTTATGTGTTATGTAACTTTCATTGAAGGGAAAGTAGTTTTGAAAGATTCGAAACAAGTATAGAAATATGGCTTGATTAGTGTACCCATTTCAATTCATGAGACTCTACCCACCAATTCCTGTTTTTGAAATGTTTCATCCCAAGTGGAATCAATCAGCTACGCATGGTTTAGAGCATAGTTACATAATTTGTTCAAGTGCCAGCGAACCTCGAATTGGTATTCATGAACTGGTTCACCATTCTTTTGCGTATTTGGTTCGTATCAATTCTTTGTGAATTCGTTGAAATTGTAGTGGAACGACAAAATACCAGAAAGAGTAAGGTGTGGGACAGTGAGAGCGAGAAAGGAGAGGAAGTATAAAATTTGGTAAAGTGAACCAACTTAGTGTGTATCATCATGCGATCATCGTGGTGTGCATGAGAGTATGAAAGTGGAAAATCATACTACTAATGACAAATATAGAGATAAGAATAAAATAAATATATATTTATTTGTCTTTTAGTTCCAGGGTGTACTTTCATTCAGTGCCAATGTTGTATCTTAGTCTATGTCAGTGCTTTATAGGTAGTGGGGGCAGTCTTGTAGTGGGTATATGCAAAATTGCAGATGATTTACATTAGACCTAGAGAAATGAATGAAAGTGTCATGAAGAAGTAACTAGATGAAAACAGAATTGAAGAAATGATATTGCTTCCTATTTTGAGTTTTTGACAATATTAAAAATTTACTTGTTTAAGAGGAATTCTTTGAGTTTTTGACATGGGATTGAATGGAAAGGAATGCAATAAATTGGTGAGGGAAGGGATACAATGGAAAAGAGTTTCATTTCTCATGTTTGAGTTATCAATTTCGCAATTGTAAACCTTTAACATGATCTTACCCTTATCCAAATAGACTCCAAAGTTATATGGGTTTGATGATATAAATTCTCATTTAGAATCCAACTTCTAAATATATACACCTATCTCTAAATATAAGACCCTTTTGAATAATTTCCTTGTATCTTTTTATAGGACTCATTCAAATTAACCAATAAGTAATAAACACTTTGAAGGGTAAAATTGAAGAAAAAAGTAGCAGCTGTTAACAAATTTAGTACTAATACCAAGTTTCTTAATTTATGTGATTTAGTTAAATAGGGTCATATATTTAGGGACGTAGGTGGTATATGATACCACTTCATGAAGCTAAAAGTTACATGAATTAGTACTAATTCTTTTTATGTTTTGAATTTTGATCATTTCATCAGTTTGATTTTTCTCTATCTGTCTCTGATTTGAATGTTTTATTCAGAACCCTTATGCTAATAAATGCCATCTTTTGTGTACTTCCCCCCCCTCCCCATAATGGGTTCAGGTGTTGCCTTCTTTGAGAGAGAAACATGATGAGTTTATGTTAAGAGAACTTGTAAAGAGATGGGCTAACCATAAAATTATGGTGAGGTGGCTTTCTCGCTTCTTTCACTACTTGGACCGCTACTTTATTGCCCGGAGGTCACTTCCCCCCCTCAATGAAGTTGGGTTGGCTTGTTTCCGTGATCTGGTAATGTTACTCTCTTTCACTATATAGACAAGCTTTGTAGTATTATTGCAAGTTGTGGTGTTTTCCTACTATTGTCATTGCATTTGTTACTGCTTCGTTACACAAATAAATTGACTTGTTTTATTATTTACAGGTGTACAAGGAGTTACATGGGAAAATGAGAGATGCAATTATATCACTTGTATGTTTGGCTTGCTTTGTATGACAGGTTGTCTGTGTGTACCAATTCATATCAACTAACTAATCCTTTTTTATTCATAGATTGATCAAGAACGTGAGGGAGAGCAGATTGATCGAGCTCTTTTAAAGAATGTATTAGATATATTTGTTGAAATTGGAATGGGGAAAATGGACCAATATGAGAATGATTTTGAAGCTGACATGCTCAAAGACACTTCTGCTTATTATTCTCGAAAGGCTTCAAATTGGATCCTAGAAGATTCTTGTCCCGATTATATGCTCAAGGTATGGTTTCTCATATGTGCTTACTGACTGTAATTTGTTTTCTTCGTTTGAATCTCTGTCCTCTATTTGATCTTGTGTTTTCTACTACAGGCTGAGGAGTGCTTAAGACGGGAGAAAGACAGGGTTGCTCATTACCTGCACTCTAGTAGCGAGCCAAAGTTATTGGAGGTTTGTTCTATACATTTTGATATTATATACCATTCCAGCTATTCGGTCTTCTGCCATGTTGAATGGATTGCTATGTAACTTACAATATATCTGTTACATATTATAATGACTTCTTTTGGTCTCATTTATTGTTTCTGAACTTTTCCCTTGTTTTATTTTGTTCTCCCGGAAAACTTCTCACTTAGAAAGTTCAAAACGAGCTGTTGTCTGTCTATGCAAGCCAGCTCCTTGAGAAAGAGCACTCTGGATGTCATGCTCTACTTAGAGATGATAAGGTATGCATGAAATTCTTCTTACTTGTTAGTTGTAATGTGTAACATAACTTTTAACCATGAATGTAATGTTCTTATGTTTTCCTTCAAATGTTTAGTGTGAAGACTTGTCAAGGATGTTCAGGCTATTTTCTAAAATACCTCGCGGCTTGGATCCTGTTTCTAGTATCTTTAAGCAGGTTGGTGGCATTGACCTTAACTTTATGTTTTTCCTCCCTTTGATAATGCAAATATATTTTAAGTTTTGGCTTCTTTTCTGTTTATGCTTTCTTCTTGCTTGCTGACACATCAATATAATTTTCCCTTTTCCCAGCATGTTACCACTGAAGGCATGGCATTGGTGAAGCATGCTGAAGATGCAGCTAGTAATAAAAAGGTCTGTTCCTGAATTAGCTATTCTACAATTTGCTATTTCAGGTTGAAAGGTTTATTCATAAGAGCAATAATTGAGGAAAGACGGTATGCTTAATTCGCAATATCGAAGTGTTCGCGATTGTTTTTCAATTTTTTACAAAACAAATTATTGAGGTGAACTGGTAATTGCCAACTCGGGGCGCATAGACTTTTTATTTCATATTTCAGTGCATGGTAGACAGGACATGACTTTAGAATTGCTTTCTTGACAAATTGATGCATTAATTGTTAACTTATATGTGATTTCTTACAGCTGATTGCATTAATGCTACTGACCTTTGTATCTTATCCTTTTATATGATAATGTCTACAGGCAGATAAAAAGGATATTGTTGGTGCGCAGGAGCAGGTGATTCTTTAAATTCCAAATTTTGTTGATTTAACTACAATTTTTACATTTGTGGAAACTGAAATCTGTCTCTTCAGGTTTTTGTTCGGAAGGTGATTGAGCTGCATGACAAGTACCTAGCATATGTGAACTCCTGTTTCCAGAATCACACTCTTTTCCACAAGGTTTTCATTTGAGAATGGTTTTATTTTACGGTTATGTTAGATTGATATGAATGTAAATCTGAAAGATTTGATCATATAGGCTCTTAAAGAGGCTTTTGAGGTCTTTTGCAACAAAGGTGTTGCTGGAAACTCTAGTGCAGAACTTCTTGCCACTTTTTGTGATAACATTCTTAAGAAAGGAGGAAGTGAAAAATTGAGTGATGAAGCAATTGAAGAAACTCTTGAAAAGGTGCACATCATTTATAACTCTAATTCCATGAATTTAATACATGTGGGTTTCACAAGTCCACAGCATTTATACTTCTACTTCTATAAACTGGATATATGTGGTTTTGACTTTGGTATATGTCTCGGCCTATCTGCAGGTGGTAAAGCTGCTTGCCTATATTAGTGACAAAGACTTGTTTGCTGAGTTCTACAGGTAAAATAAAAGAGAAGAAAAATTTGTGTGATATGTTATCCAAACAAGCAAAAGAAAATTTTGTTGGTCTTCAATCTTAAGACCAAATTAGACTTGCTTAAGCCATCATTTTAAGATATATAAAACCAACTTTGGGCCTTCACCTCTCAATTTAAACTATTAGGAGAGCTGGTCCTTGGCACCACTGTATTTGTATTTACTAGAACTAGAAAGTGGGATAATGATTTCGGAAAAACTAAAAGCTGAGATGAATGGTTAGCTAAACTAAATTAAATAGATATCGTCGAGGGAAAATATGGAAAGGAAGGGGGAAAAGGAAATCTATTTTTGTTTTATTATATTTCCTTTTATGAATCCAGACTTTTGGCAGTATATCTGATGGACATTTTAATGAAACAAGTATTCTTTTGGAAATCTTGGGACAAAAAAGTGATGATGGGAATATCTTCTCCATTCTCTAAATAACAATATAGTTTCCTAAATATTCTCTAGTTTAGCAATGTAGTAGTATCACAATATTTTACGGTGGCATTTAAGAAAGAACGATTTACAATTGGAACGTCTTGTGATCTTTTGTTAAGATTCATAACGCCTTTTATTAAATCTTATGCTTACAGAATTACTCCCTTATGCTATTTATCATGTAATATTTATACCTGAAAGGGGCTAATTAAACAATTTTCTGTGGATATGTCTGAGTATCAAAATTGGCCTTTATTCATGTAAGATGTTTTGAAAAAGAAATTAATACTGGGATCTTGTTTGGTTGCTTTCAGGAAGAAGCTTGCTCGAAGGCTTCTTTTTGACAAGAGTGCCAATGATGATCATGAGAGAAGTATTTTGACAAAATTGAAGCAACAGTGTGGTGGACAGTTTACCTCAAAGATGGAAGGAATGGTCAGTCTTTTCAAGCATATATAAAAGGAGGCCAATATAGTAGATGTTGCTTTTTTTTGTTGGTTGACAAAAGAAAATTTAAATGATTTGTTTACTCCCACCAGGTTACAGATTTGACACTGGCAAAGGAGAATCAAACTAGCTTTGAGGAGTATTTGAACAATACTCCTAATACAGACCCTGGAATAGACTTGACAGTTACGGTTCTGACTACTGGCTTCTGGCCTAGTTATAAATCTTTTGATCTCAGTCTTCCTGCAGAAATGGTAAGTAGGATTTTGTTGATATAACAACCTATAATTTAGTGTTCAGTGTTGGATACTAAACCTAAATTTTGGTCTATAATTAATACCCCTCTCTCTCTCTCTCTCTCTCTCAGGTTAAGTGTGTTGAAGTTTTCAAAGAATTTTATTCAACCAAAACAAAGCACAGAAAACTTACATGGATTTACTCCTTGGGTACCTGCAACATAAGTGGGAAATTTGACCCAAAAACTGTGGAGCTTGTTGTCACAACCTACCAGGTTATATCACTTACGACCTGCTTATCTGTTATCATGCATTTGTTATGCCCTCGCCCGTTCATTTTACAATTTTGTGATGTCTAACAGATTTTCATATCGATTTATTTCTACTCACCCGATGTTGTCTTATTTTTCAACAGGCTTCTGCATTGCTGCTTTTCAATTCATCTGATAGACTGAGTTATTCAGAGATAATGACTCAGTTAAACTTATTGGATGAAGATGTCATTAGGCTGCTCCACTCCTTGTCATGCGCAAAGTATAAGATTCTTAACAAGGAACCGAATACAAAAACGATAACACCGACTGATTATTTTGAGTTTAATGCAAAGTTTACTGACAAAATGAGGAGGATCAAGGTATAATTTATTTGAAAATAGCATTCTAATATCTTCTCTTTCTATTTGCTTGGTCATATCAATCTCTATTCTTATTACCCGACTTTTGAGTGGAGCTGTGACACATTTTTTCATGTAGATTCCTCTACCTCCTGTGGATGAGAAGAAAAAAGTAATTGAGGATGTTGACAAAGACAGAAGATATGCTATTGATGCCTCAATTGTGCGCATTATGAAGAGCCGGAAAGTTTTGGGCTACCAACAGTTGGTTATGGAGTGCGTTGAGCAGTTGGGTCGCATGTTTAAGGTTTATACTCAACCACTTTTCTAATGTAATCTTGTGTGTTTTTTCCTCTCTCAAATCCTAAATTTTATATTCGCATGTAATTATGCAGCCTGATGTCAAGGCAATAAAAAAGCGGATTGAGGATTTGATTTCTCGGGACTACTTGGAAAGAGACAAAGAAAATCCAAATATGTTCAAGTACCTGGCTTGATGCAATCATATGATTGGACAAATGAAGTGGTTGTTGCAACTAGCAAAACAAAAGGATCATGCTTGATTGTTAGCCCCCCTAAGGAGCCGCAAATTGTAGACTACTATTTTGGATGTATGCTGAAGTTGGGGCACTGTAATCAATTCCTTTGAGTTTTCCAACTCACTGGTACCTTCACCAGCTTTTTTGCTTTTGATTGCTGCAATTCCATCTCATGACTTATTTGATGCCTATCTGCTAATCCTCCTCCCCTTTCACCCCAAAACATCAACAACAAAAAAAAGGCACCGTGTCATTTTTAGCTTCAGTGAAACTGTGTTTTTATTATCAGTTTAGAAATTATCAGGTGAATGGATATGTGTATTCTAAATCTAAAAGCTACAGCTATGGTGCTTTACATAATTGTCTATGATCATATTTTACATCGACACCTACTTCATTTCAACTGTTTGAGTTGAGGGCAGCATTATATAAAAAATTTGTAAAATTATGATGCATCTGACCGGTGAATGCTTATATAATTTGAAAGTATGACTGCCAGGGTAAGAATCTTTAATTTGCATCCACATTTTGGGATATCACATTTTTCAATCAATTAACGTTCCAGTGTGTGAGCACTTGCTTCTTGGCACTATAATGAGAATCCTGTCCTTTTTTAAAAAAATATATATATATTTTATTGTAACCCACGCATTTAATTCTCTTTTTATTTTTGGATTCTTGACATGTGATCTTAAGACATATGTTAGCAAAACTCTTAATTTAAAAATAAATACTTCTTCCACAAAAGTAATTACATTTATCTCTCTCTAAAGGACCGGCGAAACTCGAATTCAGACCTTGCGAATCCACTGTCATTTTACCACTAGATCAAACATTTGAATCGGTTTTTATAAAATGACAAATTGTAAAATATTATTAATTATATATTGATTTGTTAAAACAACTAAATTTTTATGATTATAAATTTTACTAATCACCATGCAACACTTATGGACTAGTATTTGATATTTCAAAAACTATAACATTATTATTCCATCACGTAGTGATATCATCATATACATGTATGTACATTGCCACTACTTCCATTATACATGAAACCCAATTTGCTGAAATCTTTCTCTTCTTCTTCTTCTTGGTTATCTCTTTTCCGCCATCACAAACTCTCACTCTTCTCTTTCCATACAAATTGCCACAACGTTGCAAACCTCCAAACTTGTAAGGAATCAACCTCTGCAACCCTTACCCACTCCAACGTTGTCAAATTGGGTTTGTCAAATGACACCTTTACAACCAACAATCTCATTAAAACCTATCTCAGACTCCTTAGAATCGACCATGCACAGAAACTGTTTGACGAAATGCCTCACCGAAATGTTGTGTCTTGGTCTTTGCTTATGGCTGGTTATGTTAGCCAGGGTCAACCCAATATGGGACTATGCCTCTTCCATCAAATGCAAGGAACATATGTTATGCCAAATGAATTCACATTTTCTACTCTCATCAATGCATGTTCTATTCTTGCCAACCTTGAGATTGGCAGAAAAATTCATGCTCTTGTTGAGGTTTTCGGTTACGGTTCCGATATTGTTGTGTGTTCTTCTCTTGTTGATATGTATGGGAAATGTAACTGTGTTGACGAGGCTCGGTTGATTTTTGACTTCATGTGTGTAAGGAATGTGGTTTCTTGGACTTCTATGATCACCGCATATTCTCAGAATGCACAAGGGCACCTTGCTTTACAATTGTTCAGGGAGTTCAATCATATCAGGCTAAACAGACCGAATCATTTCATGTTATGCAGCGCAGTTACCGCTTGTGCGAGCTTGGGGAGGTTAGGTTCGGGGAAGATCACTCATGGGGTGGTCATCCGTCTTGGACACGATGCAAATGATGTGATTGCTAGTGCACTTGTGGATATGTATGCTAAATGTGGTTGCGTTAGTTATTCTGACAAAGTCTTTAGGAGAATCTCAAAGCCTTCGGTGGTTCCCTATACTTCAATGATTGTGGGTGCTGCAAAGTATGGACTTGGGACATTGTCTCTAAGACTGTTTCAGGAAATGATTGATAGAAGAATAAAACCTAATGACATCACTTTTGTTGGAGTCTTACATGCTTGCAGCCATTCAGGGCTTATAGATAAAGGACTTGAGATTTTTAACTCCATGGACGAGAAACACGGAGTGATGCCAGATGCAAGGCATTATACGTGCATTGTAGATACGCTCGGTCGAGTAGGACGCATCGATGAAGCATATCAATTAGCAAAATCAGTTCAAGTTGGAAGTGGTGATGATGCTTTGTTGTGGGGGACACTTCTTTCAGCTAGTAGGCTTCATGGCAGGGTAGACATTGCCATTGAAGCGAGCAATCGGGTAATAGAATCCAACCAACAAGTAGCAGCTGCATATGTTACATTGTCCAACACTTATGCATTGTCCGGGGATTGGGAAAAAGCTCATAATCTACGATCCGAAATGAAGCGTACCGGAGTTTACAAGGAACCCGGAAGCAGTTGGATTGAGATAAAGGAATCAACTTATTTGTTCCATGCTGGAGACATGTCGAAGTGCAGTCAAAGGAATGAGATACTAAGCTTGCTAAGGGAATTGGAAGGGAGAATGAAAGAGAGGGGGCATGTGGGAGTGACAACGGGGTTGGTGTTTGTTGATATTGAAGAGGAAGCCAAAGAGGAAATTGTGAGTTTACACAGTGAGAAACTTGCCTTGGCATTTGGATTATTAAACACACCTAAAGGAATCACTATCAGAATAATGAAAAACTTGAGAATGTGCAGGGATTGTCATGAAGCATTTAAGCTCATTAGTGATATTGTAGAGAGAGAATTTATTGTGAGAGATGTAAACAGATTTCATCATTTCAAAAATGGATCATGCACATGTGGAGACTTTTGGTAATGATTTATCTCAGATGCAAATTTCATTCAAGAATAGTTTAATTATTAAGAGATCAATCTATTTGAATAAAGAAATGAACATGAAGTTGGAGCAGTAGTTGGTGATTATAGAAGAAAATCAAAATAAAGCTTAAAAGTGAACAAGACATTGCATCAATGTAGGCATTAGTTTAAGGTTTAAAAGTTTTTTTTTTTTTATTATTTACAATGAAGTTGATGATGGAACTCGTGACATATGACATATTACTTAAATTTTTCACCACTAGACTAAACTCAGTGGCTTGTTTAAAGTTTAAAATTGTTATCAAGTCGAATCAGTAGTAATCAACTATACAGATTTTTATTTATTTTTAATATAAGTATAAAACAATAATAAACAAAAATTAAATAAAAATTTATTATTTCACCATTTTTAAACCCATGTGTTTCAACATTCTTTAAGTTGAATTTTTCGGTTTTAAAACCAAATGTATGTAACATTACATTTTTTTATTTAATCCACGGACCTAAATTTTCTACATAATAGAAATATCAATAAACAGTACATTGTGATGAAAAAAAAAAAAGAAAGAAATTTTTTTTTTTTACCCCTACAAACTTCTCTATACCCCTACACTTAATGTTGAAATGACAAATATGCCCTCGTATAAAAGGTAAAACTGTAAAAAAAAATTCATTTTCATCATTCTTTGAAAAAGTGTACCGAGCAGAAAATTTTCGGAAAACAGAGAGTAAGTCATTTTTTTCATTCCGGTACACTTTTTCAAGTGTACCGCAATATACATTGCTAGCGGTACACTTCGAAAAAGTGTACCGGAATTCAATATTTCAAACATTGTACCTTGCGGTACACTTGGTAAAAAGTATACCGCGCGTTTTGCATTGCGGTACACTTTTTTATCAAGTGTACCGATTGAAAAATGCACTGCGGTACACTTTTTCTCAAGTGTACCGATTGAGTAAAATTTTATAACTGCGGTACACTTGTTTTGAAGTGTACCGCAGTGCATTTCGTTTTTTTTTTTTTTTACTTTTTTTTTTTTTTAATTTTTTTCTTTCTTCCATTTCAGTGGTGCGTACAAGAGGGAGAGACGGTAGAATTAGACATCCCGGCGTAGGACGTGGAGTTTCTATTCCTGTTGAGCAGGAACAGGAAATTGAGCAGCCTATGATGCAGGAGGATGACGATGTTGCGCAGCATGGATGGCCTGGAGGACCGCTTGATACGAGTATTCTGACGCGGTACTCAGACCATGTTGCTCGTTATATATGGTTTGACACGGTATAAATTATCTTGCGTTGTTATTATTTGTTAATTATATTGGTGAAGTTATCAACATAACTCTGATAATATTTTTGTTTAAATGTCATTCTAGTTGTGATACTGATTTCATTTAAATATATGTAGGAACGTATTGAAGGACCGAAACCTGAGTTACGTATAGCATCTCTTGGTGCCAAGCTTACTGGTTGGGTTCCTGGTGAATTAACACATGCTTGCTCAAACTCATTCAAATTCAGCCCATACTCAACCTCATTTGAACTGAATACAACATTATTCCACAATTTTTTTACTAGATCACGCATATCCTTAGGTACAAGCACTGAGCATCTCGCAGACACATTTTTGTTTACATGCCACGTACAAAGTAAATTAACAGCATGCGGAAATACAGATTCAATTGCATCATCAAAGCAAGTTCTCTGTCGGTCACAATTACTTGTGGCAATATATCTTGCTTAGTAAACAAACCCTTCAGTTTCTCTAATGCCCAACGATAATTGTTCGTCTTCTCAGATTCCATATAAGCAAAACTAACATTAAATGTCAAGTTAGTTGACGTGGTACCAACAATTTCAAGAAGTGGTAGCCTGTATTTATTAGTTTTGTATGTGCAGTCCATCGTCAACACAATGGGAAACAAGTTCAACAACTTTATCGAATCTGGATGTGCCCAAAAAATATCACTCAAAACATTAGAGCCATCATCTCTTCTTCTATTCCAGGTGACAAAATTAGCATCATCTAACCTTTGCAGCAAGTGTTGAGTGTCTGTCTAGGACCTCTTTCCTCTTTTTGTAGTTTGTTTCTCTTCCTATATATCTGGTTGACATCAACAACAGACTCTGGATTTTTTTCTTTCAAAGAAATAACGATGTTCCTTGGTGCTACACGACACTTTGTCAGTTCTTCAACATGTTTGTTTTCTTCTTCAGTTAAACGTGCCTTACGAGGATGACCTGCATATTGGTCAGGTAGTCCGTGGTTGTGAACTCCACATTGAACTTGAACTTTCCATCCTGAACCATCTATCGAAGGTGTGGCTCTAAGTTTGAATGGACAGTTACACTTTTTTGATGCAGTTGACGTCGAACTTTGTGAAGTGTCATATTTTCCACCTCTATCGCAGCCCAAAATCAACTTGTCATTCATTCCTCTTACGCCGTTCTTTTTATCTGACCTTGTAATAATAATACTGACTTTGTTAGCAATTCCAACATCTTCCGCCCATTTAAGAACATCTTCTCGTGTATCAAATTTATCATTCGTAGTAAATACATCCGTAGTATCAACCGAGTTTTGACCTGTTTCGCCGGATTGCGCCATATCTGTTGAAAGAAAAAAAAAAAAGCAAAGTTTTTAATTTCCACGTTAACATACCGGTACACTTTATAAAAGTGTACCGGTTCCAATTTTTATTTTTGTAACCGGTATACTTGAAACAAAGTATACCGCAATGTTAAAATGTTTTCCAGAATCGGTACACTTGTATACAAGTGTACCGCAATATAGTTTTTTTAAAAAAAGCATTCCGGTACACTTAGAAAAAATGTACCGGTAAATGTGACGTACCGGTAAAGGATTCTGGTCTGATTGGTGCACTTTTCAAAGGGTGTACAGATTTTACCGGCAAAGTCATAAAAAGACAAAGTAAAAAACATAAAATATACAAAAATATCATAAGGGTATAACTGGAATATTTAAAAAATTGTAGGGGTATAAAGACGTTTGTAGGGGTAGAAAAAAAAAATTTCAAAAAGAAACAGCCTAAAATTAACCGTGGTAACAGTGAGTTATAAGTAAATTAGTGGACTTTGATCTCACCTTCCAATTTACTCTCTGTTTTTCTCCTAACTATTTATTTCTCTCTTAATTCTACTCTTTCTTCATCATATGAGGAGAGAGAGTAAAATTAAAAGAGAGATAGAGAGCTAGGAGTGAGATGGAAAGGAAAGTGTAATGAGAGAATGAAGATTCTCTCCATTTATTTTCCTCTCTATTTCCTCCATTTATTGAGATAAAGACACATAAAAAGTGAAATATAATTAATGATAGTGGAATCCACTTAATGATAGGATTCATCACCTATTTTTTGTGTCTATCTCTCTCCAAATTGTATCTTCCATTTATTTTTATAAATGGAAAGGATCTTAACCCTGATCCAATTTGACATTTAAAGTGTTTGTATTAGTTTTTTAACTTTTATTTTGAATATCAAATGAAGTCTGCTTGTGACTGTGGCAGAGATGTTACCAATTCACATACTCTCGTAAAAGTTGGTTATTGGTAAATTTTTATTTATTTTTAAAAATTCCTTATTACTAGTATTTATGCTATGCGGGGATCAAACGTGATCCTCCTTACCAAGTATAACGTCCATTATTATTAGACCAATTAACGGTTGACAATTTGAGTTCAATATTTAGATGAAATCATTTTTTTTCAACTTTTACTTATCTACTAACTTTTTTTTTATTGACAAATTGTAAGTATTACAATGTTATGTTAATTTTTTTTGTCAGGACTTGAACTATGAACTTCAAACTCCTTAACTCTTAAGTCATTAACTCAACTAGTTTAACAAATCATGATATCCATTTTGACTTATCTACTAACCGAACCTCGTGTTATCGAGACACACTTGCTTAGGCACACACACAAGTGTCAAAAAAATTAAAAGAAAACTAAATTTGTCACATCACCATATATTACTTTTATCATTTTTTTTTATTTGTTTCTTGTATGTTGTGCCTAACAAATATTATTTGGGCTTGTGCCCATGAAAGAATTTATGTGTTATGAGGTTCTCTTGTAGACAAAAACTATCCACGTAAATTTTGGGCCGTTTCAAATAGTTTATATACTTTTTTTTTTGGTTGGTAGACGAAATGGGAAAGTCATTGGAAACTCACACTCACAAAGTGTAGTCACTACGAATCGAACTCCGGTCATGACATCCGACACTAGCAATTTCGGTATTTCTATCATTTGAATTAGGATTTGTGGACAATCGATTATATACTCTATTATTTTGTAAAACAAAAATAAATCGCCATTTTTACCAATTGTCATTATTATTTTGCTTTAGACCAATTGTAATTATTAGCAGCAACTTCACATTCATTGACCCTATTTTATATTCTTTGATACTATTTTTTTTTTTTTTTTTTTCATATCATATAATTAAATCTAATTTTCTTTTGGCTCAAGTGATAGTAAATTTTGAGCATCTATTACAAGGTTCCATTTTTTTAATTTTCTTTCTTTATTGTTGGATTCTTTCATAGCTCACACATCCTCGATTTTCTCAATCTCTTTCCTTTTCTGTTCTGTTTCAATAGGGTTTCTATTTTTATTTCCTTATTTATTTATTTATTTCCCAGAAATTCTTAAATTCGTGAACGTACGAGTCTCGATTTGGTACGATTTTGTTTTTCTCGATTTAGGGTTAGGGTTTTGTGTCTTCTACTCATTGTCTTTGTTGCATGCAATTTTGTGGTGTCGATTTTTTCGTACCCGCTTCAAATCTTCATTTCTTTCCCTTATAGTGTGCAATGGGCACTAACTATTTTTGATTTTTACTCTTCACAAATCATCAAAATTTTAGCTTTATTTTTTCCAATTTAGGATTTTGATTTGGGATAAATTTTCAATTTCTATTTTTGGCTTCGTAGTGCATTGAATTGGAGCTGCATTTGCTCGAATTTGTTCTCTGGGAATTGAACTAGATTAGAGGATGCTATAAAGTTTAATTCTTGGTGGGAACTCTGAGGGTAGTAGTACTCTGAATTTTGGAATAGAATGTTCAGTCCAAGTATGGATTCTGCAAGAGATGTGGGTGTTGTTGCAGCAGGGACAGTGCTAATTCCCATGCGGTTTGTGTGGCCATATGGGGGAAGAAGTGTTTATCTCAGTGGTTCTTTCACACGGTATATATATTTTTGTTTATAAATCACTATACTTTAATTCTAAAAGTACCTATTTTTGGTGGAAAAGTTGTACCTTTTCTGTTCTATTATTGTGCTTGTTTTAGGGGAGATTCATGTTTTTTTTTTCTAATAAGAAATTTGAATTTTGTCTCCAAGGTGGTCTGAGCTTCTGCAAATGTCACCAGTTGAAGGTTGCCCAACTGTGTTTCAAGTTATTCATAGCTTGGCCCCCGGTTATCATCAGGTCAGTTTATCGTGTTGCACCGGTACTTATAATGATTATGTAAATTTTCAGTATTTCAAATTATTTGTCCCTTTAGAATATCAATGCAACATTCTTTTTCCCCACCAATATACTCTTATATATTGTAGTATTTCAATATTTCAATTTTCAACTTATCTAACTATTCCACTAACTACTATTAATAAGGGTATATAAGTAAATGAAACGCATTTTATATCATTGCAATCAACACAACTAATCATTATCTTAAGAAGTGTGTAAAACTCAACTGCGACACTTAAATTGAGAGGGGGAGGGAGTATATGTATGTTTGTTTGTGTGTAGTCATCCTATTGTGGAGTTCATAATATTTTACCTAGGAAGGTGTTTTGGTGGCGAGATGTTTCTCTGGCAGACAGAGAGTAACGACAATGAGCTCCGTGTTAAATTTAAGACTAAGGTTAATCTGGACCATCTGATTCTCATCGAAGCAAAATGGAAATGATAATTGATGTTATTTAAAGAGGGTTAGGTTATGAGATCTATCAAGAGTTTTTACCTATTTTAAGATTTTGTTTTTAGGTGTTTTGTTTTCACAATGAATGTTAATCGAGAAGTAAAATACTGCTTATGTTTGATATTGAAGTGTTCGTTTATGTCACACTAGTGGATTTAATAAATTCAGGTCAATATTTTTATTGAAAATGTTTGATCCTATTTATGATAGCTATATACTTATTATATACTTTTTTTTAATGCAGTACAAGTTTTTTGTTGATGGAGAATGGCGGCATGATGAGCACCAGCCCTATATATCCGGAGAATATGGGATAGTTAACACTGTATTATTGGCTACTGATCCTAATTTCGTACCTGTTTTACCTCCCGACATAGTTTCTGGGTCTAACATGGATGTGGACAATGAGGCTTTTCGGCGTGTGGTAAGAGTTACTCATACCTTGACAGTTGTAATTATTATTACAAGTATGTCTGCTATTTAGATGCCGGCTTAGGATTTGATGTACTTTGTTTGGAATGAAATCTCAAAGAATAGTTTTCATACCAATATTTATTTGGAGATTGTGTTTTAACTTATTCTAGAACTCTTAGATTCGTGTTATCATCATTAGATAATGACTTTCAATCCACTAATACCCATTTATACAGGCCTAGTCCGAATCAGTCACACACAAAAATTTAATCTTTATTATTCTTATATTTGTCATATCCCTGGTTACTTACGATGTAACTTAGTAAAAATTTGTGTTCTTTGCATTGTTCTTCCTTATATTTTCACATGTCTAAAATTGTGTAGTTGCTTATTTGCATATGACATTGCATTGTTCAGGTTCGATTGACAGACGGTACATTGAGTGAGGTGATACCGAGAATATCAGATCTTGATGTACAGACCTCACGCCAACGTATTTCTGCATACTTGTCTACACACACAGCTTATGAATTACTTCCTGAGTCAGGCAAGGTTTGGAACTTTCACCATTAACCATTTATTTAGGACTTTACTTTTTTCTGTTGTCAAACCCACTAAGAATTACATAATTTACTAATATGGTGACATCCGGCCACAGGTTGTTACCTTGGATGTTGATCTGCCAGTGAAGCAAGCATTTCACATACTACATGAGCAGGTATCTTTGATTTGCTTATATAGAAGATTTTCTAAATATATTAATTAACTTTGCTCCACAAATGTTTGATTATTGCCTGTATCTTTCTTGCCTTTGATTTTTCCCTGACAAATAAGCAAGTCATGGCTTATATGCATTTGAATTCTTTTATGGAATTTGAGCAGTTTTTATGAAGCATTTTTGCTCCAATATTTAAGTCTTCAATACTCTAGCATTCTCATTTGCATTATTTCCATGTGTTTATTTGTTGCTTTCTTATGCAATTTTTCTTGACTTGGGTAATTCACAGGGAATTCCCATGGCTCCTCTTTGGGATTTCTGTAAGGGGCAGTTTGTTGGAGTTCTCAGCGTTTTGGATTTTATTTTAATTTTAAGAGAGGTATGTAAGTATTCTTTTATTCGCTCTTCTGTTGGTAAGTTTTTTCGAATAAAGCTCCTGGCATCATGGCTTGTATAAACTCCAACTGACTCAAAGGCTAATATATTACTGATACGAGATGTATGACAGACTATGCCTGGTAAGAAAATGACATTTTATTTCCCGGAGTGTTTCAGTAAATTTCTATACCAAATTACAAAAAATACAGGGAGTAGAATGATAACGTGTGCAACTGATAGTGAAGAAACAAATGACCAATTGACTCTGCATGCTCTTTTTCTTTTTTTAAAAAAAGACGCATGCTTTTTAATATTACAATATAGCAACTTATATTATTATAAGCATTTCATGTATGGTCATTTGCCGTTGATTATGGATATGACAGATCTGTTTGTAGATAACTTCTACAGAACTTGATTTCTCTGGCCCATCTTCCTTGAAATTTTCAAACCTTTGGATCACACTATTTTTCCCTGAAAAAACCTTTTAACCTGAAGATATTTATTTAAAGCAGTCTCCTGCATACATAATATGAGCTGGCTTCCAGAAATTAGTTGGTTGTTGAGAATAGATTTCAAGATTTTCTGGATAATGATAAACTGCAAATTCTAATTGTGAAGTTCATTCACGGTCCATTTTTTTGGTAATTTTTTATAAAAATAATTGTTGTCCTTTTCTCAGCTTGGGAATCATGGGTCAAATCTGACTGAAGAAGAGCTTGAAACGCATACCATATCAGCTTGGAAGGAAGGAAAATGGACTGCATTTTCAAGACGTTTCGTCCATGTAAGTGTTTTATATGGTTTCTTGAGGAACTGACATGTGATAATGCTCATATATTCTAATAGCAACTGTGAAGTGTATAAATATAAATTAGAATGATCATTTTTTGTGATGTGAATAGATAGATTTTGCCAATGTAAATTTGGACTTCTCCCACATCTTTTGATAACTTCTGTTTTTGGGTAAATACCAGCTAGATGTAAAATAGAGTCCGTGATAAAAGTATAGAGGACAGAAACATTGAGTATTGACATGAAGAGGTCTGTTTACGAAGATCAACTTGATGCTTATTCCGGATTGCATCATTGAGATAGATCTTGCCTGTGTCTACTAATTGGGAATCAACATGTATGCAATTAATGGAAAAAAGTTTAATTATTTAGAGATATAAATTTATCTAACAGTAATTTCATGTATACCTTTCATGTTAGGGAACACAAACGTATGCAAATGCAAGATTATTGTTCCCTTAAATTTAAAAATCAATGTATATGATCCCATGAATTTGATAGCACAATGTATTAGAGCTGCAAATGATCAAGAAATCGATTTTCATGTGCTACTTCAATGAGAAGAAACTATATCCGTGTCTACTTAACGGTGGCCTTTTTCCTTGTCCATTTTCATCATAACATATGGGATATTGTTTTCAAAATTAAATTAAATGGTAGATGATCTTGTGTTGGAATGCTATTTTTCAAAACATGAGTTTCTTTTCCAATCTCTTCAAACATCAAACCTATATTTTGCCTTGGCTTTTTATTAATTTATAAAGTAATCTAATTGTGTGACAGTTGTCATTCTTCACTAAAAAGTACCATTCTTTTTCGCAACTTAGCAATTATCCAACCTGTTTTAATGTTTGAACTTGGACGGATTTGGAACTGATGAAACTGCTCCTTGGGTCATGTGTGAAACTTTACCCAATAATCACTGTTCTTTGTATCTTTCTGTAGTTGATATGCATCTGCTCAGTAAAATGAGTGTAATCATTATATAATTCAGGAGGTGCCATTTGATTGGGGTCACTTTTACTTATTATGCAGGCAGGGCCATATGATAAGTTGAAAGATATTGCTCTGAAGATTCTGCAAAATGGAATTTCAACAGTTCCTATTATCTATTCTGAAGATGGTTCATGTCCACAACTACTTCATCTTGCTTCACTTTCGGGAATCCTTAAATGTAAGGTTTTTTTTAACAACTTTCTTTTTACTGATGTCAAGATAGCTTGATCCTTACCAGATAGAATTTTCAGGCATTTGCAGGTATTTTAGGAATTGTTCTAGTTCATTGCCTATACTTCAACTTCCAATTTGTGCAATTCCTGTGGGCACGTGGGTGCCCAAAATTGGGGAGTCAAATCACCAGTCTCTAGCAATGTTGAGACCAAATGCTTCTCTTTCCTCAGCCTTAAACTTATTAGTTCAAGGTTTGATTCTTTTTCATTTTTGCTTAGAAATAAAATCAACAGAGAGAAATAATAAAGGAATCGTTTTTCTATTATATTTTAGAGTTATTAGGCTGATGGTAGTGGTTGTTATATCCCATTTCGAGAAGTGTTCTTTTTGGGTTGATTAAACAGCACAGATAAGATGAATTTGTTGACTAAATGAGAAATAAGATTAATTCGTTTTCAAATTTAAACATTGAAATATTAGATAGATGTTTTGCTTACATCACATGATTATATACCAACTGAGCATTGTCATTTTCTTTACAGCTCAAGTAAGTTCAATACCAATAGTTGATGATAGTGACTCTTTATTGGATATATATTCTAGGAGGTTAGTAGTTTTTATTGTCATCAATATACTTTCGGAATTCTATGGTTCAAGCATTAAGTTGTCTTCAGAATTCATCAAGTTTCTCATATTTTCTCATTTGCCTGCTTTGTAGTGATATAACAGCCTTGGCAAAGGACAGAGCTTATACACACATTAATCTTGATGAAATGACCGTTCATCAGGTAAGCTTGGATTTTCTATTGATAAGTTATGTGTTTGAGAATAAAGAAAAATAAAATTGCAAATGGGAACATGTATGTTTATCTTTTACCTTGTGTAGTTTTGCTGAGCCAATGACTCCGATCACTTTGAGACGACCATAAAATTAATGTATTGTATTGAAATATGTAAATTCGGTGTGTGAACTTTATATTAAGTGATGAACTTATCCTATGAATATTGGGAAAAGTACCCATTTGTTGCATTCAATGAGTCCCAGTTGCCATCAAAGAGTTAGTCTGAGGAACAAGAATAGGTAATAAGCCAGGTCAATTATATTAGCCTGCTTATAGGTCAGGATCTATTCCAGCAGTTCATATATTTTTTTAAAACTTTGAAATTTCCGACAATTGTCCATTTTTTGAAATTTGCAATTTACAAAGCAAATAGGTCAGGATCTATTCCAGCAGTTCATATATTTTTTTAAAACTTTGAAATTTCCGACAATTGTCCATTTTTTGAAATTTGCAATTTACAAAGCAAATAGGTCAGGATCTATTCCAGCAGTTCATATTTTTTTTAAAGGTTTAATGGATGTTAATTGTGATATTACTTGAAGAATAAGAAAGTAAGCTTGTATTTCAAACTGTAATGTCAAGAAAGTGATACTGCTAATGTCATTAAGGTTGTGTACCTTGAGTTTTTAATATTTAGTGATTCTATTCCTGAAATCCAAGTATATCTTTTGTTTGTACAGGCATTGCAGTTGGGCCAGGATGCTTTTAATCCTTATGAGTTGAGAAGTCAAAGATGTCAGATGTGTTTACGAACGGATTCTTTGCATAAAGTGATGGAACGTTTGGCAAGCCCAGGTTTTATTTTCCCTTCTTTTTTTTATGGTAGTGGTTTTATGTTTTCTGTGTCATTATCAATTATTTGTTAGGTTGTCAATTTATTCTTTGTTAGGTTTTGTTATTTTTCAATTTCGTCATTTTCAGCAACCAGTAACCATGATTATTCGTTTGTCTTCCAATGTTGAGTGAAAGCAATATCTTGAACTTTTAGTGAATACAAACTTTGTAGATTCTTTTTACTCCACACAAGGATATATATATATACTAGTTTCCTTCTAAATCTCAAAACCTAAACTAAATTGACTAAAATTGAACACACGAGGAAATGTCATATTTTTTGTTGATTCGGTATAGCACTAGTTTTTCCCCTTGATATTCAGTTGAGTTCATCTCAAAGACTGCAATGCTTAAAATTGTATGCTCTATGACATTGATTCAGGTGTCCGGCGGCTTGTTATTGTTGAAGCTGGCAGCAAGCGTGTAGAAGGCATCATATCATTGACAGACATATTTAAGTTTTTCCTTTGTTAGTTTGGATTGGTGACTGAACAAGTCTGACAGTTAGCGCAGCAGTGGTCATGACCCTCTGCATATAATGCAACCACCATCGGCCCAACTACTAAACAGAGAGAGAGATTCCATAGCTTCTGTATGGTGATTTGATCGTTATTTCATTGAAATACAATTGGAACTGCCTCTTGCTTCATTGCCTTGTTTTAAGATTTTAGGCTAGAGAAAGAGGTGGGCCTGTAAATTTGAGTTTTTTTTATTGTCCCAATTTATTTGTCTCCCCCCATTCATATTTATCTTCAAATATGTTGTGCACAAGGTCTGTATTCACTCTACATTTTTATTAAGGTACAAAGTTTAGGGGGGAAATTTATGGGAGGACGAATATTTGAAATACTATTGTATTGTTTTGTTGATTATTAGCATTATTTCCTTTGATATTGTCTCTAAGAAAAAATTGTCAAATTGGTGATAGGTAAATATTTTCTTGTATAATCTCTCTTCTATTAATAATTTTTCTCCTCAAAATGCGAGATAATGAGTCGTGGAAATGACGAAATGGGAATGGATTTCCTCCCATGGAAAGCTCTCAGGTTTTCTGAAATGTGGGAATCTATGCCATTTAGCATTTTATCTCTTGGGTGTTTGATTCCCATGTCAGAAAAATTAACAATACTAATATTGAATGCTTCAAAATAATAATTTATCCCTCCGAATTTTAACATTTAAATCCTAAGGATTCAGTCCCAGAAATGATGTACATGTTTAAGGGAAAATTACTGTAAATATTTTTAAGGTAAAATTACTCGAAAGATATTTTAATTTAAAGTTTCAGCTGTCTTTTTATTATTATTTCAAGTTGATCCTTCAAATATTAAAAGTTAATATGATTGCACTTTTTTGTCTTAATTTTTTATTTACTCAAATTAGTCCTCAGTCATTTAATTTAAGTATTAAAAAAAAGCTAATATTTAGTTAATGATGGGAAATGACTATTTTGTGTTGAGAGTTTTATTTATTTATTTTTGGTTTTTTGGTAGATAGACGAAATGACTGCTGTTATGTAACCAAAAAAACAAAGATAGATGAAATGATAAATTCATTATAAACTTGCACCCAAAATGAGGGAGACGGGGTTTGACCTAACAATTTTGTCATTCTTGTCAGTTGAGCTAGGACTTGTGGACTAATAATTTTCAAATAAGATTCGAGGCAAACTCAAAACTTTAATATTCCGTATGTCCCTAATTATAAACATCTTTTTAAAAGATAAAATTTGTCCCTAAATATATGCCCCTTTTCAAGTTTCTAAACACATTCATTATTATTTTTTCAAACACAACCTTACTTTTCATTGGAATAGTCAACTACAAATACATTTTTTTACCGAGAACAATTTAATAATTGTAATACTAAAAAAATACACATTAATTACACTTTCAACTTTTCTTAATAGACTTAATAGACGTGAAAAATTTCAATAGGGACTTATAATAAGTGACGGAAGGAGTATTAAACAACTATAAAATTTACATATTTAAAAACATGCAGCGAATTAAAAAAAGGCTGCATAACCAAGATAACTGAACCTTTACCAAAAAAAAAAAAAAAGAGGTTCAAGGACCGATACATTATTTGGTAAAAATCAGAACTGTATTGAAATGCTTATATTGGCATAATTGGGTTACAACTGCACCAAACAAGTTCCATATCACATTTCAAATCAACACTTAAATTGTTAATGTGCTCATATCATACATAGTGCTGGTGCTGCTGAATAGGATAACCTACATACTAGCCCTTCCCTATGATATGATATTCAACAATAATACAATATGTACATCTGAAAAGAGATTAAAATGTGGTATATAACTTCCCTTTTCATCTGGCTACAATTGTAGTATACAGAGTTTATAATTAGCCCCCCCACCAATGGGATTCACTTTGTCTAATATCTGAGATTTACAAAGGATCAAGGAGTCTGAGCTAGGTAGGTACAAGTGCCAGTATCTGATTTCTTATGATACCCATGCATTTCTGTATCTCACCATATATTGGAAGATTCTTTGAACAAAATGGCTGCAAACTGGTGACGGCAGAATCTAATACCTGAGCAACATCAGCTGGGGGAAATTGTCGTTCCGTACACTTCTGCATTTTGTTTTAACAGGGATATATATCATGATGCATGTAAAAGATTCTTAAACGGAACAACTGATTGCATATTTCCAATTACTGAAGTATGTGAGCATTTAGAATAAGCTCTCTTTGTCTAAACTATTTCATTCACAGAATAAAAGACAGTTTGTGAATTAACAGAGGTAGCAAGAACAGTACTTAAATAGGCTTAGACAAAGCAGAATTTTGAAATTTCAAAATATTTAGTAGAAGATATTAAGCAAATTTCAGTAGTGTAGAAAGAAATAGATTTAGGCAAAGGCAACAAATAGAATAAAACCCAAGTTAGCAGGCGGCAACATCCATCTATTAAATCGACCGCTAATTTTTCAAGCAAATTTCAGTGGCTTTTTTATAGCATGATTTTGAAAAATGCCCCTTTATATGATTGACAAATTTGTAGCGAGAAAAGTAAAATATTTCATGTAAGGTTTACAAATCATGATTGACATTTATAGCACACTGTCACTCACTTGAGGTTTACAAATTTATTCTGACCCTAAATGTTCTGCATTATATGATTCAAATCCCAGAAAAATTATGCTTACAAAAATGCAATGATGTCAGACTGTCCCTTTCGTTTCAACGATGGTGTTTGTTCTGTAACATTATTTTATATATGATTGACAGTTTGAAACATCTATACTTAAACATCAGCATAGGTAAAATATAATGGCAAGGTTAAGAGACGAGTTTATATTTTCTGAAGCAAAATAGAAACAGGTAAAATTCAATAACAGAAGTGCATCTTAATTAATCCAAAATAATGGTAAGAGATAAGTTAATCTATTAATTTTGGTAAAGAAAAAATGTCATTTGCAAGTACCGCTGACATATTTTTTACATATCATGATTGATGATATATATATTTTTGTAAGATAATTACACTTGAATGGAAGGCAAACGGGCAACAAGCTGTCATATTTGAACTGAATTTATACCTGTTGAGCTCTTATCTACTTTCTAGTTCAAAATTTGGAATAAAATATTTTTTTAGTCATAATTAGGAATAAGAACTTCAAACATATAGTATGGGCCTCTATCAAACGGAGAAGTCTATCTTACCATAAATAGGTCATATCACACAACAGTTTTACAAAAAACAAAAAGACCTAACCCAAAGAACATGATACAAGACATCATATGTATTTAAGGAATAGAAGCAAAAAGCACGGGATGAGATTGTCCATATCAATGGTAAAAAATGGTTTGTGGTTACCACAGAATCAGGTCTCGTAGGCCTACACAAAATACAAACGACTATAAACAAAAAGTAGTGAGGGGAGATTACCTGAATCATGAGCAGTGTAGCTAGACAATGAGATATGAGTTCTGAGGGGATTTTCATTTCATTTTGGTCAGATGAACAGTTAAGTTCATCATCTTGTACATGACACCTTGCCAAAATGTTCAACGTGCTGCTAGCAGCCAATTGATCCCGAGAAGCCAAAGTAATAGAATCTAGGGGGAGAAAATTTGTGGCTGAAGCAGTAGAGTCATCGACCGAAATCCGGTTATTTATAAAATTTATTGCATCCTCAATTCTTTCAACCTTTTCTGTCTTTCTAAAAACTGACATTGCCTGCAATGGTTTTTATGAGAGACTATAGTCAAATGGAGATCACCAGATCATCGTCACCAAGAAAAATGAAAATGATAGCATGAAGGAAGGTCACTCTACTAATGTATTTTAGTTGAGTCGTCAAGGAAGACATGAAAAATATCCAATTATAGAAGTCAATCTTTTACTGGCTGTCCATAAGCAGCAATTTTCCAAAATATTTTTGCTCAAAATTATCAAATTTCTCTTGCAAGAAATTTACCCTGTATTCCAGTTATATATTTATCATCCCCTTAACATTTTCTCTTTCAGTAATCCACATTAATCCTCCCTAAAAGGAGAGGCATTTGACCTTTAACAGATGGGGCCCAACTGTTACTGTCTTCTAGTAAATGTATCAAAAGGAGAACAAGTTTCAAATATTTGCTTTGAACAGTGAATATTACAATATATGTAAAGTAATAAGTGTTTTGTTTTCTTATAGTATACATGTTCCATTTACTGATTAGATGCAAATATAGCAGCCATTCTATACCTGAGCAGCTTGAACAACCATGGTTCGAGCTTTTCTTCTAGAACTTTCAACAATTTCAGCTATATGACTTTTAGATATAGATTCTTGGTTGTGGCAAGCTGAACAATTGGAAGAACTAGCCTGACCACCAGGATCATCAAAATTTGGCATGGGCTTCAATGACAAAACAGAGGAGCTTGCTTGATATGCATTGCGTTGCCTCAAGCAAAACAAGCGAGAAGAAACCTGCAGAAGCGCAATCAAACGTGCAATTGTAAATTATTCTAATTGGAACAGGAAGGTGCAAATATAGAAAACAAAGGATTAAATTCTGCTTAATGGTCCATCAAGATTCATGCCTGTTCATTTGCTTCAGATAATTGCTTTAATACTGAAGCATAATTCCTTTTAAAAGGTTCCGAATCTTTCACCGAGTTGTCTCTGTATTTCTGGCTTTCTGATACCCCGTCATTCATTTGCTTCAGTTCAGACAACACAAGGTCCTAGAAGTTCAAAATTAACAGCTCAAAACTCATTTTCAAAAATGGGGTTTCAAGTTTCAACAGTTGAGATTTTCTTTTTATTTTAAATTATTAAAAAAAGAGAGGAACGGTGGAAAAAACTGAGATGTTTTTAGGCAATACCTTCTTTTCTAGAGCACGATTCAATTCTAAAATAGCTAATATATCAGCTTCTTTTGAATGGACTCTTTCAAGAAAGGAAGACTGGGAACTTGATGCTGATTGGCCATTACAAATCTCACTGCCTGCAGCTTTTGCTTGTGATTTGCAGCGTGAAGAAAACCCCTATGGAAAAAAGGGGGAAAACACAAAAGTAACTCATTATGGGATAAAAAGAGTACATATGTATCCACTGATAACAAACTACTCATTATTTCATTATGCTGATCATTATTTATTACGTGCTTTTTACAGAACATATTACTTGTTAACAAGAAATTCAATTACTTTATCCAAACAAAATCTGTATGATTGAAGCAACTAAAACACTAATAATTTTAAATTCCTCAAAATTATAATTATGTCACCCAAACATACACAGCTGGATTTGAAACAACCAAACCATCACCAGAACAGAATCCAATGTCAATCTCAAAATAAATTTGCAATCTCTTAATAAAGCACTGCTTACATGCATAGTGGGTGGTACACAACGACCTTTTATGGCATCTGAGTTGTCACTTGGGGACAATATTGTGTGCTCAGAGATCTTTCTTTGTGCTAGTTTCCCATTACGCGTAAGCTCACGAAGGTTGTCATTTATTCTAGGAGTGATATGGTGTCTTATCAGAGACATGGGCATATTCTCAGATGGATACAAAGGCATGCAGTCAATATCCTGCAATATTAAAACATTTGTGTAGATTATACTATTATTTTGAGGAAACAAGCAATTGCGCACACTATCTAAGGACAGTGATGGGAAAACAGGATCAAAAGTAGGATGGAAGAGCAATGTAGATATTTAAAATCAAATTACCAAATAAACAGTATTCAGAATCTCCAATAATGGCTAATAACCTCTAATTGAAATCAAAATTCTGCTCAGATTGTTTAAGGGACAGCAGGTCCAGATCGTAGGATGGCATGGAAGAGTATAATATCCTATGATCTATTACGAATTGGAACAAAATTCGTAATAGATCAATTTCTAATTCGTAATAGATCAATTTCTATTAACTTTCAATTTCTACTTAAAAAAACCATTAACTTTCAATGCATATTGAAGAAACTAAACAATATATATTAAAAAGTAAAAGAGAGGGACAAAATAACTTAATTTGACATAAAATATTATAAAGATTTGGCTGAATCATTGTTTTACAACCTGGACCATTGATCGACCCGGTCAAGGCACTGGGTCACTGGACGGACCAATGGGTTCATTGGTCAGACAGCATGATTGTTGACCTAGTCTATATAAAAAAAAATTAAAATATTTCTGACTTAAATGCACCGATTTCATTATGATTCATATATATATATATATAAAGTTTACAAAATTAAGTTCACAATAAAAAGAAAAACAAAATTAACAATATTGTGAGACAATTATGAAAAGTATAATGCCTCATGTTTCTTACTACATGGTACATATAGGTGATGAAGTGAATTTACTAATTTAGTATAATACCTTGCGTTTCTTTAAAAAAAGTAATTAAATATATAGGAGTATCATTTAGGAAGCACAGGCATGACACAAGAAGAGGCAAATATGTAACATGCGCACAAGGATACAACAAATTCTTCAAAAAAATAATAAGTTAACAGCACAAATAGGGGAAAACATTGAAGTTGTATATTACCCTCAATTCTTCAAGGGTAACCTAGAAAAAACCAAAATTAATTTTCTCAAAAACCGGAAAGAGTGGCTTCTAAGAAAACACACACACACACACACATATCATAAAATACATGTTATAAAATAAATTTCATTTCTTGTCAAAAAAAAAAAATTTAAAAAAATTCATTTGATGTAATAAAATACCTACCCATGATATATGATGGAATTTTAATAATAGCAGACCAATTAACAAGGCTCAGACCATTTGTCAAAAGAGAAGGAAACATACCATGACAAATTCAACCCCAAGTTCATGCTGGTCAAACTGAACCCGGTATCTACAATGGTCAACGGTCAGTATGCTTCCATCATGAATTTCCCTTGTCTTCGGGTGAATAGCAATAACACGCTGCCCAACAATTAATGGCTGGGCCAAATCAGCAGGTAGCCCTTCCTTGGTACCAGCAAGGACTTCAGCATAATGTGATCTGACAGACTCTCGGTACTGATTAAGTTTATGTTTTTCTTCAATCAAAAATTGCTCTGAAAATCTTCGTGGTCTACCAAGAGAACTGCATAAGAGTAGCATATAAATGAAGTATTCTGTGAAGGACCAACTCATCTCAAAATCTGAAGTGGCTATCCGGATAATATCCAAATATACGTACGAGGCTTTGTTCATTCACCAAAATCAAGTTTTTGTTGCAGTTGAAGTTGTTTGAGTGATATTTTATGTTCACCAAAAGTAAGTTTGAGGTAGAGATCATCTTGAGAGAAGTGAAATCTTTAAAATTTACTATTGAGAAGAATCCATTTTAGGTGTGGAACCCACAAAACCTATCTACACTTGCCTTAAAAAATAATTGTATTACCTATCCTACCATTAAAAAAAATTGGTTCTTGTAAAGTTACTTTTAAATCATCATCTCATCCAAATGCAAAATAATTTCTTAAACCTCGGTTCTTAAAAATAAATTAAAATAGCTTTTTTCTAAATTAATTCTGCCAAAATATAAAACACAGAGGCCTAAAGTTTGTATTTGTTAGTTAAAGGCACGTGAATGATTTCTCAGTCCTCAGATGAATCTTAAGGATATGCAAAGACAAAACCGTGACCACATAGTAAAGGCTCTAGTACTATATGCCAATAGCAAATTCAACCTAAAAATCTTATACCATCATCAAGTGGAAGTATATGAATGTCTTTTTATCGTTAAAAGATTTAATCTAGAATGTGACGGTAGTATATGAAGAAGTAAACATAAGCATTGAAAATCAAATACCTTCGAATGACTCCCCATTCAATACGAGTCAATCTGGGAACATGACCCAGTCCAACATGGTCTAAGTATTCTACAAACTCTCTCTTTGAAAACCATGGATAATCAATAGCACTATAAAACCATTCAGAGGTGCACCATCGCCGCATTTGATATGAAGACAAACAATTAATAAGCTTTCCCTGTGATAACATAACAAAATCATACATTTCCTAACATAAGATTAAAAATTCAATATATGCCACTGCACAAATAGAAGAAAATTAACCTTGTGATGTTCAATACTATTCCACCAGTATGAAGCAACGGATTTTTCAGACACTGTATGATCTTTTTGTACCATTGGTTTTGGTTTTTCCATCTTTCTTCTAGGTCGGTCTCTGTTTACTTGACCGACTTTGTTAGTAGACAAAACTTTTATGGGGGAAACATATGAACCATCCTTTCTTGCTTTGTCAATAATATTCGAAGGCGAAATTTTTCCTAGGGCTCTCTCCATTTTAATTTGTCTAGAATGAGCTGTACTGACAGATGATCGCTTGCCTTTAACCATGGACTTCACCTCATCAGTAACCTATGATATAGATATTGGATAAGGTAAGTAAGCATACAAAAATATACAAGACAATGCCAAGTGCAGTACATACTTTTTGGCAAACCAAGGAAGTTTAATATATAAGGTGAAATACATAGAAGAAAATTCCAAAAGCCAAATGTAAGCAATTACAGTAAATTTAATGCATCTCAAGTGTACTGGGCACCCCCTCTTTGCTTATAGACTCGGCACAGAAAAAGCAAACAAAAAAGAAACAACTCCTTGAGCGCTAGGAGAGGGACCGCCAGATTGAGGATGAGGAGCGGGATCGTTTTTCAAGCACGAATAGAACGATCTAATCTAAAGGGGTGTGCAACCTAGAGAGATGGCCGTCTCTCTTTGATGAATGTGGTATCGAGGTTCGGTTCATTTGGAAAAGAGGTCAGTCTTAGGTTAGGGGAGAATAAATGATGTAAAAATATGATATAGTTGATAAACTGCAATTTAGTGCACTTTTCGGTGATAATGTGGGTCATTTTTAGAGAAATTATAAGCTATTATCTAAATCACTTACTTGAATTTCTCTATGCTGTGCAGAAAAGATGAAAAGGTAAAAAAATAATGCATGTTCAATTTGTGATTGACTGCTAAAAAACCTAGGAGTTTCATTGGAAAACGTGATGGAGGTTTCATTGTAGGTGACAGGCCAAAATTCTCCAACATCCCAGATGGCCCAATGAGAAAACAAGGGAAGGAGAATTTAAGAGGAGAGTTGTCATATAAAAAGGAAGTGTAGTGCAAGTTATAGGGGACAAGACGTGATGGAGGTTTTGTACGAGACCAAGAGAAAGACTTTGGAAGTGCTTGAAGATGAAGAAAGGTGTCTCAAGTTTTTAGGCAAAGATTCTCTCCTCTTTTAGGGTTTTTAATTTTTATTCTTCTCTCTTAATTTGATGAACACCATTTCTACTTTTTTTTATTTTGATAGAGATCCAAGTATGATGGATAATGGTAAAACAGTCATTGTTATAGTAAAGAGTAGAGTGATTATATGTGGTAAATAAAGAGTATGTTAGGGTGCTTAGTTGGCAAGTTTGTTATGCCTTAGTATTATAAATAGTGTGGCAAGTGAATGGTAATGGGTAAGAAAAGCAACTAAGCTCTCTTCTAGGGTAGTTAGTGGATCTTCTGATTGAGATACCCTTTACCATGTCTTCATTTTCCATTCTAATTTTATATTGAGTGCATTTTATTATTCCAATTAAATAGTACTACTGCTCTAATCACATGTTAGAATTGACTATTTTTGGTATGCTTTAATCAATTAATTGTAAGTGACCAATGGCAATTAATTGGTACATATATAGGATAATTGGGATTAGGATGTTTGCATGACCAAACCTAGATTCTATTCTAAATCATTTAACCTTTTGGGCCTTAATGCTTTCTCTTAATTCATATTCTTTGAATGACCAAACAATGAATTGATGGAGGAAAAGAGTATTTTCAATGTGTGACCAAACATTGTTAACAGAATTAGTTGAGGGATTGATAATTGGGAAAATAATTAAGTACTCGTATAGAACTAGGATTGGGGGTTATCGAAGATACAAAGTGAAAACATGGCCCCATAATTCATCTCTATTGAATCCCTTAATCGTGTTATTATTGTCATTCCTAATAGTTGTGATTTCGATACTTTGAACCAAACATTGTTTTCGGCAGTCTAAATAATATAGGGTCTTATTAACATAATAATTGTTAATCCTGCAAATACATAATATTTTATACTACACTTGAGAACTTTGCGCAGCAATAGTAGAGATGTGATCAAACCGTTTACATATAACATGCCCCCTTTGTGAAACTTTCCAAATTTTGAAAGCTGTTAGTTAGGTAAAGGCTTATTAGTGGTTTTGTTACATCTCTAAGACCCTAATAAATCAAAATAAACAAGTATATAAACTTTACTATTTAGACTCTATAGCTAATACAACATATGGTAGGAAAAGCAACGTTGAAACAGAGTCTTAGACGTCTTTTCAAATAGTAAAGCCACTGTAAACCATTTTAAGTCAAACATCATAAATGGGTGTTCTTTACAAAAACTGTAACGAAGAATTATTTAAATAATAATAGTTTCGAACATTATCATACTTTGACTAAATATCAAAGATAAAGTGAGGAAACAACTTGTCATCAACCGAGACTGACTAGTGAGTTGTACCACAAACATAAATTGACAACACATAAGAGCACAGGACATTTTAAATGGCAACAACACACATTTGATCCTTAACTTTACCTTTTAGTCAAAAAAAAAAAATTTACCTAGACTTTTTAAAAAAATAAATAAAAGCCATAGAAGCCTATTTAAATTAAATAAAAAGGAAACAAGACTTTACCTAGACATATGTCCTCATAACATTAAATTTAAATTATGACCTTTAAACTCATATGTATTTTATTCAATTGCACCATAAAATTCCAGACAGAAATCGCATCAAATATTAACAGCAAGATTGGCTGGCATTTTCATCCAATGTTACCATTTTTGTTTAATATCACAGTTGGACAAAAAGGAGGGAGAGGGAGAGAGAGAGAGAGGGGGGGGGGGGGAGAGAGAGAGGGGGGGGGGGGGGGAGAGAGAGAGAGGGAGGGGAGAGAGAGAGAGAGAGAGAGAGAGAGAGAGAGAGAGAGAGAGAGAGAGAGAGAGAGAGAGAGAGAGAGAGAGAGAGAGAGAGAGAGAGAGCAAATAGGGACATCTTAATCTGGTAGTAATAAATAATTTAATACCTTGATTTTCGGGGAGCCACTTAAATGAGAACCAGTATGTGTTTCATCATTCTGCAACAAACAAGATATTTCTTACTTGTAATATGCCAAAATACCAGACAGAAAACGCAGAGAGTGAGAAACCATCAATTTTGCAATTGAATGTTGGAAATAACCAGTTCTTACTTTTAAGGTAAGCGATTTTTGTTTTCTTTTCCTGCTTCCTGCATTAATCTGGTACGCTACCTCTGCTTTGGGAGCAGCAGCTCCTTTATCAGAAAAAACCTTGCCCCATTTTCTCGAACTGTTTCCATTATCTGTTTCCATTTTAGACTCGTCAACCACATCATGGTTTCCTTCGTTGAACTGCACAGATGATTCTGAGACACAGAAGACAGTATGTGAAGAAAAAATACACAATCGTAGGATTGTCATCGAATAAATAGATATTTTATTTAGGGTAAAAAGAGTGAAGTTGTAACATATTGTGCTATTTTGTGAATATATAAAGGCATACAAGAAAGAAAATGATATGGTAAAACAGCACAAAACAAAAAGAAGTAATTAACTGAGTGAAGCATCTAAAAAGTTATTTTGAATTACTATAATAAAAAATGTACCAGGTTAAGAAGTTTAATATTCTCCGGAAAATTAAATTAAAAGGTAAGATTAGTTGATGAATTATTAAAGAAAGATGAAAGGTCTCACTCAAGGGAAGATTGTTGTGTTGAATTACAATAGTAAGATAGTTGGTTCAAAGGGTAGCTAGTGAGATGATAAAGACAAGTTACACTAAAAAGTAAAAGGAAGCAGAAAATAAAGTCATTAATATTTTTCTTTGGAGATAGATGAGATCATTAGTATTTCATTAAATCAAGTATAAAGAAGTCCTTTTAGTACTTAGATTGGCCTCGTATTTTTGGCAAACAATCCAGTTGTTGAGATTATGAACATTGGAGCACGATTTCCTCCTTTATAACTCAGGCAGTAAAAAAGTTAAATGAGAAACAAAAGAAATTTTTTTAAGAGTCAATTATACTCTTGGTACGCAGCCTGCATAAGCATAGATGCCTTACCAGTGTCAGGGTTTGTTTCTGGCATCATCAAAGATAGATCAGCCAAAGTTTTCAGAGCATCGAAAGCCGAACCTTCATCTACAGAGAGAGAAACACAGAGAAGAAGAAGTGAGTGGGATAAACCAAATGCAATAATAAAAAAATTAATTTGATTAGGAGTAACAGCCCAATCTTAAAAGCCTGGGAAAATGATAACGGGAAAAGAGTAAAAGACGCACCACCACCTACTAATGTAAGATTCAATCAAAACATATAACCTTTTCCTGTCCTAATAAATTTCGGTTAAACTATTAAATATAAAGGTTAGAACTTTAAAACAGACCAATGTTTTAGATACTGTGTCAAATAAGTATGAGGCCGATAAAAAGGCTTTTGATTTGTAATGTTTCAGAGCAAAACAAAACTTAGCTTCCATTCCCAAAAAAAAAGAAGATAAAAAGCAAATTGAAAGAATATAACAGAAAAATAAACGGAAAACACGTAACCGTAAACAAATAGATCATCAAGCTTAAATAGAAGATATATCAACCAGAGTTGGAGCCTTTGCAGCATGTAGTTTAGTATCAGATTGTTTAGTCCCTTGGCAAAGAAGGTTGATTTTTCTGTCACTTCCGTAGTTCTGTAACTTCTCTTTCTTATTAATTAAAATTGGTTAGAAAGTCTTTCCCTAGTTTTACCTAGAAGAGAGAATAGTCCCTCGCCAACACTGACTACGATTTTTATTTACTCATTAAGGGAAAAAAGCAATATAGTCAGAGTCTAAGATCATTCTTTCGGTGAGAAATACAGTAAGCTTTGCTTCATGACAAAAGCACCAGACCCAACTAAGTTGCCTCATTTATTTGTTTTAAACCATAAAACAGACATCCTTGTTTAATAGGACAATTAAGCTAAGCATAAAATTTATGTTATAGAAATAGCAGGCCATATAAATATATCAGTTGATAAAAGGAAAACCAACTTATGAAGGAGGTAATCAAATGCAATTACAAAATACCTTTCTCAAAAAGTAGTTTTTTACTTTTCTTTCCGGGACCCTTGTGAGAAGACCTCACACTTTTTGCATTTGCAAAATCTGTGTCAAAATTGGACTTGAAGGAACTATGGTTTTTGCCATCATCGGTCCCACTGGAAGCCTCCTTTATGTCATTCAAATGCTTGTTTATATTTTCCCCGGGTTCTAAATTCTTTCTGTAGCGTTTTATTCCCTTTTCCCGATTCTTTCCTCTACCAGTATTTTCTCTACCGCTCCGATGAATTAATTTTCTAGAATAACCTCCATTATCACCTTCTGTGCTTCCTAAACTCAACTCAGAACTACCCTCGTCCATGTCAGTGTTGCCGAACTTGGCTCTGACTATTTCTGGTTTAACACGCTGAAAATCATAACTGCCTATATTAAGTTCTAATTTTAAAGAAATAAATAACACAAACGTATAACTGAGATTATTGATGTAATTTATTACCTTCTTCCCAATTTTAAGCTTGGGTGATGGCATGTTTTTCTTGTTTGGTGATCCAATTTTTTTTGAAGAACCACCTCTTTGTGAAGCCTCTGCCAAAGCTAATGCAATTTTATGAGTGACATCATTTGTATCAACCATTTGTTTGGAGTCCTGCCTAGCAGATGAAAAAAACTTTCCCCCATTATCTTTGCCAATAGAATATGAAATAGGGACACGAGGAGTCCTTTTTCGAACGGCATGAGGCCTAATTCCTATAAATGATATCATAAAACAGTAAGATCGAAGATAGATTTTACTTGAGCAAGAGAAATTCCTTCATATTTTGAATATTAAAAAAATTCTTCAAAGATTAAAAGCCATACACATTTGCAGTGAGAGCAAAGATTGTATAGAAATTTTATAAGAAAAAAAGTTATTCTCATATTTTATTATGGTGCAATATACATATGCAGCAGGAAACAGTTAGAATTGGTTAAGACGAGATAACCAATCTGTTACAAATTTGAAAGCTAAGGGATAAGAAACACCCTCCCCATCAAAATCTGAATTTTTGAATTCTGATTTTATTAACTAATCGTTAATTTCTAGCAAACTCCAACACCTCCCTCAAGTTGGTGGATAGATATCTGTCACGCCTAGCTTGCTTACAATACGTCCAAAATTAAGTAGCTAGTTAGGATATATGCCACCTGCTGTACAGTTGAAACAAATGGCATACAAATAGTTCTATCATCTTTTATGAAAAGTCTGTCAATTTTCTACATGTCTAGTTCTATCACGCAGTACTGAAATTTAGACAATACTTCTTTTTGAGTTTCTCTTCTCCTTGAAAGGAATTGGGCAAAACACTTTTCGTGAAAGCTCTTGAAAGATGAAGCTTAGTTCTAGTGAAGATAAACAAAAGGCAGCTTTTAGAAATGCGAAAAATGGAAATCACAATTGTTTTTTTTAATGTACTTGGTGAATTAGCATCCGTCAGAATGCTTAATTATTACACATAAAGATTACAAGGAAAATAAATGTTAAGTGCAGCTAGACAATTGTGGCTCAAAATTCAAAACTAGGATGTAATAATTGTCCTTGGCATAGTGACGACCCTTGCAATGAGTGAAACATTGTATGGCAAGGATGAGGCAGAAGACACGCACTACTGACTCAAACCCTTCGGTGGTGGCCATGGGCCACACGGCCCTAGTGTAGGAGCAAATGTCGATGCAACATTTCTACACCCTAGACGTGCATGTTAGGTGCTTATGGAATCAATAGAAAGTGGTTGAATCAGAGCAAATGTTTGGGTTTTGACATATAACAGCAACAGAAGTTAGATTGGCTTCGGTGTGTGTGCGCGTGCGTTTTGTTTTATAGATGGTATTTTGAGTCTACATCAAGGGCAGAAACCCTGTATGCTCATTGGAAAAGGAATGTCAAGCAATGGAGCGAAACACACCAGAAATAACAATTAGTACATGATCCTTCTTTTTATCAAACTTCAATTAAAAAAAAAAAACTTTGCCAAATAACTTTTAGCTTCAAACTACTCCACAACTTCTACTTTACTTTTATCAGTCCTTTTTTACCAAACATAGCTTAATGGTTCAAAAACCAAAACAGAGTTAAATGAGAGAACTGTGGCAAAGCAATGTTCACATGTATTCAAACATATTAACTCACCAGAATGCCTATTCTTCAACAATGACAGGCAACCATCGTCTGATGCAACTGATTGTGGCTGAGAATGATCTGAAAAGTGTCCATCTACTACTTTATTGTCATTTGTCTTTCCCCGTGGACGTTTTTTAGACTTTTTACGTACTTCTGTGTCTTCATTGCTTTCTTTTCCACTGTCACTTCCTCCCTGCCAATTAAAATTACTCAACTTTAGTTGCTTATCAATATTTTCAGAAACTAGTGTTACCTATTGAAATTTATACGAAAAATAATAAGCAATGCTGACTTAAACCGGAGAGTTTAACATCCTTAACACTTGAGTGAAATTTATCTTATCAAGGAGCCTTTATTTAATGGCCTAGCAGACCCACCTAGTGGGAAAAGGCTTGATTGTTATTGTTGTCCTAGTGAGCCTTCTCTTTCAATGTTTTATTTTCTAGGGGCAGCGTAGGGTAGGAAAGCAGAGTTTCTAGATCTATAAACTAATTTCCAAATAAATCTTTATTTAAACAGACAAAGCATAATTACTCCCAGCATCCACCTTTGTCGCAATTGAAAATATACAAATGACATATTGTTGTTTATATCATTTTTTATAAAATAAATTCTTCTGAAATCAAAAGCATTGAAAAATAAATAACCTCAACCTATTGGTCAGAAAATTCTGCTATTGACTGTCCTTCATAGTGGAACAACATATACTATCCTATTCGGTTCAGGTAAACTGAAAAGGCCATAGTTTTCTTTCTACTCGTTGACATGTATGTGGATGTATTTGTATTGATAGAAAAGAGAGATTTCTAGTATAACTGAGCCAAATGAAAGTGAAGTACAATGTACCTGAGATCATGGTGTTTGTCAGTTAAATTGAACAGCAAAACTCTCGGTAAAAAAGTCGCATTTCATTTAAATTACCAATTTTAAGAACATTCCTTTTGGAATAATACAGCTTATTTTCATCAAACAACTTGTGCAAAGGACTTGAATTTAAAAAGATAATCTAGTTAAGACATGATAGCTGACGCCTGTGCCAGCTGGCATGCAGTTAGCTTTCTGTTATATCAGTTCCTTGAAATCAGGAACTGCTCCCTAGTTTTCAGGTAGTTTCGCCTAACTTCAACTCGGTAAATAGAGTTGCACCCTCTGTACTCAGTAACAACAAAATCATAATCTAAAAACAAAAGCAACTTGACATGGGAATGTTATAAAAACAGGAACACTGACATTTAAATTCATTCTTACCAGTATACTATAATGATCTGTCATCATTGCTATCAGTCCAACAACAGAAGCAGTTCCCTCTGGAAGAGATAAGTATGCCTAGAAAAAACACAGAATAGTATGCTTTACAAAACATATACCACACTATTGAGATGTATCCCTTAACCAAATGATGTCAACTAATAATTCATTAAAATGTAACATAAATGTAGTTCTTTTGGAGAGATAGTCAACAAAAATGATTGGTCACAGATGTCATTCATTCTGGTCCAAAAGCTAGAAGAAAAGTTCAAGAAGAAATGAATCTCATACTAACTTCTAAAATATTTAACACAGATCTATACAAAATAAACTTTTTAGACTTTCATTCTCTCTTTTCTATCTCGTTTTCTTATTCTTCATATCGATCTCCAGGGAGGCATGTGTTTCAAGTCATGAAAAATAAATCCCAGGAATAACTAGGAATATAAGTGATGGGAATCTTATTCCCGACCCGGGTGGGGTGGACATTTTAATATTCCTAGATAAGTTGGTAGTTATAAGTTTTTTCTTAAAAAAAATGTATATAAAATCCCATGGAAATCTACTTTCACACCTCCTACTTGGGAATAAATCCATGGGAATATCGGAAGTTATGAGAAGTTATCAGGAAAATAATTTGTTCTCAACCTTGTAGCAAACATGGATATACTCATTTTCTATGTATTCCCGGGAATGTGATTCCTGAACTTGAAACATACCCTTTGCAGGGAAGCAAAGCATTCACTTGTTTAAAACAGAAAGTACGAAGGGTAGAAAGCCTGTTTTCCAGCTGTGGGAAAAAATACAAAACAACTCCAGAAAGGGTGAAATTACAAAACCCACAGTAAGCACATGTTTGTGCATGAATGTTTAAGATATGTCTTTTATAATCCTTTAAAAAGTAAAGAGTGAACACACGAGGCATCCATGTTGGGAATATAAGTAAATTAATCAAGCTGTTGAAACATGTGCTGCACTTACCCTGTTCATAGTGTACAGAGCTTCTACCATTTCCGTGTTCCTATTACGTACTGCATGAGCAACCTGTAAACGAAGTAAAAATGTCCCTGAAGGAGTGAAGGATGACATGTTTGGTAATTATATTGCACTAGGAAATAGCAGTGCATTAAAGAATGTAGATTCACAAAACCAGACAAGTTCATGATCCTGCAACTTTCCATAGAAATTCTAGCAGTATTTACTACATATATAGCTCATTAATAACTTATTAGACAAAAACCAGGGTGAGACTATATATTTAAGCTGTATTCAATAAAAAACGCATTATTATTAAGAAACTATAACTAACCTTCTTCCAATCTTTCCCATATTCACGGTAAGCTTCATAGAAACGTTCAAGCTCCTCCTTACTCCATTGTGATCCTAACATGTCGGCCAATTTTCTCTTCTGCATAGCAGTGAAATTTTAAAAAAACAATTACAAACTAAGAAATAAAATCTTAAACAATTTTATCAAACTTTACTTTTAATCTATTTAACACCTAATTTAAAATTGACAATGTTCATTTTTTCCTAAACAAAAAAGTACTAGATGACTTCTATTCAGCTTTTGATTGAAGGAGCATGTTCAGAAAGGCAACAAACAAAAAAAAGCAAATGGAATCTTTTTTTCCTTCCCATATTCTGAATACATGTATACAAAAGAATTTTTTTTCGAATAAGTTAAGAAACATATTCACCTTTTGAATACCAGGACTAGCCTTCTGCCGATTCTTGCTGGTATTTGCTGCATCTTTATCTTTACTAGGTGTGGCCTCACGAATATTAGAGAACCTCTTATTTACACTTCTAGATTTCCTTGTAGGGCCCATGACTGATTTCCTTGATTGTCTGAAAATCACCAAAAAAAGAAGAGGAATTTCAATTGCATCTTACCACCAGAGAGACAGACACACACACACACACACAGAGAGAGAGAGAGAGAGCATCATAGAAACTTAGGCTCTAGATGTGACACACACACACACACAGAGAGAGAGAGAGCATCATAGAAACTTAGGCTCTAGATGTGACAGTCACAGTCTAACACTTGTACAAAATGACTCGCCAAAAAAGATAAAAACTTGTACAAAATGACTAATAACTGAAATGACACCTCCTTTCTCTCTAAAAATGATATTGTTGAGGAATCACACATTCAGTACCCAGAAGATGGAAGTCAGCCAGTGAAAACTATAGTGTAATTTACAATGAAGCAGTGGGTATTCACATAGAATGCATCTGCATTTGATTGCATGTTTTACAGTTACGACTAAGGCTAATCCATCTGTTAAGTCAGCTAGTTCTAGGTCAAAAGCTAGTGTAAAATATGTCTTTCTTGTCCTAAGCCCTAAAAATAATTAACAGAAGCAACCAAGCTTTTTTCCACTAGGCAGTTCATATTACAAGTTAAACATAAATTAGAGTATGAATACTCAATTAGACAAAAACAACACTTGAGACAAAGAACACTCAACGCCAGTTGCCCATCCACTGTGTGGGAAGTGCGTGGGCCGGTGATGATCAACAATGGACAACAGGTCTTAGCCTGACCAAACTCCATCAAACTACTCTTCCCAAGTTCAAATTCCAACCTAAAAATATAAGATTCACAGCATAAACCCAAGTCGCTAAAAGAGAACAGTGCAGCCTTTGACCACAACAGTGGATAGCCAGTCCAAACATCCAGAAAGAACAGCAGATTGAACTCTCTAATCTCAGTAGTTCCTTCTTAATTAAAACCACTTAATGAGCTGGTTTCCCTATTTTCCACCAATGGTAATCCACGAGAAACGCACAATCACTCAACATATACATAACAATTAACAATAAAATCAAACCCTATAAACCCAACCCGAAAAAACAGAGTAAAGAGAAAGATTCCAACAAAGTAAATCACTAAGATTAGACAGTATCTAATTCCAAAAATTCGAACCCGTCTATAAATAATCCAATCAGCGACTTATAAAATTTCTCACTAAATGATCCCTCGATTTTCCCGCCAAGAAATAGAAAATCCAACATCAAAGCTCGAATTTCAATTCAGCTCTAAGAAAAAACGAAATTAAAATCAAAGCTACAGCTTAATTTGACAGTTGATAAAAAAGGAAATTAAGAAACACTTGCATGTGCGATGAAGAAATTCAAAAAACGAGCTCAAAATTCTTGAAACCTAAGAAAAAGACGATCGAGTTAGTTTATCCCTAAGATAAAACGATAACCACGCATTTTACTTTATCCGAGTTGAAAAAACCGAAAGGAATCAAAATAATTGACGAAATCGAGATTTGATCTAAGAAACGGAAAGTGAGAAGACAGAATTGAAATTAGGAATGTAAGATGAAGAAAAACCCTTAACATTTGAAAATAATTGAAATTTGAAAATTGAAAAAAGTGAAAAGAGAATTGAGTTGAGAAAAGAAGGTTCACTTACCAGAATCGATCGGTGAAGGAGAATCTGATTGATTGAATTGAGAGAGGGATCTAGTGAAGTGGTGGAAGAGGAAGAGAAATTGGAGAAGAAGAAGATGAATGATGGAATGAAACTGAAACAACAACAACAACTGGTAGTACTTGTCTTGTTGTTTTTTGCTGGCGTAAACAAATGGAATCGAGGGCATAACCGCGAAACTTTAAAATAATAGTACTACTGTACTAGGGAGCAACTTGCAATACTCTAAATTTCATCGGTTATTAATTACTCGATCAATTTCTTTTTAAGTGTTTTTTCAGAAGAATAATACCAAAAGAACTGTAAGATAGGAACGCTAAATTCGACGTTAAAAAACACTTACAAAGGAATTAATGGAGTATTAAATTTGCATTTTAGTTAGATTTACAACTAGATTTGATTCATGATTTTGACATGCAGTAGTGTTAAAAGGGAAAGTTTATCATCCATTTGAGTCCCACAATGTGATGGATTATGTCAACAAAAAAAAAAATGTATTTTAGTTCGATTCAAAACCTAAATTTTATGGTTAAATAAACTTATAGTCCTATAAATATATCACGTTTTGTTTTTATGTCTCCAAAATATTCAATGTCACAATTTTTTATCGTTGCATCAACTCATGTGTACCTCACTTTTTTTATGAACTTTTGTATTCGTTGTTTATATTATAAGAATATCTCCTAAGAGCACCTCCAATGGTGCAACTCATCCTTGGTTACTTGAGTGGGCTCCACAATGCCATTTCATCATGAAGGAACTCATCTATTTTTCACTCTAAGGGTGCGTTTGATTTGCAAAACAGTAGGTACTGGACAGGACAGAACAGTACAGTACATGACAGAACAAGATAATACAGGACAGGACAAAACTGCATTGGAGAGAGATAGAGAGATAATATTTTTTATATTCGAAAATAAAATAGGCATTTTCGTATTTTTTATAGTTGTACTGTGGACAAAAAGTTGTACTGTGGTTTAGTAGGGGACAAAAATTCTTGTTTTTGTCCTGTCCCTTACTGCCTATTTGTCCAGTCCCATAAACAGTTTCTGAATCAAACAGGGTACAATAAAAGTTGTCCTATCCAGTCCTCTGTTTTTTAGCAGATCAAACGCACCCTAATGGTGCAATTCAGATGAACTCGTAATGGGTCCCACATATTAATTCTACTATTTTATTTTATTCATTTATATTAAAAAATATTGTTCTTTTATGCTGGATCTAGAAGACATGAATCCATTCTTCTTTGTTGGCTATAGTTCAATCAACAAGCTTCATCCCTTTCACAACAATAGAGAACCATTTTCTCATGCTCTAGAATACAATCTTTCTCTCAACATGCTTCAATACACCTGGATCTGGATGTTGTCACTCATCAACATAATAAGAATTATTTTTTACTTCAAAACTCCAACCAAGGAAAAGAGAAAAAACTGGAATTTCAAGTGTGCCATGCTGGAGGACTATGATGAAAAAACTCTCATTGGAGTTGTTCTAAGACCATGTACAATGGTAAAAGACATTCAAATAAACCAAGTCTCTATTTATAGACAAAATAAAATCATGAATTTTGGTAAAACAATAAAAAAAAAATTGCAATGCAATAATTGAGTTCAAACTATTAATGTGATATAAATTCAGGGAACCAATAACAGTTTGCCACTTGTCCAACAACTCTTTCTCTCTCCAAGTTCTCTTCCCCTCCACTCTCCCTTGTCGCACGTGTAGTGCACGCGCCTGTTGCAGCCAACAGAATTGCGCCACACGTCCCACCTTTGCGGCATTCAACATGTTGAAAGATTTCAACACTTCTCTCATCCACATCATTGTCAACACAACCATTACACCACTTAAAACCAATGTTGTCAGAACCGGACTGGACCGACTGGTCGGACCGGTCGGATCGGGAATCAGTGGTACAAGCGGTCCGGTTAGGCCTAAAAAACAGCCAGAACAATAACCGGTAGAAAAACGTTTGAACCGGCGCGGAACCGGTAAAAACCGGCCGGCTCGAGCGGTTCGGCGGTTCCACTATTTTATTTTATTTTAATTATGTCAAAACGACGTCGTTTTCATTTTTTTTTTTAAATAAAAAAACAGCTGCACTATTTTATTTTATTTTTACAGAAAGTATTGGAAAGGTCTTCTCTAGTCTAAGAAAAAAACTCACGTACACTGTTTTCCAAGGTAATTAAAATCGGAATAGAGAAACACTCACTCATAGTGTTTAAGCAGTGATTCAAGAAGATGAAGAGATGATTTTACAATTTTGATTTAAGAAGAATAAGAATAGACAAACTAAAGAACTGTATATATAAAAAGAAGATGAAGATGCAGTGGTAGTAGAGCTTGTTGGCGGCTGCTTGGTTTCTCTATGTGCCTCTTGATTTCATCATTTGCAATGAGAAAATTTCTTTTCTGACCCCCCCCCCCCCCCCCCTTTCTTCTATACCCCCCAAACTGACGTTTTTGCCCATGGGGGTATCAAAATTTTTGCCAGGAACTCTCGGTTCGTAGAAACCGAACTACCCTCTCGGTTTTTAAAAACCGCGCTACATCTATATATACAACAACCACCAGTTACTTCTTATTTTCTGCAAAACTTTTAAAATTCCCCTCCCCAAATCAAAACCTAATTGGTGCCATTCAAGGCTTGGATTCAACAACAAAGGTTGCTCTAAAGGTTCCAACACTCATTAAAGCGTGAAATTAAGGTAATCACCGATTTAATTTTTGTTTAAATGTGGCTGTCATAGGTCTATTTTCGTAGGGTGTCTGACAGGAATCCCTCGGTTTATAGAAACCGAAAAAGGGTTCGGTTTTTACGAACCGAGCTAGGCCTGCGTTTTGGAAAAAAATTGGCAGCTTCTGACTTGTTAAATTTTTGGGTTAAATATGTTTTTGGTCCCTATAGTTTCGCAGAATTTCGTTTTTAGTCCCTGAAGATTTTTTTCACACTTTTTAGTCCCTGAAGTTTTATCAGTCAATGTTTTTAGTCCTTACTTTTCAATCAACTCGTGCATATCATTCGAAATTTTAAATTTTTTTCTGCAATCATGTTTAGTACATTATATGAATCTCTCTTACAAAAGTTTAAATTTTTTTAACAAGAGATTAATTAAATATGAATTTTTTAGTTTATTGCACATAAAAATTCATAAATAATTCATCTTAGGTTAAAAAATTCTAAATTTTTATAGGAGGCGTTCTTATAATATTATAAACATGAATACAAAGAATCGTTAACAAATGTGAAAGTATACAAGAGTTTGATTAAAAGTAGGGACTAAAAACACTGATTGACAAAACTTTAGGGACTAAAAAGTGTGAAAAAAATCTTCAGGGACTAAAAATGAAATTCTGCGAAACTATAGGGACCAAAAACATATTTAACCCTAAATTTTTTGATATAATTGGTTACTAATGACTTATAAATTGTAGTACAAATTTCTTATTAGTATTGTAGGTGTATACTTAGTATTCTATTAGGATTGTAACAATTAAAGGTGGCTAATTAAATTATTTGCATTTGCTTGGTTTGTAGTCATGGAAGATCAACCGCCACAACCACTTGACATTGTTCCGGTTCCAGTTCAACCGCCACCAATATCAATTGACACCGGACATCATTTTGCGACTGCGGCTAAAGAGAATTCCAAAGATGATTTGATCACATGGGCTAAAAAAGTTGCACAGAAATTGAAGTTTACCATTATAGTTAGGAGATCGGACAACGGCGGGGATAAGAGTAGGAAGCCGTTTTTTGTGTTGGAGTGCGAAAGAAGCGGCAAGTACGTGCCACCTAAAAAGAAGTTGAAAGTCGAATCTACGGGAACTAGGAAGTGCGGATGTCCATTCCGACTTCGTGGTTATTATGCAAAAGAAACAAAGTTATGGCATATGACAGTGGTGAATGGCATACACAACCACGAGTTGGACACGGAGCTTGAGGGGCATCTTGTGGCGGGTCGGTTGAAGCCGGAAGAGACGCTATTGGTGAATGAAATGAACAAGAATTTGGTTCCACCAAGAAATATCATCTCGACATTGAAAGAAAGAGATCCCGAGAACACGATGTCATCAAAGCAATGTTACAACGCTCGGTATAGGTATAAAGCTAAAATGAGGGCGTCCATGAGTGAAATGCAACACATGTTCAAACATCTGAGCGACAACAAATATTTTTTCAAGTATCGGTCGCTTGTTGATGAAGGAGGTGAATATCTTCAAGATATTTTCTTTGCACATCCTAGATCATTGAGTTTGTTCAACTCTTTTCCCACTGTATTGGTGATGGACTCGACGTACAAAACCAACAAGTACAACATGCCTTTATTTGAGATAGTCGGGTTCACTTCAACCGAGAGGACGTATAATGTTGGTTTTGCTTGGCTTACAAACGAGATAGAAGATAATTTCATTTGGGCTCTACAACAATTGCGGTCACTTGTAAGGAATGAAGGTAGTTTGCCTAAGGTGATTTTGACCGACAGAGATACCGCATTGATGAATGATGTTGGCCAAGTATTTCCTACATCGGCTGCCATGGTTTGTCGGGTTCATGTTGAGAAAAATGTGGGGTCCAAGATAAAGGAGCTAGTGAAAGTAAGACAATGAGAAGAGGTCAAGCAGGAAATTGTGTGGGAGAATTTGGAAAAAGCCTTCATGCATTTGTTATACTCGGATGCAGTCGACGTGTATAGTGATCGCTTAATGGAGTTTAGGGAGCTATGTAAGAAGTGGCCAAGATTGTTGCGCTATATTGAAGAAACTGTTTTGGACACGGACAAAGAGAAGGTTGTATGTGGTTGGGTAGACAAGCATATGCACATGGGCAACTATACCACAAATAGAGTTGAAAGTGCCCATGGTGTCTTGAAAAAATCCTTGACGGACAGTTCTGGTGATTTGGTGAAGGGATGGGAAGCGATACATCACATGTTGGGACTTCAATTCACCGAAGTTCAAACTCAATTTGGTCAGAGTATGTCTGTAGAGGAACACAGATACCGAGATGTTAGACTGTACTCTTTGTTACCTTTCAAAGTCTCTAGAGCGGCATTGGATTACATCTACCAAGAGGCAAAAAGAGTCGACAATGTTGGTATGGATAGCAAAAAGTGTGGATGTTTGATGAGAGTTAATTATGGGTTGCCATGTGCATGTTTGATTGCTAAGAAGTTAAGGCACAACCAACCTATTAGACTCGGTGAAGTGTACATTCACTGGAAGAGGATGTGTTTCAATGTTGAAGAAGGCGGTGGAGACGTCTAGGACGATTATTCATGCACGGCAAAGTGGGGAGCAATTAAGGTTCGCATATCATAATTGTACATATTTGTTTGCGTAACGATATAATTATTTGTTTGCTTAATGACATATTTATATGAATATTTGTAGGAAAGGTTGAAAACATCGGATGAAGGTATGAAAAATGAAATCCGAAATCAACTCCGTCTAATTGCATATCCTGAATCTACCTCTCTCAAGCCTCCGGTTCAAGATGCCAAATCAAAAGGGGCTAAAAAGAAAAAGGTGGCGGTTCGTGGCAAAAAAAATACCACAACTAGAGATAAGTCCCAGTGGGAGCATGTTAGTGCATACTTTGCGGAGACACAATCATCTCAATCTAATCCGTCAAAGTCATCTGAGTCGAATGCGTCATTATCACAAGCTTCATCATCTACTATGTCCAAAGCTCCGGTCATTGGTAACTTTACTCCGACTCTATCTCAAATTGTTGAGCTTGACCACATGCCGAAGTGTATGCATCCTTTAATTGAAGATATAGTTGTTGTGGAAGGTGACGGTTATTGTGGATTCCGCGCGATTGCATTGGCTACAAAAAACAATGAAGCGGATTTTGAGTTGGTACGGCTTAGCATGCAAAGGGAGATGACTTTGCATAAAAGTATGTATGTTAGCATGTTTGATGGTGAGGACCGTTGGAAATATATTTATGAGGCACTATTCCGAGCTCCGAGACAGAGAACCTCTCTTAGGAAGACAGTTGCACCACAAGATAAATGGTGCACATTCCCGGATATGGGACATATCGTAGCTACTATCTTTGAGAGAGTAGTGGTGCAGCTCTCAAAACATCGAGTGGGAGCATGTGAAACCTTTTTCCCATTGCGTGGCTATCCACCACCAAACCCGTCTTCAAAGGTTATTTGTCTTGGCACATTACCCAATCACTTCGTTTTAGTGAAGTTAAAAGAAGGTTGTCCGATACCTAAAACAAATGCTCAGTGGAAGCGACATGCTGCTGAACACACTAAGGGTTGGGAAACTTATTTTATGGATAGACAGAAAGAGTTTGAGGAACTCATGAGTATCGAGAGAGGAGACGTTTCAACTGTTGGTGTTGGTAGTGAAGACAATCCAATGACAATTGAATGAACTTTGATGTAATCACATAGGGTAGTATATAATGTACTTTGATGAACTCGTGTGATGTATTTTGATATGTAATGAACTTTGATGTATTTTGAAGTAATTAAAATAGTACTTTGATCTAATGAAAATATAATTTTGATTTAGTAAAACTGTTTGGTTTGAAATCATGATGTTATGATGTGTAAAAAACAGATTCGGACCTCATTTGTATTGAGGTGGTAATGGAAAACAGAAGCAGGCTCTTCTGGTTTTTTTCCTAGTGGGTTTTTAAAAACCGTGTATGCCTATAATTTCTCGGTTTTTATTAACCGAACTGTCCCTCGGTTTTTACGAACCGAACTATGCCTGTACGCAGGTAAATTGTATGGGGGGTACAAAAGAGATCAAGGGGGTAAAGAAAGATGCACTATTAATATATAACTAAATCCATTTTTTTTAATAAAAATATTGAAACCGACACTTTTTGTGGTCGAAATTGCACCGACACTTTTTGTGGATGTAATCAGACAACAAATTATATAAATATATGGATGTGTATTCAGATAAATCACAACTCAGTTTCAATTTATTTACTAGTTTTTTCAATTCTTAACTATGTCATCCTCACGTGGTTCTCGTGGTTTTGCAGTTCGCAATCCGGTAGAAACATATCAGTTTTCTGTCCAGTTTCAGGGTAACAAAGAGTTGTTCACCCTTGCATTGGATACCAGTTTAACAACCGTTGAATCAATCAAAAATAGAATTGAAATCATGTATCATTATGCACAAGGCAAACAAATCAAAATTGCGAAACTTGGGTATGCAGAAATGTGGGTCGATCTGGCAGCTGACTGTTCAAGCAATTCATTTGAAGATGCACCAAAGAAATACGGGTGGAAACAATTGAAAGATGATGATGATGTGCGCTCCATGTTTAATCAAATTCTAATTGATCCAAAAGGGGGACGTTTGTATGCTATGTTAAATTAACCTAATTTTATGTCTTTAATTTATGTTATGTCTTTAATTTCATTGTAATGTGTTTAATTTTCAATGTTCCGTGGAAGTTGTTGAACTCTATGTATTTAATTTATGAAATATCCAGTTTATTATGTTTTATTATTTGTATGGATTAATTGAACTTTTTTTATGATTCATACTAATGCAAGATTGTTAGAATAAGTTTAGTTAATAATGCAAGATTGTTCATGTTCATAAGTCTGATTTTCTGGTTTTTCAAACAATCCAAGTCTGGTTTGTCGTCTTGTTCATTTAGTTTGCGAATACACCTGTTGTGAGTTTGCTGGGCGTGACCAAGTTCGGTTCGTAAAAACCAAGGCAGAACTGGTGTAGTTCGGTTTTTAGAAACCGAGTCAGAACTGGTAAAAACCATAAGCTTCAGTTTATGGTTCTGTTACCACCTCAATATATTTTGAGGTCCAAACCTGTTTTTTGCACAACATTCATTAAGTTTCATCCAACACAAAATTCATTAAGTTTCATCCAACACAAAATCAACAATTAATTGTAAAACATAAAATCCATAATACATAAAGTTCCAACATTAAAACGCAAAAGTACATATTACTAATTAAGTTCCAACAAAATCCAAAAGGCATATTACAACGCCAAAATACATAAGTTCCAACATTAAAATATAATTAAAGACACTAAACTAGTAACAAATAACTATCCACGTCGTCCACCTCTTCTCCCCCGACTTAGTCGTTTATACGTTAAACACGGGTTAAGCATGTTGAGAATCCGACGCAAAGTACCATGAACTGGAGTTCCTAGCTCAGCCTCACCAGCATCAAGTGCCCTCTGAACCTCATCCCTGACACTTCGGCATATACCCAATGGATTAGGGTCATGTCTTTGTTGAGACTCCTCGAGCAACACCTCTAACTCAGGTGATCTTGGTTGATCCTCTGGAGCTTCTAATGGACGCATTTTGGGATGCGACACTTTGTAAAACCACAAAACATATCCAGGTTCGCAGTCCCATGCATTAACCACAGGTTGACCCCTCATGTTTTCATTAATCAACCGGATATCCATCTCTTCAGCCCACACACGATCAATTTCAAATATATTCATGTTTGGCGTACTTATATCGGGGTCTCTTGGAATGCCCTGAATGTACTTAAATTGTCTCAGCACACGTTCAGGCAAATGCTTAGATTTCAAATTGCCACACCTTAACCATCCAGAAAACCAACATGCATCAATCAAAGGGCGGACATGTCGGCGGTTATCATAAGGACTGAACACAACGTCCGACACTTGAATATTATCGATACTCTGCCTATCGCCACGTGAATCCTTATGTCCTTGTCCAGGAGCAAACTTCGCATTTAGTGGCATATTTTCAGTAAAATTGGTCTCTAACTGCCACATGCTAAGTGTCGGAAAGTGTGTAATTATCCATCCCTGAAAGATTCACATACAAGCTTCATTATAGGCAAACATACTTATGTAAAATATATTCATGTCAAAAATAAGTTCTACACATATAACATAATATATAATTGAAGGATCGTATATTTTTACCTCGAATAATGACATGTAGCCAGCCAACTGGGACGATCCTGCTTGAGATGCGTAGTCCAAATAATTTTGTAAATGAACAAGGGCAGCAGAACCCCAATTCCATTCATGGACACTTGACAAGTCCGCAAAGTACTGTATATAAACAACGTCGAGGTAGTACGAAGTTTTGTTGCTGAATATGGTACAACCAACAACAAATAGCAAAAAAGCCTGTAGGCATCTCTCCCTATACATCCTAACCTCATGCATCGGCGCATTATTCACGAAAGTTGTTTCAGCAGCATCTAAATAATCCATAAAAAGGCCTTGAACATAGGAATGCGTCAAATATGGCCCTTTTAAGGTGGCGAACATATCAAGGGCATCGCCTTCGTCAATTCCAAGATATGAGCTAAGCATTTGAGCTCCGTCTGGTCTTGAAATCTTCACATGGTTAAGAAATTTCCCCTGGATAGAAATATGCAACAAACATTGGACATCGTCCAATGTGATGCCCATCTCACCTATTGGAAGGTGGAATGTACGTTAAAATTGCTCCTTACCAGCGGCTCCAACCCCGATGCTATAATATATTCCCAAAACCAATCTTGTGTAGGTTTCTGGATTTTTATAACCTTATTGGCACTGGCAATGCAACGTAATGACTTGTTTAAAATCTGCAAATTCCAACAATGCAAGACATTATTAAAATCTGCACCTTAACGAAATTACAATATTAAACAAAGTTAAATCATTCATAAAATAATCGACATATTTCTTAGATTTTTACCGGGTCGTTATGTTGTGCATCCCAAATCGAAATTGCCCGATGCTTATGGTAATTCTTTAGCAACGACAAATCACGCGGTCCTCCTGGATAAGACTCTTCTTGTACATTTGGTTCCTCATCCTCATTATTAGGTTGTGGTTGTGGTTGTGGTTCTTCAACAGTTGGTTGTTCATTCTCATGATAATCAACAAGTTCATTTAAATATTGACCGGCATCAAAGTCGTCATCATCATGCACCGGTCGACGTGCGCGTGAACGAGAACCACCCGAACCACCCGCTTCGGCATCATGTGTTCCTCGCACCGGCGGTCCTTGCTTACCACGACGCCCTCTTTTCGGTGGAGGAGCATTTACAGCAAGCTCTTTACGAGCAGACGAATGTGCTCTGCTCGCCCTTCCTTGTCTAGTTCTACCAACATTGTCTTCCATATCTAAACATAGAAAAAAAAAATCAAAATCAATACAAACTTTTAATCTATGACAAATTCAAACTTATAATTCAACCAAACATTTAATCCATAAACAAATGGAAACATAATTAATATGGAAAAAAGTAATTCATTTCACTCAGACATTTTGTCAAGCACTTGGAGTACAATATAGTAAACTCAACCTCATACTCACATTTAACATAATATGAAACATGCATTCATGTTATTATCTAACCATACTAACAATTAACCAATAATCAACAAATCAAACAACATAATCACGTTTGAAACACAAACTCATAATTTGAAATTTATGGAGAGAGGAACAAAATATGCATATAATTGAAAATGTTTTGGATGTTGATGTAGGGTTGAAAGTGGCGTTTTGGAGAAGAAGAGAGGAACTTAGGGTTTTTTTAAAAAAAATTCGTAAATGAAAACAGAAGCTGTAGCTTCTGTTTGTATAAGAGGCTAGCTTGGTTAATATTAACCGAGGAATTCAAAGGGGGGTCTCGGTTAATATTAACTGAAGTCACTCTAAGGGGTGTCTCGGTTAATATTAACCGAAGTAATTCAAAGGGGGGTCTCGGTTTTTACGAACCGAGAATTCCTGGCACAAATTTTTGAACCCCCATGGGCAAAAACGTCAGTTTGGGGGGTAAAGAAGAAATAGGGGGGTTAGAAAAGCAATTTTCTTGCAATGATGTTATTAGGGTTACAACATAAGTGGGCTTAGGCCTCATGTATAAGTATAAATTCAAATCAAATAATTAGAACCACAGGATAGTGAAAAAACATACACTTTTTTTTAGGTATAAGAGCTATAAGATCTTTTTTTTTTTAATCAATATGATCTATAAGAGCTATTTCTATCACATTTTTTTTTTTATAAATCTCACATTTTAAAAAAAAATTGTTGCCTCACATTTTAAATTTTGATACTTAACAAATATTAATTCATATATAGAGTTAAATATGTTTTTCTTTGTGAAGAGTTAAATATATTTTTAATCTCTACAAAATCACGTTATTTTAAATTTAGTCTCTATTAAATCTTAATCGTAATTTTAATCCTCCATAATATTGTAGTTTGTGAGAATAATTTCTATTTTGAAAACTTTTGCAAAAAAATATATTTCTAGTCCCTCCAATTAATCCCTATATAAATATTGACTAAAACTGGATAAATCTTTTTGAGAGACTAAACTTAAATGTCTATGTACTAAAAAAATTATTTTATATTGACTTTATGACATTTTATCATTTTAATGTGTAAAACTATGGAATATTGAGTCATTATTTATATATTTTTATTTATATATTAATGAAAATATATATTTAATTAAAAACGGTCCGACCCGGATGAACCCCGGTCTGACCAATTGAACCTTGAACCGGTGTGCTCGCTGATTCGATGACCGATCCGGTTCTGACAACCTTGCTTAAAACACATTCAACACCCAATTTAAACACCATTGCACGTAGTCTAACAAAACTTATAATTTTTTAACAAGGATGAATTAAATATGAATTTTTTCGCATAAAAAACTTTTTAAAAATCATATTAAATTCATCTCTTATTAAAAAACTAAATTTTAAGATATTTATAAGCACTAAAAACTTATATAACTCTTAATTTTATATACACTTACTCTCTCCGTCTCTATAAGAACTACTTTGATTACTGCACGTCTGCACGTATTCTAACACACAATTTTGATCACTAATATCTTTAATTCTCTATTAGTAAAAATTATAAAAATTTGATATTTTGAAAATACTTATCAAAACAAATCAAATAAGTGAATAGTGTCATTTAGTCAAAGTAGTTTTTATAGAGTAAAAAAAAATTGATGTGGCAGCTGAGTCACCTAAGTGACTTGTCACATCAGCGTTGACTTGGTCAAAATTGACGTTTTGCAAAATGGGGCAAACATAGGGGCCAAAAATGCTATTTTGAAACATAAAGGAGCCAAAAATTGCAACTTTCTGAAACTTAGGCGGTTAAAAGTGCAATTTAACCTAACCTAAACCTAAATAGTAATATATGAACCGTGAGACTGACAAATTAAAAATTGAATTTATAAAACTAGTGTAAACAAAAGTAATAATTAAATAGTAGTGTAATATTTTTTTTTGGTAAGTTAGTAGTGTAATATTTTATATATTGCTTTAGTGACAAATAAAATCTAGGAATGAAAGCCTTTAGCACTTTTTGCTTATTCAAAAGTATAGGAATAAATGATCCATAATATTTTATTATTTTTTTGACAAATGATCCATAATATTTAACATATAGTATCAGGGTAATTAATCATTTTCTTAAAAAATATGAATAATAATTATTAATCAAACTAGCTTTCCAATCATTTTGATGCTCCAGTGGCTGGCGTATCTAAACACGGTTTTCCTTCCAAATTCTGCATATCGGATGCCACTTCTGATTGTTTTTCCTTACTGGTATGACATGCTGCCCCAGCAGTTTCTATATCCGCACATTTTTTATCTTCCACACTCTGGCTACCAGAGGCATCCACCCCAGCTTTAGGCTTTGGCAAGCAAGTTCCTGAGAAAACTTCCTTCATTACCCTTGCAACATCATTGACATATGTAGTCAGCCAAAAGCAGCAATCTTATCTGAGGATACAAGTGCACTGTCAATCCTTGTTGATACAACTTTCTGTTGCTTATTTTGAGCAATCCTTGTTGATACAACTTTCTGTTGCTTATTTCGAGCAGGATCAGAAGCTCTCTCTTTTCTATTGGAATCATTAGCTACTCCACTGGGCAAAAGGATCTCAAATGCCTGAGCTTGAGGAACATTTGAAGTGGCTATACCCACCAACGAACTCACTGGTGAAATCTGGGCATGGTGACTTAATTTAGGAACTTGGCCAATATGAGCATCAGGAGCGGCAGATAAAATTGGAGCTGATTTCCTTCCTCGGCACCATGGTGGCTACACTCTGTTTAGAGTTTTACGACCTTGCCTTTTGGCTGACACAGATTCAGAGCCTGGTGTCAAAGGATTAACCGTGCTTACTGGGAACAATCTGTGCAGTCACAGGATCTACAGCTCGACTAATGCTTTCTATAGTTGCACTACCAACCAATGGGGAGATTTTAGTAGCTACAACTGTTTGATGAATTTTACCATCTGAATATTGATCTTTTGTAACCTCAGTAGTGGCCAATGGTGTGACAAATGAATTTTCATTCCCTGAATTAGCATGAACTTCAATTTTAGAAGGGGGTGATTTCAGAAGCTGACTGAGAAGGCATAGGAGTAGCAGCCAGTGCATTAGCAGCCACTTCTATATTAGACTGCTGCACAGGTCCTGTATTAGTAGCCATGGGAGTTGCAGCTAACTGAGAATTAAGTGGAACAGTAGTCGCAGACTCGCAGGAGGTATGTTAGCAGTCACTCCTGTAGTAGACTGTTGCATAGGTCAACCCACACCGGTAACTTCAACAGAATGACCAACAGAATCAGGAGCAGATGATGTTAAACGTTCAGGCTCATTTCCCTTCTTTAACGGCTTATTTACTTCAACAATTCCAGAAGTTACTGGAGGGATTATGGCAGCTGGTGACTTATCTGAAGCAACTCTTTTTGGTCTTCCACGGCCACGTTTTGCTGGTGTTGTTGTTATCTCTTTAACATGCTGCACCGGCAAACTTTTGACAGACGGCAATGTCGGGGCCACTGAAGGCACAGAAGCAGGTTGTGTGACAGTAGGAACAGGCGTTGGGACAGTAGCAGCAAGCTGTGGGACAGTAGCAATAGGTTGTGTGACTGTAGAAGATACAGCATGGCTGGAAGTATTGGTCATCTCTTCCACTTTTACTTTGGGTGAATCTTGTGTTTCAGCCTGACACATTTTCTCAAACTCCTCCTCTGTCCGTTGCTCTTCATAGGAACGTACCTATAAATGTACGTAAAATGGAGATAAGAAAATAGATAGTACACCTAACACACTACATGGTACATTTTCAATTACTTTTTCTTTCTTCCAATAAAGTTACCTGGAGGTGAAATTATACATATCATAATTATACAAGACTATTGCCCCAATGAAATCTCGTAATATGTAGATACGGTGATGATTGATGACACATAGCATTACATGCAATGAGCAAAAGAATACATGAAATACAATTGTCAGAACAATTCAAATAAATAAAATAAAAAGACAACCTCTCTTGCACGTTTTCCTCTGCCATAATGCTGAGTATCAAGGCCCCCATGAGATCCTCTCTTTCATTTTACTCCATTAGATTGCACCTCACCCTTAGGCACGTCATCATATATCTTCATTGCTTAAACACCCAAAAGCTTACACACATTAAAACCAGGAAGACAAAACTGAGAGAAAAGGGAATGGAAGGAGACGGAAGATTTGCGAAATTGAACGGTGCGTGAAACGTTGTGGTGGATCTACAGTGCCCCTTTTTTCGATTCTGTTGTAAGGTTTATTGATTGATAAGAAGAGTTAAAGGAAGTTTACAAAGTAACAATCAGTGCTCATCATGTTTAAAGGACACTAAAAACTAACCCCACAAAAGAAGTAATTCCTCGGCACCGAGCTTCTTAAGGATATCATAGAACACTTACAACAGCAATTAACTTCTTCCCCAATACCAAAACAAAAAAATTACTACAGGTGTGGCTGCTCCAGCAAAAAATGAACAAATTAATATAAAGTTTATTTGCAAAAAATATATAATCATAACAAACTTGATTGTATGTGTCAAAATTTCATTGATGATATGTAAAAACAAACTCAGGCTGGAAAAATTGTTCCTAATGATACCGTGTATGAGGTATATAAGTTACATTCAACAGTTACATGTTCGCTACACAGCTAAGGACATGACAGTAATGAAAATATATCAAACTTTCCGAGCGAGTGTCCTCTGCTTTGTTCCGTGTTGTACTACCTTTTCCTCGACATGAAGGCCCTTCCTCCGTCTGACTGTGTCAATCAACTTTCTTGCTGTATTTGGAAGAACGCTGGAACCATCTCCAAACTCTTCGATTTCCTCTTCTGTTTTAGGTACAAAGAAAGGATCCTCGAGTAGTGCTTCCCAATGGCTAAGGACAAGAATTGCACTCGCAGCGCCAGAAGTCCTACTTCTAAGCTCATCAGTAAAACCAAAGCTCTCAGAAACAGGAACATATGCATGCACAGTAAATAAAGGGGAACCTTCCTGCATCTCTTCTTTCAAAATTCGAGCCCGTCTACGGGAAAGTACACCATACATGGGACCCAAAAACTCAGTAGGGGTATTCAATTCACAGAAGTACATTGCTTCCACAAGCCTTGGCTTATTCTTCAGCACAGCTGTCCTACAAGCATCTTTGACGGTTGCAATAACCTGCCCTGCAAAGATGCCATACTGGTCGGATTGTTGGTGTGTTTCGGATTCATCATGTCCTGTAGATGGAGTTATTCGTGCCTCAATGACAAATGCCAGACCCCACATAGGTTCATCGCATAAAGGCCCAGCTGAAGTTGCTAGTTGGAACCCGGTTATAACATTACTCTCAAGACGTTCGGCATCCATATACAACACTTGGCTCTCATTTGAAGATGCCTCTGAAACCGAGTTACTGTTACCAGAATCAGCCACAAAACCCAACCTTTCAGATAGTTGAGAAGAACCACGTATTAGAACAGAACTATCACTACTCTCTGCTTTAATATCAGGAGTGAAGAGAACGTTAGCGCCGATGTAACTCGGACCAAGTGCCCATATCCTCCTCAAAAGCTTTAACCACTTCAATCTACATTTCTCGGCATGGTCTTCATCATTCTCGATCCGACACAAAATGTCACTCTCAATTGCATCCATTATACGTTTTTTAATCACTTCAGCTGGATTCCCATTTTCGAGAATATTTGTCCCCTGAGTTTCTAAACTTTTAACTGTCTGCCCTGACTTTATTCCAATGATATCTCCAAGTATATCAGCGCTTTCATCAAGAACCTTTGTGAGAGAAGGTAAAAGTTTCATTACCTGCACACGTACAATGCATCTTCCATTGGGCGTCGTTTTCTCAACATAATCTAAATTCTTGCTGAGAACTTTCAAATTTTCCAGCATGTTGGATGCCTCACCCTCAATGGTCTCTTTGTAGGACACAAGGGGTGGAGAGACTTCCAAGCTTACTTTTGCAAACCTATCCTTCAAATCCTTTATGCATCTCTCAAGATGAACTTCACCAGCTGCAGCAAGAACATGCTCTCCTCTTGCAGAAACCGTGACCTCGACAAACGGATCCGCTCGATTCAAAAGCCTCAAGCCTTTGAGCAGTGCACCCATATCTGCAGGGTCAGATGGCTCAATAGCAACCCTCAAAATCGGGGAAACTTGAAACGCCATACTCGAAAAAGGCCAACAGTTCCTGGTAGAAGAAAGTGTAGCACTTTTCAAAATATACTGGCCAAGTCCTCGGATTGCAACAACATCTCCTGCTTTCGCGGATTTCACTACTTGCAACCCTTGGCCCATCATCAAATACATGGATTTCAATTCAGCCTCTTGAATATGCTTTTGCGTCGATTCCCCTTTCAAAGGATCGTACAAAGCTGAAATCACAAAAACTCTCTGCCCAACAGACAAAACACCACTAAAAATCCTAGCAAATGCCAAAAAACACTCATCAGATTCACCCTCACCTTCCTCGCCAAAACTCCCCACAACCTCCCCCACTTGAGGAGGAGGAAGCATTCTAACAGGAAGAGCAAACATTTTCGCCACAAATGCAACACAAGGAACCTCATCCCTCCAATCACACCCCTCCACCGACTTCCTCACAAGCTCCGCCTCTTCCACTACCCTCCTATCAACCCCATCTCCAGAACCAATCTCACGCTGCGGAATCAGCCGAGATATCCTAGAACCCTGCGCTGCCACAGGATCCGGCATACACTTCACCACCATCGACAAAATAGCATCCGAAAGAGGAAGCCAACGACTCATAACAGCTTGAAGCACAACCTTAGAATCCTTATTTTGCAACTCACGCGCTGGAACTTGTAAATTAAAAGACTTAATAACCTTCTCAATCAACCCTTTATCCCCTTCAAGTGCCCCTTGATAAACCTGCCACAAAGGCTCCAACACAAACTGAACAAACATAGGCTTAGCCTTACTACCGGCACTAATCCCTTTCTTCCCAACAATCATCTTAGTCTTAGGATTAAAATATCTTGGACCCCATAAAGCCTTCTGTAATGCACTAACACTAGCACCAAGCTTAGAAGCATAAATCTCTGCAAATTCATGAATCCCAAAACCCCAACCATCTAAAGCACAAGCAAACACAACATTCCCTTTCTGAGGCTGAAAAACATCTTCAACGTCATCATAATCCTCCATAACTTCACCACCAGCAGCAGTACCACCAGCAAGAAGAGAATCAACATCAGATAAATATTTCTGAGAATTATAAGCACTAACAATACCATTAACCTCATGAACAATTCTCAATAAACGTGCATAAGCTTCGGAAGGAGTAAGTTTCAATTCAGTAATTAACCTATCCATCTTATTAAGAACAAGACAAGGTGAAAGACGTTCAATCCAACATTGACGAAGAACAGCGTGAGTTTGAATATGAACACCTTCAACAGCATCAACAAGAAGAAGTGCTCCATCGGAAAGACGAGCGGCGGTGGAAACTTCGCCGCAGAAATCGATGTGACCGGGTGAATCAATTAGATTAATTGTGTGGTGATTGTAGTGAAGGGAGATTGATGAACTTTTCATTGTTATAGCACGACGTTGTTCTTCGTCGAGGAAATCCATGAAACGGAGTTTACCTGCTACTTTTGGATGAACCATGCCGCCGCCGGCAGCCGCGATAAGCTGATCAGCGAGGGTTGTTTTGCCGTGGTCAACGTGTGCTAAGATGCATATGTTGCGGATTTTGTGTCTGTCGTTATCGGAAGTTGATTCCTCCATTGATACTGCCGCAACGAAGGTTTCTCAAATTTCTGTGAAAAAACCTAATGAATCTAAGGTCGGTTGAGGAAGAAGAAAATAGTTATGTTGTTTACTATACGGTGTCGTTTTTTATTTTATTCTGAAATAATTCAATTTTTACAAAGCATTTGTAAAAAGAAACTAAAAAAAATAAAAATAAACCCGTGGTGAGTGAGTGATCTTATGAAAAAAAAAATGTTTTTCTTTAGAGCTCTTGTAAGAAAAAGTTAAAATAAAAAAAATTACGCAAAAAAAAACTGAAGTCAAAATATTCGAAAAAAAACTGAAGTCAAAATAATTCTAATAAAATCAATTTTTTAGCCAAAAATAAAATAAAACCAATTTTTAGTTTTCAAATAAATAGTTTTCACAAAAAGATATAGAAAAATATTTTATTTGAGTGTGTCACTAGGCATTCTAACTTATATAGGAGAGTATCATATTTGAAAAATTATTATTTGAAGGTAAATATTTAAAAAGAATAAAACGAATTATTATATATTTAATTATTTAAATGATGCTTTGGCATTTATGGAGACGGTGAAATGATAAAGTATGGGAGGAGCAACAACAATCGGTTCAAGTGTATATCCAATTTGCAAGAGACTTTCTACATCAATGTGTAGTGTCGGACATCACGACAGCAGAATCCAACATTGACGACACGCGTTGACAACCTCTAGTGACAGGAACAACAACGTTATTCGATTATCAACATAATTTTGGAGTTTCTATGTGGATTACAAATGATCAAGAAATGTTTGTGAAAACAAAAACCATGTGGTTTCACGACACTCCTCTCTCAAGGAAAGTTGAAGCATGTGCATTAAAAGAAGGCATTTTGTGGGCTTGGTGAATTGGAGATCTTAAGAGTGGTTATTGAACTATATTTTATGCTAGTGGTAAACGTCATTGAGAATAACTCTAACAACCAGACAAAATTTGACCTTATTGTGAGAAGTTGTCGTGAATTATTACAAATTACAAATTTTTTTAGATAGTTTTTGTAAGACTATCTACAATCATTCAACACTCTCAACACCCACTTTTCCACTTTCCAACACTCCACATCATTTTCTCTTTCATCTACATAATCATTCAACACCACACTCAACTTTTACCCTCTCCAATAGTTTTTTCATTCAACACTCTACCCCACCACTTTTTATTTCATATTTGCATTTAAATTTAAATTTTTATGATTAAATAAATTTATAATTATCGATTAAAATTAAATTAAAATTATACGATACAAATAATCGATTAAAATTATAATTATCGATTAAAATTAAATTAAACTCCCGATGACAATTTTAATAAAAACAAAATTTATTTAAATAATTGATACAATACAATCATCTTAACTTAATTTAAAATACGACACACAAGTAACGTAGTTAAAACGATACAAATAATTTAAAATGCAATATAACACACAAGCAACGTAAGAAATACGATACAAATCATCTTCAGCCACGTCCCATTCCAAACTTTTTCCATATGTGCTTCACTAGATCTGCTTGCAATTCTTGATGACCTTTTGGATCACGGAACTCGGATCTAGCACGCACATGACTTGCAAAAGCGGGTAACACCTCGGTCGAGTATGATTGCGGTGCACTAGATCCACTTTCCTCATATTGCTCAAAATCGGTCCAACGTTGAGAATATGAATCTCGTTCATCCTCAACAATCATATTATGCAATATGATGCATGATCTCATGATGATACTCAAATCGTCTATGTCCCACAAGCGAGCTGGTTCACAGATGATTTTAAATCGAGCTTGAAGCACTCCAAATACACGTTCGATGTCCTTCAGACATCCCTCCTGATGTTGAGCGAATAACTTATCGGGTTCACTTTGAGGAAGTCTAATTGATTTGACGAAAGTTTGATAAGAAGGGTAAATACCATCAGCTAGATAGTATGTCATATCATAGGGACGTTGATCCACGTAGAAATTCACACTTGGAGTCTTTCCCTGTTCCACATCATCAAAAACAGGTGAACGGTCTAGAACGTTTATGTCGTTCAACGTTCCCGGACATCCAAAAAAGGCATGCCAGATCCATAGATCATGAGTTGCAACGGCTTCAAGAATAACTGTGGTGGTTCCCTTATCCCCTCTAGTAAATTGACCTTCCCATGCTTTAGGACAATTTTTCCACTCCCAGTGCATGCAGTCAATACTCCCAATCATCCCTGGAAACCCCCGCATTTCACTAACATGTAGTATTATTTGCAGGTCATCTTGGGTTGGTGCTCTCAGATATACTTGCTCATACAATCGTATGATTCCTTTACAGAATCTACGTAAGCACTGCAATGCTGTACTACCTCTTATTTTGATGTACTCATCAACTGCATCTGCTGACACACCATATGTTAACATTCACATTGCTGTGGTACATTTTGCTAAGGGTGATATACCTTTTTTGTTGGTTGCATCAACTCGCTAGGTGAAGTAGTTATCACTACTTGAAAGGTCACCAACGATTCGAAGGAAAACATGTTTTTCCATGCGGTACCGACGACGAAACATTGCATCGTCGTATGTAGGCTCATTGGCAAAGTAGTCGTCAATTAGTCTTTGGTTTGCCGCTGCATGATCTCTATTTAGATATTTTCTAGTGCGAGGTGCACTATCTTCCAATATTTTCTTTCGACGCTCTGTCAATCGGTTCAGTATATAAGAATCTTCATCTTGACGATTTCGCATGTAGGCTTCGACATCAAAATCATCGTCTGAAGATGAATCCATTGTTTGTGATATTGGAAGTAGATTAGATGTGATTTAGGATATTCGAAGTAGATTGTATGAGATTTGGGATATTGGAAGTATATTATATGAGTCCCTATATATAGATTCAAATTGGTCCACTGACGGATTTGAAATAATTATTGTATAGAGTTAATTATCAGATAAGGATTGGGTGGTGGACACAATTATTAAAGCAACGTGGGTGGTGGACACAATTATTCAATTTGGGTGGTGGACACAATTATTCAATCACAATAATTCAAGCAAACACTACAGACAAATACTTAAAGCAAACACTACACTGACATTTTCAACACAATAATTAAAGCAAACACTACAGACAAATACTTAATTATGAAATAGTTCTTGGGTCAACACTTCCAGCAGGGCTTTCTTCCCGTCATTGAGATTCTCTTCGGACATTAACTTAAGATACATTTCCATTTTCTTAATTTTGTTTTTCTCTTTTTGATTGGAAGATATACTTGTCAATTGTTCTATCTCTTGCAACTTAATTTCTCTGAACGATTCAAAGTCTTTGTCCACCATCTCCATGACAGATTTCTTTTTACCCTTCTTTTTTGCTGCATCCCTACCTATAGGACGAGCACTAAATCCTACAGAGTTTGAACATGCATCACTCTCACGAGATCTCTTAGATCCACTACTTCCCGAGCCAACATTTCCTTCTGCTTGACTTCTAAAACGTGGTTCATCACGGAGAGCTTGTCATTCTTCCATTAAAGTGAATTGAACATTCTTCCCACATGCATATAGTTCCTGAGCTTTTGTCAACACATCATTATCCGACCAACCGCTTGCTTGCATACGCTTAGCTCCATCACAAGCGTCAATCCATTTATTCAGTATTTTGTTCATGTAATTAAAACGGTTTCGGCATGAAATTACATCACGCGGAGGATCGAATGAGCAGTGCTCATTACAATACTCAGCAATTTTACCCCAATATGTTTTGCCTCTCTGGTTTCTCCCGACAATACTGTTTGTTCCAAATTTAATCCAACCACTAATTAAAACCAAATTTTGTGCAGTGTTCCATCCTGGTTGATGGTTTTTCTTGCTCTTAGGAGTTGAATCATCTGAATTTGGAATGACTTCATTAGCAGCTGTCATGGCACCAACAGTTAGTTGTGTTGAAAATTCGGGAAATTCAGGAGCACCACTACTTGGAAAATTTTCATTAACCATTGGCATATAACCATTAAACATGGGTGTTTGATATGGAGTTCTCATCATGGATCCATAATATGGATGAAAATTTTGAGGATATTGGTTGGAATTTGGTGGAAAACCAAAATTAGGTGTGTTTTGAGGATGTTGGTTGGAAAATTGATTTGGATAATTGTTGGGATTTTGAAGATTTTGGTAGTTGTTGGGATTTGGATAATTGTTGGGATTATGATAATTGTTGGGATAATTAGAAGAATTTTGGGTGTTCAAAGGATTATTGAGATCCATTTCGCTTAAAAAAAGACTAAAACTTCAAGATTAACACTAATAAAAATATTAATATAGTGAAAAAATGCGTTTTTTTTCTTCTGTGTCCTTATCAAATGAACCAAGTCTCTATTTATAGAGGAAAAAAAATCATGAATTTTGGTAAAAAAATAAAAAATTAATTTGCAATGAAATAATTGAGTTTAAAGTATTGATAAGATAAAAATCCGCCTGACCAATCATATTGTGCCATGTGTCGATGCAGCTTTCTCTCTCCGCCCCTCTCTGCAACTCACGCGCGCTGTCGGGCGGTGTATGGCACGCGCCGGATATGGCCAATTTTTGCGCGACACGTGGCAGCCTTAATGTGTTTCAACCGTGTTTAAATCTTTCATCTTCTCTCCCATCCACCTCATATTCATCTCCTTCCCTCCAATGAGTAAACACCATTCAACACCATTTCAACTCCACTTTCAACATCCCATTGGACATAGTCTAAAGAGACAGACTAATTTTGTTGTTCATTCACTGGCAATGGTGTCAAAAACTTATGCTCGTTCTCAAATTTTTTATTCTCTTTCATCTTTTTTTTTAAACAAATTTTATTTGATCTTTTATTGCTACTACTTTGATGTATGAAATAATATAAGTTTTTGTGTGTGAAGAAATATATTTATATGACTAAAGACTTATTCAAATAATAAAAACTCTATTTTTACGAAGTAAAGTATAAATATATTAAAAAGTAAAATAAAAAAGAAATTTATGAAAACCAATTTTAACCGGACTCAATTTCTCATATTTACATAGAGTAAACAAGATTACATTTACACATCCTTATATATAAATTTTGAATAACATTATTTAATAAGTATTTTAGTCCTAAAACAAGTTACAAACATTTAATTTTCTCGACTCAACACATTTAATATGGTTTCACAAATAACTGTAATCATTATATTGCAACAATATTCATTTATTTGAAGTTTAAAACTATAAAAAAATACCCATATAATGTTTTTCCATAGGGTTATCACATCAAACCCCTCCCTTCTCTTCTCTAACCCTAGCCGTCACTACTTTTTCTTTTTCTTGATCCACGGGAGATGGGTGATTTAGGGTCAAATTAGACCTAAAATCACCCCTCCAAATCGTTTTTCTTTATATTTTGATTAAATAAGTGGATTTTTCACATATATTTAGTATTTTTTTTCCGTTTGTTTTTGTGATTTCATCACGTTGTTTGTTTTGATTTTCCCGTCTTGGTACGGAGTATTGTTGTCCCGTCTCAGTGCGGAGTATTGTTGTCTTGCCTTTGTGCGGTGTTTTCATTTGTTTCAGGTTGAAGGATTAAGTTTGGTCCAGTGCGGATCCAATCAATGACTTTTGTTTCTTCAACGCTACAAATCCGGAGGCATGGATATTCCGGTGACTTCAATATAGTCAAATATGTAGGCTTTTGCAATATGCCGTTTTATGCTATCAACACGGATGTTGTGAGTTTGTTCGCAGATTCATCCTTTTTGTTTTTAGCGACTTTGAATTTGTATTGCATCGATGTACTATTCTCAATTTGAATGAATGAATATCTTTTATTTAATAAAAAAAACTATAAAAAAATACATTCATCTATTTAAATATTAAAAACGTGCAAAATCGACAAAGAGATTATGTGCTTATTAAAACACCTCGACTTAATAGGCACCATGTTATTTTCCCATTGTGATGGGAGTGCATACATATATGGTACCTATTTTTATGGAGTAAACAACTACTCTTGTGGATGGGCAAATGTCATTCCCGGTGGGGTTAAGCCATGGTATCCAACATGTACATTGTGTTTGAATGTTTAAAGAAATAGGAAAGAAATAAACAGTGAAGAGAGAAATAAGAGAGAAGTTGAATGAATTTTTTTTATTGTTTGGATGAATCAAAATATAGAAGAGGATGAGTAGAAAAATGGGTAGAGAGAAATTAATAAAAATGATAAAAGACAAATTTACTCTTCATATTTAAAATCTAAATATACTTGAATATTAATTCTCAACAAGAATAGGGAGAAGAGCATTGTGGGAAAACCGTGGCTCTCCACTCATTCAACTCACAAATCTCACATATCGGGGGGAGATTTATTTTGGCATGAGACAAACATAAAAACTTCTCACTCATTATTTTCCTCTTCATCCAAACTGAATAAATATCTTAATTATTTGCTATTTATATCTTCTTTATTTCCCTCTCACGTAAATCTATTTAAACAAACATAGTGGTAAGGAGAACATAAAAGAGGATTTATAAGTAGAACTATCTTAAACACTTTAGAGACTCAATTCTAATTCAAAAATTTGAGTCTAATAATAATAAAGTGAAATTTTTATTGTGTAATCAACAATGACAGGTTTTAGAGTGTCATCTAAAGATATTAGCAAAATTTGTTCTCAAAGTTGCACTACGAGAAAAGTTTATAACACTAATGGTTTTAAAATGTTGCTAATAATTTAAAGGAGAATGTTAACTTGTGCCCTTAAGGCACATGATAAGAAGGCAAAAATAGAAATTATGTTTTGGAATTTTGTGTATTTTTACTTTTGATGCATTAAATGTCTTGACTTATTAAATGCAAAATTTCCATATAAGGGTGTCTTATCATGTGCCCTAAGGGGACAAGTTAACATGACCCTAATTTAAAAAAGAGTGTCCTCATGAGTATAACTCGATTGATAGGTATATTACATTATACATGTAGGATTGAAGTTCGAACTCACAATTGTCCGCTCATTCGTTTCAAATGGTGAATTTTTAACTACTAAACAACTTGACAAAAAATAAATAAATTTAAATGTGAGCAAACTCAGCTCGACCTAAAACAATAGTCCAAATAATAACCAACATCGGATCCAAATTAACCTACGAATTATCTATTTCGTCCTATTATACACACACTTCTATTAATTTTTTATTTTCAAATATCAATTACAATTTTATCAAAACAATATGATAATGTTGCTGATTTCAATAGTTTAGATGAGAAAAAATATGCTTACAATTATACCTATTGTTGTGCTTAAATACAAAACATTGCTAGTTTACATTTTTTTGGTAGTAATATTAGTTTTTTTTTACAATTAATAGCAAAGTTAGTTATAAAATTGATAATGTGTGTATTAAATTAGTTATCAAATCTAAAAAAATAAAATAGAGTGGAAAATAATTTTTGATTAGTAACAAAATTATTAAAAAAAAACAATATATATATATATATATTTTTTTTATAGTATCATATATATAAAAAAATTAGTAGACCTATATCACTATATGAAATTTGTAGGCCAAATTCAGTGTGATGTAAACTAGAAAGGATATCCAACCAAATCCTACAGTTACATAGTTGTGGTAAAATTCTTGTGACCTTTTTACCATTTTTAAGGAAGATATTTCCACGTGGAACCAATAATATCTGTCTATCTCATGCTTTCTATTTTCTCTCTCTGTATCAACAGCCCATGACCATGAGGATTAATTAATTGGCTAATGTTTTTAATACGATGATTAATGGTTAGTAGGAGGTGTATTAATCAACGTCGACATTACTTTTTGTATTAAATCTAACTCTAATACAAAAGGACAAATATGTCATATCACGTGGCTTATTGTCTCTCACACCAACACTTGTGCACGACCACAAGCGTATGCTAAAGTTGAAAGGCAAAATCATTTTTCAGATACCCTTTTTCTAGATGGCCCAAAAATCTCACACCAATTTATTTTATTTTGTTGTTTAACCTACTGCATATTCAACTACTACTACTGCTCCATTATTAAAATATAAATTCAGAATCTATTAATCTAATCAGCTTCTTAATATTTAAATAGTTTATTAAAATTTAGAATATACTAATATTAACTACCTTTTATTACTTATTTTGTTTTAAATATTTTACGAAAAATCAGAATCTGCTAATCTCATCAGCTTCAAATTTAATTGCCTCACAACAAAAATCAACTCTATATTTATTTTTCTTTTAAATAGTTTATACAAAATCCGAACCTATTAATATCGTTCGCTTCTCTTTACAAAAAAGAAAGTGAGGATTCAATTTTTATTTTTTTTTTAATAAATGGGATTCATTTTTTTTCCACAGTTTTTTGACGACCAATTTTTTTTTTGAAACAAACAAACTTAATGCATTTCATTAACTATTAAATGTTCAATACATAGAGGAATAATCTCAAATCTGTGGAAACTAGCCCAAGAATTGGCCGTCATAACAAGAGTATGAACAACTGAATTCGCTTGCCTCCTAATAAACTTAACCTCAAAGTTTGCATAAGATGACATCAAGAGAATAATGTCGTTAACAATTAAATTAAATTATGAATTGTCTGATCTTCTCGAATGGACAACGTCAACCAACAACTTTGAGTCACTTTCAAATTGAACCCGCTCAAATCCACGATGTATAGCCTCTTTCATAGCATGTAATAGCGCCCAAGCCTCACCTTCCACTATGGAATAAATAGGTTGCTGCCATTGGGTCAAGCCAGCCACAAATTGAAATTTAATCATTAACAAAAACTAAAAAATAAAATTTAAATTATTCTCAACATTTATATATCGAAGATAAATTAGTCCATAATCTATTATTATAATAAAGGAAATAATTTGCATCTGATAAAATATCAAATACAATTTTAAATTTTCTTGGTTTTTAACCCTATGATTTTTAGGGGAATAATGTCCTAGTAGGCTAGATAGTTCGGCTACGACATAAGTAAAGCTTGATCAATAAATTGTTTTGCCCATAAATCGAACTCAGGTTCTCCCGAAATCCGTCATTTCGTAAAATTCATCGACCACTCGAGTCTAATAACTTAGTTAACACTATTTTAAATTTAGTTTCTATAAAAAAGACTATTTTAAATTTTACTTTTATTGAAAATTAAACTGTTGTTCAGTCATATAATTGTGGGGACTAAAATATTTCTTCACCCAAAAATTTATGTGCATCTTAATTACTTTTGTTTCAAATATTTTGATATGAATTGGGAATCTAGTAATCCTAATTAGCTTCACATTCTCTTGTTGGCGGATGACAAAACCATTGAATTTATACATACAAAGTGGAGTGACCAGAAAATTCGAACTCCGATCATGACGTTTAACACTAGCAATTTCTGTATTTCTATCAGTTGAGCTATGATTCGTGGACTAATTAGTTTAGGTACCGTTTGACCCAACTTTTTTTAGCTTTTTATTCTCTTTTTAATCAAAAGTTTGGCCAAACACATTTTTAATAAAACTCTTAACCGTAAAAAACATATTTTTTTTTCAATGTGCAAAATTAGATTAAATGAACTTCTAGAAACCTACTTTTGAAAAACATCCGGAGCTTTTTTTGCAATGATCACACTTCCATTCCTTTTATTATTATTATTTTTCATTTTTAAGTTTGTTTTCATTTAAATATTATTAGTTGTTAAAATGCTCTTATTTTCACTTTTAAATTTCAGATATCTTTTAAGAGCTAAAAACTCGGCCAAACGGACCCTTAATCTAGTGATAAATTTCTCTTTGATTATGTAATAAATATTTTATTTATAGAAAGGAAAATATATAGTAATAATCTATCTAACTTCTTATTTTTATTTTTTTTGGGTACAAATTAGTTAATTTTGTTTTAAATATTCATAAAACTCCACAGTTTCCTAATCTACTCAGTATCTTATTTAATTTGGTTTTAAATATCTTTACAATCTTATCTAGATCTAATATAGATATGTTCAAAAAAATTTATAGATTTTTCAATAATTCCTAATAAAGCAACTAATAATAAATACTAAGATTGTTTTAGGTAATTTAGTGATGCATTTGGCGCGTACAATAACATACATACATAAAAATAATCCAACTCTAGCTCCCACTAATAATAAAAAAAAAAATGCAATCGATTGTGTAAAATAACAATCATATATTCCGTCACATCACCCACTTTCTTAATATAGTGTGGAAGAATGCTTCATTCTTATTAGTTGTTAGTGTAAAATGAATTTACACGGGCTGATATGTAGTTTTTAAACCCTAAAAAAAAAATCTTTCACAGAATAGAAAATAACAATAAATTACTCCAAATAGTAAAAGATTTCAGCCGAAAAAATTAATCACCGTTCAACTCTCGACTAATACAAATAAAATATAATAAATTTGGTCTACAACGAAGATTTCACCTTTTGTATCTTATAGTATTCACGATGGGAATTATTCATTGTTAAAACGCGTATCTATAAAAAAAATAGCAAGAAAATAAATAAGAAAGACCATATTTATTATTTTATGTATTATTAATTAATTAATTAAAAAAAAACGCTTTGAAACGGAAAGAGAAATTAGAGAGAGAAAGAGAGAGAGAGACCAAAGCAGTGTAGAAGAAACAGAGACGCTGTTGTTTGTGAGAGAGAGAAGAGAGAAGAGAGAGAAACCCCAGAAATCCGAACCAGTTTCTCACTATAGTTCCTTCATTCACACGCTTTTGATCGAAACCTTTCATTCTCTGTTTTGAGGGTTCAAAACTTTTCCAGATTGCACCTTTTTTACCCTCGTTTGTTCCGTACAATGGAACGGTACGGCCGAGCAAACGAAGGGTCTAACTCTGATCCGACGCCGGAATGGACTGTCACCGGTGGAGATACATCTCATCAAGGTCATTGTTGTATCTACATTCTCAATTTCATTCCATTTTTTATTTTTTTTTATTTTTTTTTTATTTTTTTAATTTTCGATTTGTGAAGAGTGTAATAGAAGTGATTTTGATTTTTGATTTTGCGAATGTAGCAGGATATGGATTGATTGGTGGTGAATCGTATCCTCAAAGACCAGATGAAGCTGATTGTATCTATTATTTGAGGACAGGTTTTTGCGGTTATGGTTCGAGGTGTCGGTTTAACCATCCACGTGACCGTGGCGCGGTAATTTTTATTTTTTTTTATTTTTTTAAGGTTTTTCTTTTAAGGTTTTTGTTTGTTTTGTTCTTGATGCGATTGTCTTTGGTTCTGTTCTATGAATGTGTTTGATCTTGTGTCTTTGTGTGTGTGTGTGTGTTGTTCGTTGAAGATAAGCTTTAATTTGTTGCAACGCTTTTTACTAGTGGGTTGTGTTTTGTTTTGTTTTGTTTCATTGAATTGAATTGTATAAACTTAATTGTTTGAGATTGAGGTTGTGCATTGGACACAGTTATTGAAATTTAGTGGATTTGTGTTTGTGTTTGCTACTTTGCTTAGGTTATTGGAGCTGCGAGGATTGCAGGGGAATATCCGGAAAGAGTTGGACAGCCGGTTTGCCAGGTGCTTAATTCTGCATCTGCTCAATTCTATGTTGCATTTATATCTAATGATGATTTGCATTTTACAATTGAGTTTGAGACTGTTATTCCTTTTTGTTGAACAATGTTTTTAAAAATCGAACCGGCGAGACTTCTGGGTCATTGATTTAAACCGCTCGAACTGTGATAGAACTGCTCAGATAACTGAACCGTAGACAGTGCCAATTAACGGTTCAACATGTTGAAATGTTCGGTTTGGTTTTTAGAATATTGATGTTGAGAAGTTTTGTTTTGCATGCATCAATGCGAGAGTGAAGTTGACTTTTAATTTGTCTTGATTCTCTTTAAAATCAGTTACTTCCCGTTCGTATTGATTGGTTTTGTCTGCTTTTACTTAAACTGCAGTATTATATAAGGACTGGATCGTGCAAATTTGGTGCATCCTGCAAGTATCACCATCCTAGACAGGCAGCTGGCACTACTGCCGCTGTGTCACTAAATTATTACGGATATCCATTGCGAGTGGTATGTATCACTTTATATTTGTTTATCTTTTGCACTTTATATTTGTTATATGAAATTTTGTGGTTGTTGTGCTTACATTTCTAAATCATGAATACGGTTTGTTCTGAACTTGAATTTTTATAAATAATCATAACAGGGTGAGAAAGAGTGTTCCTATTATGCGAAAACCGGACAGTGCAAGTTTGGTGCAACTTGTAAATTCAATCATCCCCAGCCTGCAGGTGTCCCAATGATAGCACCATCACCAGTTCCCCAAGTTTCACCTATGCCAATGCCGGTACCTTCACCAATGTATCAAACTGTACAGCCTCCATCCGGTCCTTCGCAACAACAGTATGGTGTACTTGTTGCAAGGCCACCTTTGCTGCATGGCTCATTTGTCCAGGGTCCCTATGGGCCTATGGTAGTGTCCCCCACCATGGTCCCCTTTTCAGGCTGGAGTCCTTATCAGGTATGTACACTTGTACAAAAATTTTGTTTTGATTGCTTACTCGAGTTATATGTGCTTTTGTTGAAGATATTGAGTGCTTGATACAGGCTCAAGCAGCAAGTCCTGTACTTCCTTCTAGTACTCCGTTGAGTGTTGGTCCAACACAAATTTATGGGATGACCCAACTACCTTCACCAACTACTGCCTACACCGGTCATTTTCAATCTTCTGGTTCCTCAACCGGTCCTTCAGGCAGTAGTCAGAAGGAAAACTCATTACCTGAAAGACCTGATCAGCAGGAGTGTCATCATTTCATGAAAACAGGGGAGTGTAAATTTGGTTCTTCGTGTAGATATCATCATCCGCGGGACATGAGTGCACCAAAAGTGAACTTTAGTCCCATTGGTCTTCCTTTGCGCCCGGTAATGATTACCTTTCAACCCATTTGCACTTTGGCACTCAAAATTTCCCTCTTTTTCACTATTTTTTTAGTAACCAATCATTATGATAGATAACTGTAAGGTATAACGAAATTGACTTCTTAACTTTGTTGCTTGCTGTATTTATTATTGTTTCTTTGTGTGATTCAATTTCAAACTACGCTTAAAGTTTAGTTTTCAATTCATCATTGAAAACAAATCACAGCAGGCACCATTTTTTTCCCCTTTTCAGTTGGTTCATATTGAAAGTTTTTTTATTTTCATATGTTGGCTTATACACACCTGTCCGATTTCTTGGACATAGTTGAATGAGTTGTGCATGATTTACTAGGAATTTAGTACTGTATTAGCTGAGTTGATATTGTTCCAATGTATTTTAATGCAATAATTCTCTGACTAGTTTCTCCTGCATAATTAGTTGAGCTTGAGAACGGATAAAGCAGAACCCTACCCACACTTTGTCCCAAATTTTAATTTGATTAAATGTGTAAGAAAGCAAGGACTGATTTTCATAACACGCTTCCACATATTATTTCATGTCGCTATTTCCAGTCTTCGTTGATCTTTTTGGCTTTTATTTCTCTCTTGGTGCAATCCGCTTTTAAAGAAAGCTTGTTGCATGATAAGTTTGTGTATTCAGTTGAAATATTATTCAATTTTTTTTATTGCATTCATAAATTCTTATTTGTCAAGCATGACATGTTTTTGTTTTATAATCAGGGGGCACAACCTTGCACTCATTATACACAGCGCGGAATCTGTAAGTTTGGATCTGCATGCAAATTTGATCATCCTATGGGATCCCTGAGTTACAGTCCATCTGCTTCTTCCCTAGCTGATATGCCAGTCGCACCCTATCCTGTGGGTTCCTCCATCGGTACTCTTGCTCCATCATCGTCATCATCCGAGTTGAGGCCTGAACTTGCCTCAGGATCTAGCAAGGAGTCCGCTTCATCCAGAATGTCTTCATCAATGAGCACATCGACTGCATCAGTTGGCGTGACTTTGTCAACTGTTGCACCAGTTTCTCAATCAAGTACTCAGCCATCTGCTCCGAGTTCCAGTTCTTTAGCAACTTCCGGTGCCACCACAAGTAGCACTGTCTCTCACACCTCAAGCTAAGCAATGTGAATGTGTTCCTCATTATCACTCCATTTTATCTCAATTTTTCAGTCCGCCGTCTTCACTCATGGAGGGTCTCAAATAGGTTTTATTTTAAAGTTATCCCAGTTCAGGTCCAACACACATCGCACCAATCAATTATATCTGTGTTCATATAATCTTTTTGTGGCCATTTCTTTGATCTTGAATAAACCATGGCCAACTTTGAGAATTTTAGCAACCCATACATACCTTGCTCTTTGAATAACTTAAAGAGAATCTGCAAGTCCATTATGCACATGACCATCCACATGTCTATTTTTTGTGCTTATTTATGCTTCAATCTTTTTTTTGGTATGATAAATTTTTTTATGTCCAGAATCCTTTTTTGCATTTGGGAACAATACTCTAATTCTGCTCAGAAGACCCTATTTGCTATTGTTCCCAACATATCTAAAGGTTTACCGCGAAGAGAAGTTATCAGGAGACTACAATGAGGTTTCACATTGCTATCTTTTATTATTTTTGATACACCGTGGTGTTGTGACAAGTAAAATGCTTGACTTGGTACTTTAAATTTATTACAGAATACATATATGAAGAAACACATTTAAATTAACACATTTGAATGTGTAATAACTTTTTCTCTCCATTTTTATCGGTTTACTTTGGCCAAGCTTTCGGGCGCAATATTTTGTGATGTTTGTTTAAGATGATTGTTTGTGATACATGAAACCAGATTTAAGGGTTGTGACTGTACCCTGCCATTCATTTGAAAAGAATACACTTTTCAATGGTACAATCTGGGATTCTAGTCACTACTCACCATTGTGTTTGGTTACACAGTGGAAACCATTCCATTTATCTTTATTTTATTTTAGTATGAATATGGTGTTTGGATATGTCACCCACAATATTGGTTTTAATTGAACTGATAAAAAGTGGTTTTTGCATTAAAAAATAAATGTACTAGGTTTTGCATCAAACTTTATCTCAGAATAAAAAATTGTTGAAAACTTATTTTTAACCATAAATTTTAGTTATGGAACTTCCACTCAAACTCGGACCAAAATTAACTTGTCTTGCCCACCATTCGGATCAATATGTCGATTTGTCATGTTTGACATTACAGTAAAGTTGATAAAATCACGATAACATTGTGATTTTGTTGGAATTTTAATGTGTAGTTTTTATAAAATTACGATAGTTCACACTATACCAATTCCGTTAAACTCAACACTAATCTAAACATGCAGAGGATGTTGGTAAAAGGAACAATATCCCATCCAATTGTTTCTTGTTCTAATTATAGAAAATTACTTCTTGTCATTCCAAGTTTTTGTAAGCTGAATCATTCTTTAATTTGTTAAGAAAGTGCCTACAAACTTAGCTTAGTATCTTGATAGCTAGGGAAAAATAGGAGAAGAGCCAAATGTTAACAGTTGAAAAACAGTACTTAGTCACAACCACTTCTGTTTTATGAGGGGAACATTGGCTAAATATCTTGACAGTGTCATATTCATCTATTCAATATTAGACAGTTAAAGTGTAGAATCCAATATTTAGATCCTAAATAGAGACAACTACATATTTCCACACACACACACACGTGATGGTGGGACTTGGTTAGTGGTTAGGCTATATTGAAGGACTAACTAACTAGTCAAAGTCGACATTATTATATTTTAGTATAAAGTATAATTTCGTAGTGGACAAATCTTGTCCATCAATTCACTCCTCCAACAAAAGAATAAGACATATGTAACGTTTTAGGGGTATGATTAAATTTGTGTACAGTGAAATTTTAATTTATTTTACTGCATTTTACAATATGATTGGATATATTTGAAAAAATCACACAACAAAATGACATGGTACGGTAGAAAAATTAATTTGTTATGTTTATCACCATGAATACGAATATTCATATCAACTAAATCATTGATTAATTTATAATGGTGAAAATTACTAGTTAACTACAAAGGTTTTAGACAAAATGTCAATAGACCATCACCAACACATATTTTCACATAGGTTTTTTATGCGTAAGAGCCTGTTATTAAAATTCTTATGTGGGATAGTACAAATTAGTGCTTATATGTTAAAATTCTTATTAGAGTAAAAAACTACTTACAATTCTTAAGTAGTACTATAATGTAACATTAGTTGGATCCATAAAACTTTTATTAAAATTATTTTAAATTGGATTTTAACAATGTGGTCGGTTTATAGAGTTGTTAAAAATTCCTATTCATCCATTACCATGATGTTATTATATTATAATGAAAAGTAGTAAAAAGGAATTATCTAATCAATCAAGTCAGCAAAAAGGAATGTACTGCAAGCAATAGATTAGAATCTCTGGTGGCTTGACAACATATATCTTTCTGTGTGAGAACTTATGCTGTTTGATGGACACTCACACCATAACTCCCTTTATTGTTCCCAAAAGTTTAGGCAACTAGCCCAAAAGAAGGATCAAATCATATCATCAATATGCATATCACACGAGTAACTTTCCATTGAACTAGTTTCAATGAAAGTGATACATTCTTCAGAAAGAAAATATAGACTAAATACATCAATTATCTGATAAACTTAAAAAATATTTTTTGCTTATAATAATATCCGGAGATTATACATGCGACATATTTAGTAATAATTTCATTAGAACAACAATAGAAAAGGCTTACTTACTAAAGTTACTACAAACACATAAACTTAAACAAAAAAGTACTTGTGCATGCAATGCAAATGCACCTCATCTATAGATTCTAGAGAGCTCAAAAGAGAGGGTAACCAAATTCAAGTGATGAAGAAGTAGATTGGTCATTCATCATAACATAGCTTGGACTTAGATTTTCAATGATGGGATAATTAGGATACAATGTATCCATGCATTCATCTTCAACTCTTAATGGATTATTGTTAAATATAGCTGAAAGTTCATTAGAATTCCAATCCAAGAAACCTTGACTAATTTCACTTGGATAACAAGAAAACTCTGGAAAGCTAGAAACCCTTGTTGGCATTTCTTCACAGAATGAAGCCATACCAAAATGTGATTCACCCTCCATGAAAAACTTGTTACTTTCACCATTGGTGCCAACTTTTTTATCACTAGAAGTGTTTCTCAAACAGTTATCAGGAACTATGCATTCAAGATAGCCAGAGTTATTTTTAGTCTCATTAGAAAAAAAGAAATTTTCATCATGAATATGAGTTGATGATTCATTTGTAACTTTTTCATGATCAAAAGTACTCATGTTAATGTCATTGTTCAATGAGGAAGAGTTTTGATAATTTCCACTAGTAGTGTGTGGAGTGTTAAGCTGAAAAAGTGTACTATTTTGATTGGTTTGTTGTGAAGGTGTCAAAAGAGTTTGTTGAACTTGAACTTGAAGATCTAAAGGAGAAGAAACAAGTGTATGAAAATTGATTGTATCAGAGTAAATGAAATTTGTTCTAGCTTGATTTCCTTTCATGGAAATAGCAGCTCTATCATAAGCAAGAGCAGCTTCTTGAGCAGTATCAAAAGTACCTAACCAATGTCTTTCTTTAGTTGTAGGGTCTCTAATTTCAGCAGCATATCTACCCCAAGGTCTTCTTCTAACACCAAGAAACCTACCTGGTTCTGTTTGTTTTCTTCTTCCTCTTTTTTCACCATTAGGTAATGTGTTAGTGTTCCTTTGAAGGATAAGTGATGATAGACACATTTGTGTTTGATTTGTTTCATTATATCCTTTGAAAGATGAATCTGATGTTGTTTTTTTAGAGGTTGACATGGCTGAGAAAATGGCAAAGAAAATATGGATTGAAATGTGGTTGAGAAAATGTAAGCTAGGTAAGGGAAGTTAAACAGACTGCAGAAAGGTAAGAAAGGTTTATGTTATGACTTATGATGAATGGTAGAAATTTTGTTTTGAGGGGTCTTTTAAAGACAGTGACTTCATCATGGAGAGAAGGAAAAGGACATTTTTTTTAATATTAAAACTAGGGTCATGCTAAGCGATACCTCAGTGCACTCGTTAAGGAAACTGAAAAAAGAAATTTTTAAATTGAAAATAACATTTTTTAGACTTTTTATGAGTTGACTGCACAAGCTCTGGTGCGATATTACTATATTTACTTCCTTAAACAGTTTCTCGAATACACTGTTTAGCATTTTTCTTAAAACTATTATTTTTAGTCTCCGAGCGTGTGAAAATGTGGGATTGAGACTGACTGCTGTAACATTTTGACACAATAATCAACCTCGGTTTTTATAAAGTGGATTAATTTCAGCCACTCATTCTGATCGGACAACTAATAGCTGTAATTGCATGATGCAATTACAGCTATTAGTTGTCCGATCAGAATGAGTGTTACCGTAGTTTATGAGGGATCTGGATCCTCTGTTGCGGAACCTATGTTGCGGATTGTCCCATTATCATCTCAACCATCGATCTTTCTTCATGTCAGCTTTTTTGTTTTAAATTTTTCTCTTTAAAATCAGTCGATCATTAGATTAACAACATGAGATTCTCATCCATTTATGAGTATATCAAAATATCTTTAAGTGTATCTCTCCTATATAATTTTATGGACTAAACTAACAAACGACATATAAGAATTAAACTAGTAACCAATAAACGATCCATTTAAATATTGAAATACTTCTATGAATTTAAATATAAGCAAAATTTAAAATACTGAATTACTTTCAAAGACCATACTCTGCACTTTCCACCCACTTTTAATTAAAATCTTTCTTTTTCTTATTTCTATTAAATCACTAACTCTTGATATCATATTTACTTTAAGGCATACAACTTAATAGTGAAAATAAAGATTCCCCTTCACTTGTCAAGTTACTTTAAATGTGTTCTACACAACTACACTTGTGTGTTCTTATTTCTTTGCAACAGTCATTTTCTATCTTTGTAGTTCCAATGACACTCTAAAAATGTGTTTTCTGTACATTTGTAATAAGCACAAACTCATATTTAATAATTTCTATTTTAAGCAAATGAATAATGATATGTTACAATTTAGTGATTAAATTATTACATCATGTCAATGCAATGTATTGGGATTTGATAAGAATTGAATCAAATTAAATTTATATGCATACCAGTTCACGTGTAAGGGCTCAGCTAATCAATTAACTACCTGAAATTGACCTGGTAAACTCTATTGTGCTTTTACCAATACAAGGTAAAATAATTGAAAAACTTGTACATGCATACTTATGCACTAAAAAAGAAAACCTTTTCATGCCCTATACATTGCTATAGTTAGTTTTTTATGAGTAAATAATCATTTCGGCCTTAGTCGATCCTAGAGTCAGATACCAAATTTTCAGAAGAAAAAAAAGTTATTTTCAACCTTTTTTTGTTAAGTAGCTTAGTGGTTAGAAATTCAACATTTAAGGTGGATAAGTGGAATGATCGTGATTCGAACTCCGGCCCCTTGTATATATAATGCAATATCCTACCAACTGAGCTAAGCTAAGCTCACATGACAATCATTTTCGACCTTGAATATGTTAGTTAGTATCATTATAATTTATAATTCTTTAATGATTGTATTAAAGTTATAAAATATCTTTAAAGTCGTCTTAATAATCATATTAGTCTTTGAATGTGTCATCTATTTGTTAGTTTTGGTCTATGAAACTACTAACAAGTAACAACTGATTATTTACTAACCAAATGATTGAACTCAAGTGGCTAGTAGATCCCCTAAGACGGATCGTTCGAAAGAATCTGAATTCGATTTTAGTAAGAAATTCTTGACATAAATCTTATTTACCTTATCGAATTTCAAATTACCAGAACTCTTTTACTATTTACTCCTTATTTATGAAATCTACCATAAAATTTTGTGTAACTTAATTTTTTTACTCTAGGCCTAATAGATATTGACCTAGTAAGGTTTGTTTATTATTGGAGAACTTTCCTATATGTGATTGAATGATTGGTAAAAATGAAATCTTATTATGGAGGAATAATTAATCCAAATGACAAAACCAGAAAATGAAAAACAAGTGCATAGTTTTGTCTACATACTCCTAGAGAATCTCAAAACATTTGAATTTAGAGGTACTAATTTTAGCATCACAATCACATTCATTCACTAACTACATATAATGTATTATCATATGTGCATGTGAATTAATCCGTGTTTTATGCAAAAATAATCAATCAATTACATCTTAAGCTCTTGTTTGCTTCATAATTTTCAAAGGGAGCAGTTAAAATTATCTCTAACTGCACGCAAAATTATCTAAGAATTTTGGATACTTGTATGTTGTTTTCCTGTCTTGTGTCACGGAAACAACCCCACATTAGAGTACAAAAATTAAAAACTCCCATTTTGAAGGACCCACAAGCAAATATTTTTAATTATTTTAGTGTCCTACATTTGCTTCATATGTCAATTTTTGTTTTGTTTTCTTTGGTAAATAAACAATTGTAGAATTTTTAATAACTAGTATATGAATTTATTTGCTACAAACTGATAATAGCATTTGACTATGGTACTAGCTCCTTAATTAGAATGTTATAAAAATGCACTGTGTTGATTTTCTTGTTCAAGTTAGGCTATTAAGCAACTACTCAATCTAAAACTAAACCTTTTAGATGAAAGTTTAGATCATATATATTTTTGTAGGTGCACCTATTTTTTTACTTAGAGCTATACTAATTTCTTGAGATACAAAGATCGAGTTAATAATATATTCGAATGAATGAATATCTTTTATTTTAGTAAAAATAAAATAAAATTGAGTAGATGACCTTTCAATTGATATCGTACTCGAATTTTAGACTATGACAAATCGGCAACCCTTGCTAATAAAATGACATAAAATTGATGAAAAAAAACATTTATTACACTCTTGGTGTAATATTATGCCTTTTTGGTTAATCAGCTTTACTGTTTCTGATCTCCAAAAGCCATTATAAAAAGGCTGTAGTCAAAAGTGCAACGAAAAGTTTAAAGGACACACTTGCAAGTTGAGTTATAGTAGATTATAGACTAAACCACCCCACAAAACTAAAGCATAGAGATTAGAGGGACACATTGGAAGGAAAATTATACTAGTAATTTTTACTCCCTTAATTGGCCTACAATCACATGGCTATAATGCATTGGAAATAGCTCAACACAATCATAGATTCTTATCGAATGGATGAAGCCAATATATTGTTCCTACCAAGCTCCAATAGTATTTTGTACTCCCTATGAATGTGATACCAATAAATATGAGACCGAATTTTCTTAGGTGACAAGATAGGTTTAGTAAAAATCTTCTCCGTTGAAAATATATTTGATATTAAAAAAATAACAAAGAAATACTACTAATAGGTAGGAGTAAGGTACTATAGATTTTCACTTGAGAAAATTCATTCTTAATGAATATATACTTTTCTTAATCTTGAAGTTGAACTGAAGTGGATCATACATTGCCATTGGATTCTCACAATATTGTCTCATTTTTTATACTCTTTATTTTACTTTTTTGATTATATTGTGTCCCTGAAATATATCAAATATACCCGATAATTATTACTTTTCTTTTGGTAGATAGATGAAATGACAAAGCCATTAAAAACTCACACACGCAAAGTGGGGGACCAGAGTTCGAATCTCAATCATAACGTCCGATACTAACAATTTCAGTATTTATGTCAGTTGACTTAGGATTTGTGGACTCCGATAATTATTATTTTTATACTTAGAAAAATACTCATGCGTATTTATAGAGTATCTGTATCCGATACATTCTTACTTAGCTTTGGAGTATTGATACTTTATATTGTTCTTTCTCAGTTCCTCATTAATATTATAAGGCAGTTACTTCAAAGGTTTGATCTAGTGGTAAATAGATAGATGTTGAATCTGAGAGATTCCAATGATCTAGTGGTACATGTGTTGAATCCGAGAGATTCCGAGTTCGAACCCGCTAGTGTCTTTGGAGGGAGATAAATGTACATGTGTAAGTGTTCTTTGAACCTTAAGGTCTTTCCTGCCTTATACTGGGGCACCACCATCACCTCACCCTAAATTTCGTTATAAAAATAAATAAATTATAAGCTAGTTGTCAAATACTTATTTCTTGAGATAATTCTTTTTCAAATTTTTCATGCATTATAACTTCTTATACTCATTTAATTTACAATTAAAAATAAATTAGTTTTTAAAAATAAAGAACTATATGCGAACTCTCAAATATATGCGATAGTTTTTTCTTTGACAAAGAATTTTTTTTTGAAACAAACAAACTTAATGCATTTCATTAACTATTAAATGTTCAATACATAGTAGAATAATCTTAAATCTTTGCATTTCATATGTGATCTAAATTTCTTTTTCAAGTAATTAGATACCCTTTTAAAATACTACTTGTTTATTTTTTTTACTCAAAAACAACAATGTTCATTCATTCATTCAAATTTATAGAAAATACATCAATCGGAATTATTACATATTCAATTTCGCTAAAAACTAATAAGGATGAATCTGCGAACAGACTCACAACATCCGAGTTAATAGCATAAAACGGCCCAATGTCTATGACAAAGCCTACGGTTGATGTGACAAAATTCAAGTGTCCGGAATAGCCGTGCACCCGGATCTGCAACGTTAATGACGTTAAAGTCATTGAATCTGCACTGAATTTTGATCGAAGCAAACCTGCAAATCTGAACAAATATTACTTGTTTTATACCCAACTTTGTCAATGAAGTGAAAAGTATTCAAAGTAGACAGATGTCATATAGATTCAACTCAATTATTTATAATTAAGATTAATAACCACTAATCACTTTGTGTTTCTTATAAGAATCCACATAGAGTTTTGAATCTAAGCTCCTTGACTCTTCCACTAAGAGCAGAAAGGTAGTACGTTAATTAGCTCCATTTGGGCCCCATATATAGTGAAGAGGACATAATATTATTATTAAGCATATGGTATCATAGTGCTCTCGAGTACCAAGATAACTTGTGACATTAAGGGATAAAAATAGAAAAATAAATATGTAAGCATATGGTTTTCTTATTGTCTTAATTATTTTCCATTAGGAAGAGTGCTTTGGTTGCAATACTCCTTTGCTAAGTGCAAGGTAAACAAAGATATTAACCTAATTAATTATGAGTGACATGGTGAATATATTATGGTATAGTAAATGTTATTTTTCTTTGGGAATGAAATGCAATGCTATGTGTTCCATTCCATTCTTCCTTATGGAAGGTTTTGGAAAGTTTAGCATTTAAAAAAGGAAAGAAAAAAAGGTTAGTCAAAGGTCCATCTTAAAAGATGTGATTCCAAGTTGGGTTGGCAAGCCGAAGGGTACATTTTGACAATGTACTTTAGTAATTTAGACAACCCTAAAATGAATATATTTCTTCCATAATGACTCAACAAAGATCACAACAAAGAATTGTTTTTATGTTTTATTTTATTTTCTAATTTCTATGGGGGTGGTTTTTAGCATGTACTCCAAAATTGGCACACACTTTTTTGCTAATAATATTATAGGTCGTCCGGGATTTAGGGGAAAAGAGATTAGCATGTTTTTTAGGACACTTGGGATTTTGATGGAAGAAAAACTAATGGTGTTTAAGTGACAAATTTTCATTCAAACATGTCCCATGTTAATTAGCTTTTGCTAATTTTCCCCCTTTATGTTGTTGATTTTAATTTATTTTTTTTAAGTGAGTTGTCTAATGACCACCACAGTCATCCTAGTATGAATTATTGTTTCTTTGGTCAAAGTGACATATGATAACTTAAGAATGATCATGTGATTGTTGACAAAGATAGACATCTTTTTAATGGACAAAAATACACCAATACAAAATTTAGGGACATATATTTTAATGTGGCACACGTGATTACCAAAACACTTGGGGTTTAAAGTAAAAGGTAGTTAGAATACAACAATGTAGAGTTCTTCCTCTCTCGTCTTGAATATTAAAAATAAAAAAAAGGTACATTCTTTAAGAAAAGTGGATAAAGTATAAAAAAAATGTCATTTACTATTTTATCCTTAGTTTTGTTTTTAAATAAATTAAAAGTTTGCTTACTTCTTTTTACACGGTTTCTAAGGTATAAACTTGTAGTAGTATGGAAAAGTAAAACAAAGGGTAACATTAGAATATTCAAAATAAATGTAATGATTGTAGTAACTTTTTCTTATATGTAAAACATTGTAAATTTTTTTTTTGGTTCTTATATATGAGACCGGAGGGAGTATAATACTAGTTTTCTATTTGTGTTAAATTGGTGTTAAATCCATTCATGCACACTTGCTTTTTAACACTTCCCCTCTTATAACACAAAAATTGCTGTCAAACCAGCCCCATCATGTTATAATATTATTATAACATTATTTACATAATATATATGGGACATTCATAAATTGCTTTTAACACTTCTCCTCTTAGACTTCATAAATTAAATCCGTTCATGCACACTTCCTATTCATTTTTCAAAAGCAATTTACATGTAAATAATGTTATAATAATATTATATTGAAGTAAAAATATACATTGATGTAAAGGGCTGGTTTGAAAGCTGCTTGCACATAGAATAGAGAAAAAAAATACACCAAGAGTCATTTAACTTGATTTGAAGTTTTAAAAATATATATGTTAAATATCTTTTTGTGTTAAATTGGTTTTTTATATATCTATGTAGGTTATCCAAAGTCACACTTAACCATTCAAAAGAGAAAATTATAATTTCAATTCATCAAACATTTAAATTGCATCACAATGTCCATTATAATGTCTAAATTATCAAAACTACAATGATACTCCTCTTCAAAAAATTATAAGAAATTAAACAATTCACTTGTTAGGTTTATTATATATTTTATGTATATTATAGATCAAATATATTAGTTATTAAATAAATTTAAAAAGTCATCAGTTTTTTATATAAAAAAAACCGGTAATAGTAATTTTTAGTTTTTTTTTTCTAAAAATGTGATCTCATTATTCATTGTTAATTGGAGTATAAGTTTGGTGTCAAGTGGTGAAAAACTTTTTATTGTATATCATTCAATGATGATGCACTCAAATTGGTAACAAAAGTGATCATGAATGAAAGTTAGTGTCCCATAAAATATATCTCAACTGATAAAAAATGCCGAAATTGTTAGGTCATATGTTGTGATCCGGATTTGAACCTGGGATCTCACAATTATATGTGAGTTTAATTTCAGCGGATTACCACTTCATCTAAGACAAAAAAAATAAAGAATGAAAGTTGGTCAACGGTGTTAACATTTTGAAAAATAAATATTTAAGGGTATGTTTAAATGACTATTTTTAAGTTTACGTAAATAAATAAATTTTTATGTAATATTTATATGTTTGTTTTCTTCTCTTATAAAATTTACTCATTTTACACTTTATAGTAAGACTTTCTTCTTAGAAAAATGATATCACTAATGTATTTTATGAAAAAAGATATTATGAAGATATAATATTTTTTAATAAAACTTTTGAATTAACATAAAAACTTATTTATATCCATAAATTATTTTTCACAAGTTTAAAAGTAAGTCAATTCAAACAAACTTTTAAGTTTGATAGGAGAAAAAAACGATAAATTATATATATTTGAAACTTGTAGTATGTTTTGTTTAAACTTCAAATAATGCAGAGTTAGGTGAGAAGAACACCGATAATATTTCTAAGATAGTTGTATATTTCTAATTTGTGCTAAGTCCACAAATTAGCACATTTAGAAAATTGATAGTTGTTCAATAACAACTAATATTCATATGGCTCTAAAAATTAAATAATTAAGTCACACCACTTGATATTAAACCAAATGTACTTTTTTTTAATAAGCCAAATGTACTTTTTTAACCATATATTTTTGTTAAAAACTCATTTAAAAAATGTTAGGAAGACTTTTTAACATTCTAATCATTTGAAACTATTGTGAGTCTCTTACTTTAAAATTAAAAATAAGTCCTACATAAAATTGTGAGACCCATATGAATTTCACTCAATTAATTTTAGATAGCGTATTGAAAAGAGTATTCGTCGCACTTTATTTTTGTTTAGGAGCAGATGATCGAATCCAAAACTTCATGCATACTATCTAAATCTCTCACCACTAGACCAAGCCAATTAGCTTAAGTATTCCTCAGACTCATCTTTTTCATTTATAACTTATCTATATCACATAAACCAAATCTGATGGAGGTGTATTTAGCAATACATGCGGAGAATTGCACAGAGAAAACGTGTCTACTAAAGCCCAACGCATTTATGGGTTTGGGCTATCGATCATGTAAACTCCTGCTCTTTTTTTTGTTACAACCTCCCGTTTTTTCAATAAAGTACTATACTTTTTCCACTTTATAATTTATGGCATAATTTCGGTCAAAAAATATTTATAGTATCTTTTGTTTTATTTCCAGAAAGATTTCGTAATTAAATACCATCTTATTCGAGACATCATCTAATATTAGACGTTGATATCATTACGAGTCAAAATTTGATCTTTGATTTGATACTTTGTACTGTATTCTGTTAGATCCAACCTTCGTTGGTTATTTGCAATATAAAATTTATTTCCTTAATAAAAGATGGAAAACACGTTCACAAATCCTTTTCAACTGATAGAAATGTCGAAATTGCTAATGTCGAACGTTAGGACCGGTGTTCGAACCTCAATCACTCTACTTTATATGTATGAGTTTTCAATAGTTTTGTCATTTCGTCTATCAATAAAAAAAAACACCAAAATGTTGTCTAATTACACAAATGTGCTACACCCTAAAATGTTAAAATGTCAAAATGAAGGTGCGACTTGAAGTGGAGTAGAAATCCTCTTCATTTCTTAAAAGAAATGATAAATATAAGTACTAAAGTTTAAATGTATAAATATTCAAATAATATTAATTATTCTCTGCATTTATATTCTTGATTTACATCAAAACTATAGTAATTGCATTTGTCATTTCTTTGAAGAAATGAAAAGAAATTGAGAGAATTCCATCTCCTTCAAGAGATTATAGGGGCGAGGGGTGATCAAAAATAAAATAAGAGAAACTACTACCATGACCTAAGTTGATAAGGTCTGCGCAATTATTGGCTTCCATGTAAATATGATATAGATGGACATGTTGTCCGAAGTACGAAACACGTGATTTTTTTTTTTTTGCAATGCATGGTTGAAGGAAGATAAGGCAAAACACAAAATTCATCGTTGACAAAACTAACCACCCTATTTTTTGAGTCAATCTCAGCAAGAAAAGAAGGAAGAAAAAGTTGACAAGTAAGCTTTTATACCATAGACTTAATTATACTTTTGGTCTCTTATCTTTATTTTAAGTTTTAAATTGGTCCCTTATTTTTTAAATGTTTCAAGTTGGTCCCTTATCTTTATTTTAGGTTTCAAGTTGGTCCATTATCTTTATTTTAGGTTTCAAGTTGGTCCATTCCGTCAATTTTTTTAACTATTTCCGTTAAATTTGGACACGTGACAAACTAATTTGGACACATGACAAACTAATTTGGACACGTGACACACTTGGACAGATGAAATAGCAAAATGCAAAGGAATCAATAGTAGTAGATACCGACATATGATACGGTTAGTAACCATGTGGAGCATTTGGCGCATGCGTAATAACACTATTTTTAGAGGAGAAAGTGTCAATGCATTATCTTTAGCGAATAATATTATTTACTTTTCTTAGTTTCAGTTTATAGGCCGTGTAGGGAGTAATGCTAATTTATCTTTTGTTGATTGATGTAATAATCGTTTAGTATGCTTTCATTTCATGACATCTAAGGTGACTTTGTTTGAATTGTAAGGGTTGAATACTCCTTATATTCTTTATAATTCAAATTTTTGCTTATAGAAAAAAAAGAACAATTATTGAAAAAAATCATAAAATTATATATTCTTATAAATTGTTTTAAAATTTTAATTTTTCATTTTACCAAAATAATCTATTGAAATCTCAATTGAACACCATAATTTGAGCTGTATCGTAAGAAAAACTGTACTATACAATATTTAAAAGTTTATTCTATTTATGGCGTTGTGTTATTAGTTATCTTTTGCAATAAAACGAACCTAATTAACTAACTACTAATTTGATGAGAGTAGAGGACAATTAACTCGTAAGTGTAGGTTGGTTGGTGCAAATTGTTAAACAAGAAGAACACTGCACAAAAAAAAAAAACAGTGGAAAAGGTTTCACCGCCACATCAGATCCGATCCGATCAAATTTTCCAGATTCCTAAATTACTTCATTTTTAGGGTTAGGGTTACAATTTCACTCCACCGTCTGCAATGTACAGCGACGGCGAAACTCACGACGCTCCTCAGACCCAGAGGAAAATCCCCCCTGCATCCTCCATGTTATGGGTCCGCAATCTCCGTCGTTTCATTGGATCCGGTGCCGGTCTCGGATCCGAAGCTTTGATGGGTTCGTATCACATTTCCCCCATTTTCCCCCTTTTTGAGCTATGCCATATCAATTAGTATCATTTGCGTTATCCTCAATTTTAACATATATTATTTAATTGATTAATTCATTCATTGAAGTGTAAGGTTCTTTATTGATTTATTTGATTTTACTTTGCAGAACTTGAAACAAAAAGAATCTTGCTTGATATTTTTAAAGAAAAGCAGAAGAAAAGTGCTGAAGCTGGTACACTTCCCAGTTTCTACAAGAAGGCATGTCAAAAGATTACTTCTTTATGGTCATTTTAGTAAACTGGGTTCCATTATTAGTTTTGTATACCATATTTTCTGAGTTTCTCTGGTGTTTATGTAAGACTTATCTATTTACAATTCAAATATTGAAACGACTTATCTTCTTCTAGAAACCTGAAGAGGGATCAATCAGTCATCGAGTCCAGAGATTGGCGAAGTATCGGTTTTTGAAGGTATTATCTTCTGGCTTACCTCTTTGTTGATTATATCTGCTTAGACAGTGGATGATTTTTCTCAAAATTGGTGACATTCCTAGTACATTTAACAGAAACAATCAGATCTCTTGCTGAATGCTGACGATTTGGATGCAATGTGGGTGTGCTTAAGAGAAAACTGTGTGATTGATGATGCGACTGGTGCAGAAAAGGTATGTCACTATCACCATGTGTTTGCTTCTTATTTCCACATTTTATAAATTCTTTTATTGTATTGTTACCTGGCTTCTTGCATTTGCACTCAAACTCTATTCTCGACATAGTCCTTACATATACTTCAATTTGTTTCTTACAGATGAATTATGAAGATTTTTGCCACATTGCCTCTGTATGTACAGAACAAATAGGTCCTAAATGCCGGCGATTCTTTAGTCCTTCTAACTTCATGAAGTTTGAGAAAGATGAGCAAGGAAGAATTGCCATTCTACCATTTTACCTTTACGTGATGCGTACGGTAAGTCACTTTCTTGTACTATTTTAGTGGCGTTTCTGTTTAATTCTCATGGATACTTCACTATATATATAATGTGTGTGTGGCTGTATTTGTTATCAAATGTTTATGAAAGGTATCTAATGATTATGACTACAGGTTTCACTTACACAAGCAAGAATTGATATGAGTGAGCTTGATGAGGATTCTGATGGTTTCCTTCAGTTTCATGTATGGATTCTTATCTCCATTAGACTTCCGATTGTTTAAAATTGAATTGGTGTGTGTGTGTGTTTGAGAGAGAGAGAGGGAGGGAGGGAGGGAGGGAGGGAGGGAGGGAGGGAGGGAGGGAGGGGTTTCTGTTGTAAACAAGGCCAACATTCTATCCGGCCAACAAGGATTGGTCACTCTTGTTCCACTCCTTATTTCCTAATGTTTATTGAACCTTTATTCTCAACTATCTTATGCATATCATGTGTTGGTGCTTTTTGGGCCTTTGAATTTTGAGTATAACCTTTGGAGTGGTTTATTCTGTGTGCTTTAAAGCTGGGAAACAAGTTGCAATTGCACAGTTTCTTAGATAAAAATATTAGGTTAACCTGATATGTTACCAATTTATTTTTCAGGAAATGGAAGCCTATATACGAGGTCTTATACCGAACTTGGCACAATTACGTGATATGGATCCAAACTTTGTTCCAATGTATTGTCGCATCGCTGCACACAAATTCTTCTTCTTTTGTGATCCTCATAGACGAGGTTTGCATGACTGATCTTTTAGATGCTTGGTGCTGTTTTATGGTCATATTATCATTTATTTAGAATTTTTTATTGCTACCAAATATATGTTCTTTAATTTAAAATGGTTAAATAGAAATTTAAAACAATCCAAATTGCATCTTTCGAATAAAAGCTATTGATGCATAAAATCTTATACCAATTTGTAGCCAAAGTTGATCACCATGTATTTTGAAATTGAAAATAACACAAATTCCTATTTTTTTTAATCTTAATTTGCATCTTTCGAATAAAAGCTATTTTGAAAAGCTTAATTGATGATCAATATTTTGAAGTTGATCACCAAATTGCTTGTTTATTTTTTTAATCTTATTTTACTGATTGGTGCTGCTATCATGTTTGTTTCGTATTACTTATTCATTTTTCTTGGGACAACTTTTAATATTACAACTTAGAGTCATGAAGGGTTTGCATCTAAAGGGTATGGATGTTGGATTTCTATATGGATCATTTCCTTTAATGCTTACTCAATTATATATTGTGTTGCAAATAATTTACAACTGACGAGGCTTTGAGCTTGAAGTAACATATAGACATGCCTCTTCTATGTTAAGAGGTGGAATGAAAAATTATTTTGATGGTTTGGGGTTGACTGGGTCGGAAGGGCAGTTAATGATGTCATTTAATCATTGCGCTAGTTGGGGCATGGCAGAGTAATGGCTGAGTTATAGGCTTATAGCCTAGCTATATATTTTTAAAATGTTTTTTATGCTTGTGTACATTTCCCCCCATTCAATTTTAGCTAATCCAGCATATCTTCATCCATCTTGTATTATCAATGGCTACATAATTATTCTCTTTACCTCAGGAAAAGCTTGCATCAAGAAGGTGCTGCTTAGTAATTGTCTTCAGGAACTAATGGAGCTTCACCAGGTAGGTTGTATAAAAAGTTTATGGAATACTTTTTAAACCAAGCGTCATAGTATTCAGCTCTCTCTCTGGTTAAACTATATTTTGTTCTAGTTCCTTATATAAGCTTTAATTTGAAGCTCTATTTTTAGTATGGTATTATGCGTTTCAGGAAAGTGAAGAAGAAGTAACAGACACAGAACAAGCTGAAAACTGGTTCTCCTTTACTTCTGCCCAGCGTATATGTGGTGAGTATCTTACATTGGTTGAGGTTTCACGGCTTGTTTACCTCCATCCTTACCTGGTTGTGATGCGTTTGCATGGTGGTATTAGTCTGTGAGGGACAATCCTTTACATATATTGCCACTAACAATGATCAAGGAGATGGTCAGTTGGCTAGAGAGTTTGTTTTAAGGCGAACCAATAGATTTGTTAAGAGTGCCGCATTAGACGAAAGATGACATGAAGATATGTTTATAAATGGGGTCAATCATCACCTTATTTGCCGGTTTTGTAGGGTTGAGATAGGCCCTACCCAAAATTCTAAGATGGGCTTATTATAATTAGGTTATGATAATGCCTAACGAATAATCCATAGTGAATCTGCAACCTAATTGATAGTTTATAAAACGTAGTCAATCTGTAGCTAATTCGTAGTTAAATAATCTGCAGGGAATAAGTAGTTATTTATTGAAACATATCATGATCATCCGTGCATCACATGTCAACCTTAGAAGCACCCAAATATAAGCCGAATCTTGGTTGAAAGACAAAGGATGTTAGAAGAATGAACTAGTGTATTTAGGGCCTCTGTCGAATGCCCATGCTATTTCCCCCCCCCCTATTAGATCATTGTAAATCTTATAATTTACACCATTGCTACTATCACATTGATTTCAGTTTGTTGCTGTGAAGTGTGAAATATTACTAGTTTCTCATCATTCTGTGTTAGCTGGTCCAGTTTCCACGAGTTTATTTAGGTGGATTTCATGATGAATTGAAGTTCTGATGTTGTGTTTATGTGCCCTTTATTTGTCTGCAGACATGTTTATTGCCCTTGATAAAACTTCAAGCAGTTCATTGAGCAAGCAAGAGCTGCGAGAATATGGAGATGGGACTCTGACTGAGATTTTTATTGAGAGAGGTAGAAACTATTACCATCCTTCGATTCAGGGGCAGATTTTTGTCAGAGTAATTACGATGTGTGTTAGTATCTGTTTACAATTTCCTATTGGTTATAACAGCCATGGTTATTGCTCGTCCATTCTACTTGTATGTGCTATAGTTTTTCGCTGCTGGATTGCAACATATTTCAAGATAGGGTAGCGATGTGCATTATAACTGTCATTTATTGTTAGATGCTATTGTCTTTTCATAATTGAACTAAATAAATCAATTTGCTTCCTGTAGTATTCGATGAACATGTTCGCCGTGGAAAGGGTGGTGGTGGACGTATCCGGGAGATGGACATGGATAGTTTCTTAAACTTTGTTCTGGCTTTAGAAAACAAAGATACCCCAGAAGGCTTGACATACTTGTTTCGTTGCCTTGATCTTCAAGGGAGAGGTTACCTCACGACAGCGGATATACACTCCCTTTTCAGGTATACTGCTGATACTCATCTATTTTGTATTTATCTGAATCATTGAATTAGTGCCTGTTTCCCAGACAAATATTTAATATTTTACTACGGCTACTGGAAGAATAGAAGGGGAGCATCTAGATGTCGAGATGTTGCCTGATACAACCTTCCTAAAGAAAAAACTGTTTTTTCCTACTTGTAGGGCTTGAGCAAGTCTGCAAGTCTCACATAGACAGTGACAAATATTAATAGATGGGTCATGGAAATTTTCGTTGTCCCTTAACTAACATTGTGATTACATAATTTAAAATTATTTAACTTCTTATTTCTCACTAAGGTTTTATTATTATAAATATTCAAAACAGAGACGTGCATCATAAATGGATTGAGGGTGGAAACTATGAACTTTGTATCGAAGATGTACGGGACGAAATATGGGATATGGTTAAGCCAGCAGATGACCTCAAGATAACATTGGCTGATCTACTGGCCTGCAAACAGGGCGGAACCGTAGCAAGCATGCTCATAGATGTGCGTGGCTTCTGGGCTCATGACAACAGAGAAAATCTTTTACAGGAAGAAGAAGAACCGGAGGAAGAATAGCTTAGCTTCGGTCCAGTTCACGCTAACAGAAAGCTGCTGCCTTAAATTAAATACATTTCAACCCAGAATTGTCACATCATGTAACCCTGGTGCTCGAGTCATTAGATGTGGAATTAGTTGTGTTTATCTGGATATTAACTGTAAAAACATAAATTAGTGTATGTAGCCACTGGTTCGAAGTGAGAACTTGAACTTCTTATTCTAATAATATTGGTTTGTTATAAATTGTGACTTATGTCCAGTATTTTCTCAGTTTGTCTATCAACTTAAAGTTGAATTAAAAATGGAGGTAAAGATTCTAAAATTTGTGATAACAATAAATTAGAGTTAAACTAGTTAAAATGCAAGTCTCCACTAATCTAAAATTCTAAATATTCTTGGCAAATGAAATAGGGTTGCACTTTGTAGGGATTGCAACTCGCATTATACATGGACACAAATATATATTTTTATAATAATATGTTTTTTAAAATGGAGCAGATATAATTTGTAACAAATAGGTTTTTAAACTTTTTAAGTAATAAATAAGTCATTTAAGCTTGTAATTTATAAATAGGACCTAGATGACAAATTACAAACTTTATATTTGGCTATTCATGTTTTTTTGAAATATAAAATACTTTTTTTATTGCACGAATAAATACATCTATTCCCGTGCAGATAGACTCAGTTAATAGAGACTTTATATTTTATATGCAGAAGTCAAAATTTGAATTCTAAACACTTAAGTGAATAAGTGTGATCAACTAGTCCAATGGTTAAAAATTTCACTCTTAAAGTGAATCGGATGTCGAACTCTAACTACTACATATATAATGCAATGTCTCTGTCAATTGAGTTAAGCTTACCAAATTCAAACACTTAATTTATTCAACTTCAAAGATTAAATTATAATAACTGGAACTCAAATAAGCATAGTGAAGCCAACAAACACAAATGAAAAAGGGATAGATAACTTGACCGAACCGGGTTCCTATTCAGATTGAACCGGGTCCGGGTTTTAAAACATAGAAAGTCAATGACTTCCTCCAAGTCCAAAAAACCGTACTCTAAACCAAAGAGTGTGTGTACTCTGTAGTTTCATGCGTGAAAACAAAAACTACAACGTTGCTGTTCTGTTCTTTTTCGATCTCTCTTTCCATTCTCATCCGAAATCCACTCACTGAAATCCCAAACCCATATCACAATTTCTTCTTTTTTCTTCTTCTTAGTTTGGGTTTTTCTCTCTTCTTTTTGTTGAATTTTCCATACAATTAATCACAATTGTATCCTCCATTACAATGCAAGCAGCATTGGGGTTATCAGTTTCATTCCCATATTGCAATTCCAGATTCTCAATCAATGCATCTCATTCTCTACCCTCGTTCATGTTCAGCTCCTCCTCTACCATTCCCCTCAATTTAACTTGTGGGTTTTCCAAACCACTTACATACAGAAACTGGAAGATGAGCTATGTCGTTTGTGCCCAAAAGAAGAATAATGACGATGATGGATTTTACATGAGAAAAAGTGTTGAACTTGCTAGAAAGGGTTTAGGATATACAAGCCCTAATCCATTAGTTGGATGTGTTATTGTCAAAGATGCTCAGGTTGTTGGTCAAGGTTTCCATCCTAAAGCAGGTCAACCTCATGCTGAGGTCTGCCTCTCACTCTCCTTTTTTCCTTTTAATCTGTTTCGATTGACTTATTGCATACTGTTTGAGTGAGCTTATGAAAACAACTTATATATAAGCACTTATAGAATTTGTATTTGTGTTTTTCACTGAATGATGTGTTTTTTAGGTGTTTGCTTTGAGAGATGCTGGTGATTTGGCTGAAAATGCAACAGCTTATGTCACTTTAGAGCCTTGTAATCATTTTGGAAGGACTCCACCTTGTACTGAAGCTCTCATTAAGGCCAGAGTTAAAAAGGTTGTTGTTGGGATGGTGGATCCAAATCCCATTGTGGCCTCCAAAGGGGTGGATAGATTGAGAAATGCCGGAATTGAAGTTGTTGTTGGTATCGAGGAAGAATTGTGCAAGAGCCTCAATGAGGCATATATTCATCACATGTTGGTCGGAAAGCCTCTACTTACTTTGAGGTAATTAAATTCCACCTTTGTAGCTGTTTCACTTAGATTCATCTGTAGCTGTTTCCAGTGTTGTCAATCATAGACTGCGGAAAATAGCAATTCATCCAAATTCCGCTATGCAAGTGTTATAGTACCAGTACCACTGTAGCTGCTATTTGATAACATTTTATACTAAATAACATATTGCAGAACAATAGCGATTTGTTCAAATTCCGTTACGGTATAGCGCCGTCATAGCTGCTATTTAATTACATTGGATGTTTCTTTGAGTTCAAATTGGAGTTTGGTTTTGGATTTATGGATCACTCTGCATTTTTATTTCTATTCTCAGACAAAACATACATTTTTCATACTTAGCCTTTTCCTGCATCACAGGTATTCTCTTTCTGTCAATGGGAACTTGTTGGACTCACTTGGGAATGGAGTTACTGAATCTGGTGGATACTATTCTAGGCTATTACAAGAATATGATGCAATTATATTGTCTTCTTCCTTATTCCGCGAAAGTTTGTCTGTAGACTCGGTACCTTTGTCTCAAGAACCTGGAGCCAATCAACCTATTCGGATTATAGTGCATAAAGATTCTGGTTCTTCAAATCAAATTCCATTGGTCAATAATAAAGTTAATGATAAAGTGATAATCTTTACAGATTGTAGAGAAACAACAGCTTCAGAAGAGGCTCAACAGGGAATTGAAACTGTGTCTCTGGATGAAATAAATCTGGATGCGATCTTGGATTATTGTAATCGTCAAGGATTGTGTAGTGTTCTGTTAGATATGAGAGGGAATTGCAGTGAATATGAAGAGCTTGTTAAGGAGGGTATTGAGAAGAAGTATATCAATAAATTTGTGACAGAAATTTTGCCGGTTTGGAATGGATGTACTCAGAATGATCCTTTATTACAATTAAAGAACTTAGATCAAGGAGTAAAAGTGGAAAATTTACGCTCCATGGCCTCGGCTCAAAGTGTTGTAGTTGAGGGATATTTAAATTTTAAATAATTGGATTCATAGATGCCAAAGATTCCCATCCATCGGTCTTTTTCCGTGCTTTGTTTTTCAAGGGCATTATGTGCTCATGTAGACTAAAACTTAAACCCAAATTTTACATTTTTCCTGGTGGACACTCAGGGTATTATGCTTTAAGTGATTATGTTTTACTTGCATTTATTTGGAACCACATTTTTCTGAGTTCTAAGTTGTTGCTTGTATGTCACATGTTTCATGTGGATTATAAACTGCAGATGTGAGCAGTTTGATTTGATCAGGATTCAGGATAGTTTGTTACAGATTCACATACAACAGAGAAGACAGAGGACTTAATTTAAGCTTCCTTTTGCATCCGAACCATTTATCTGTATAGTTTGTGATGCTAAATTTCCATTTGAAAGGACACCCAAATACAACACAGACACAGGGTCCGAAAAGAACAATCTTTTACAGAGAATTACCTTATCAATCAGCCTCATCAATTTCCACACCTCCAAAAACTTGAACTTTTGTCTCTTCATCCCAATTTCACCTCATCACTCAAATGCCATTGAACAAAGCTGCTTATAACTTATAAGCAAACCAGCAGAGGCCCTTTTGCACAAGCTCTAATATCTGCAGTCTAAAGGTGTTTCATCCTCTCAACTTGCTTGCCTCACACTGTCAACCCCAAATTCTTACTTATAAGCTTAGGGAAGTATTTAATAATTAATTATCATTTGTTAAAGGTGTTACTTTCATATGATGAAAGGAGAGTTATACACTGTTATTCAGAAGATTAGTGTACTGCTACATTATGCCTTCAACAGTATTAATCACACTCTTTTGCCTGGTGCTGCGATTCTTGTAGCATGCATTGTGTTAAGAATTACTGTTGTTTGTTGAACATTTCATATGCTAATTCAAAAGGAAACCTCAACATTGTTATTTGGAGAAAGAGCTGAGCATAAGCTGATGTCAATGTCAAGACTGCAAGTTGCATCACCTTTTTTATACTTTATTCAACTTATATGTGAGCTGGAAGAAAAATATTGATGGATTTAGAATGATTCATTACCAAAGATTTGTTTTGGTTTGCAACATCTTCTTGATGAAAAATCAGAGTATCAAAAGAATCGTTTAGTTGAAATTCCCATGTAATATGCCACGCAGTGTCTGATATTTATCATTTCAGTCTTAAAATTTGCATAAAGAAAATAAAAATAAAAATAATGAAAATTGAATTAGTAAATGCAGTAGTAGAGGCATCTTGATTACCATGCCCAATGACGACATTTAACAGATGAATGTATAACTCTTTACAAATTCATGTTTAACAATGGTATAATGTCGTTGTACTAAGGATAATTCCCGAAGATAATGTGTTTCACAATATTAATCAACAGCCGCTACAATGCAAGAAATCAGCTACTTACTACTCAGTTTATTGCAATATTCATTTTTAGTGTTGGAAGACATGACTCGGAGGAAAAGAGAAGAGGGAGTTGAATGAAAACTGAATTTGGTATTTGATTGAATGAGTTAAAAATATAGTATACAAAATCAAACCGATTTATAGCGACTAACAAGTTTTTAACTAATTACTAATCTCCATCTAACTATATCTCTAATAAGTAACATTATACATGCGGCTCCAGTTGCTTTCAACATCCCAGGTGAAAGTTTGTAGCAGCACCAATGTCAACTGAACTGAACGCAGAAGCAGCTTTCAACATCCCAGGTGTGTGGATACATGAGTAGGAGTGAGTGATTATAGTGCCTGTCGTCCAAGATGATTGCAGTGTTTCATTCCTACCATAATTGGGAAAAAGGCTTCACATACATTCATAACTTACCATCTTTGTCCTTTCTTGGGTTGCTTCATTTTCATATCAATCATGGAAATCTTACATACCCTTGTACTCGTATCTTAAACCCGTGCATCCCATAGACACACAAGGTCAAATACTTCACGGCCATTGCATCCTGGCTCATGATGTCTTAGAGTTGTATTCATTGTAGTGCTACAGAGAAAACAATATTTAAAGAGGGAGTGTATTCTGAACATAATTTCTGATTGTAATGTACAAAGACAAAGTTACAGCATAAATCCTGTTAACTACTATTCTCTGATTAAGGGAAATAAATAAATAAATAAATAATAGGAAGTCAACTGTACAAATAATGGAGACTAGAGACTCCATAATACAACAAGTATAACCCAAATCATAGCATTGGCAACCATAGTTGAGAAAAGTTGCATAAAATTAAAACAAAAGAAGCATGTTATAGTTTACCCTTTTCTGTCTCACTTGATGAGGATTTCAAAACTCATTGTCCTTGGGTGAGCTGACGTTCTTGCTGTCAGCTGCAAATCAAGTATACTCTGTGTACCCATGAATCTGGGATGGAGGAATGTTCGACTTACGTCGGAGTGAGAGTGAAAGGGTAAGAAGTGGCTGCAGAAGAAAAGATGAGCCTGAGGTTGTAAAACCAAGAGCTGCAGAGATCCCTCAAAGGCTCAAACATATATTGAGCAATTATGACTCTAAAACACAGGCCAAATTACCTTCCATCCTCATACTCTTTAGAAGCATTTTGTTGCCACAACTCCATCCCTAAAAAATTGTCATGCACACATTGAAAGCATATGCAATATGAGCCCAAGTTACAGCGATATTATGTGTACCTTATTTTCCCAATCATGGAAGAGTTACATTAGTTGAGTGACACATCAAATGAGTTGTGTCCAACTGCAACCAGGTATCTTGATAATTTTATTTCCTTCCACACCCGACGTCAACTTCTTGGCATCGTTCCATTTTCCAACAGTAGCATATATACCAGAAAGAAGAGAATAGTAACCAGCTGTTTCACTCTCCAGCTTAATGCAATGCTGGGCCGCTATTTCCCCAAGCTTTACATTGTCATGTAATTTGCAGGCAAGAAGTAGAGCTCCCCAAACACCAGCATTTGGTTGTATTGGCATATTTATTATAAGCTTATAAGCTTCATCCAGCCGTCCGGCCCTCCCCAAAAGATCAACCATGATTCCATAATGATCAACTAAAGGCACGATGCCATTGTCCTTCATGGAGTTAAAGCACCGGTAACCTTCTTCAACCAATCCAGCATGATTATAGGCAGTTAGAATTCCAGTATAGGTGGCCAAATTAGGGCTGACACACTCTCCAACCATCTGTTCAAATAACTCGACTGCATCTGACACCCTTCCATTTATTCCACATCCATATATCATTGCAGAATATGCAACCACATCCCTCTTTCTCAGTCCACGGAATAGCTCATATGCCTCGTCAATGTTCCCACACTTTGCATACAAGTCGATTAACGCAGTGGCCAAATGATCATCCAATACAATTCCAAAGTCATTAATGTGCGACTCAATCCAGCGCCAATGTTCTAGATTCCCCAATTGTGAACATGCTGATATAACACTAGCCAAAGTCATCTTGTCAGGATGTAAAGAGATTTCAGGTTTAAGCATGCCATTAAATAGGTCAAGGGCTTCTTTAGGTTTGCTATTTTGAGCATAACAAGCTATCATAGCATTATATGATTGCAAATCTTTATCAACCATCTGGTCAAAGATCTCACGTGCAGAGCTAACATCCCCGTTCTTTGAATACCCAGCAATCATAGTTATCAAAGAGACACTATTTCTCCTTGGCATTGCATCAAAATATTCTCTTGCTGACACAATGCTTCCACAATCAATGTAACCGGTAATCATTGTATTCCACGAGGAAAAGTTTCTCTCTGGCATTTGTTGAAACAAATAACAAGCCTGATCCATTTTTCCTGCTTTCGCATATCCAGAAATCATAGAGTTCCAAGATATGACATCCTTCCTAGGAATCTCATCAAAAAAACGTTGACCCTCATCCAAGTTACCAGCTTTCATATACCCACTTAACAAAGAATTCCAAGAAACAACGTTTTTTTCAGTCATTTCATCAAACACCTTGCGTGCAATCCCCACATCACCAATTTTAGAGTACAAATCAAGAAGAGCCGTTTGCACATAAACACAAGAATTAAATCCAAATTTATGAACTTGCCCATGAATCAATACACCACACAAATTTTCCTCAACCTTAGCACAAGACTTGAGAGCAGAGGATATAGCATGTGAATTTGGACACAACCCAATTCTCGTCATTTGAATATAGAGAGAAACAGCTTCAATGAAATGACCTTTTTGAGAGAAAAATCGAATGACACAACCCCATGAGAAGGAATCTGGATTTTGAAGATGGTGAAGAATTGAAAGGATATAATGTGATAATGTTTTGTAGTTGGTGATTTGACAGAGAAGAATGCGATGAATGAAGAGAGGTTGAAGATGTGTAAGGTTATTGGTTAAGATTTTTGCATGGATTTGTTTTGCATGTTTCACAGTTGAACAGTTTTTCATCAATGTTGTCAATTTTGTAGCAACCATTTTTATTTATTGTTTTCTTAAATTTTGAAACTTAAACATGACACAGACACAGCTTTCCCAGGCCAACAATGGCCGTCACGATAGTACTATTTATTCTCAATTATAATTTTTATAGATGTTCTGAACCGATCTAAATAGTCCTCTGAATATGGTGATATTTTGTTTCAAAATCGAACCACGAACGCCCCTACTTTGTTGAAACAAATTTTCATAAGGGTCATGTTAACATGTGCCCTTAGGGCACATGATAAACTACCTAAAAGTAGAAATTTTGTATTTAATGATACAAGACATTTAATGTTCATGTAGTTGATATTTACATGAGATGCAATAAATTTTTACCACAGGTTAACATTCCCCTTTTCTTAAATACCGTTATAAGCGCTAGAGATATGTCATAGATAGTCTTTATAAGTGTAGTGCAAATTTCAACTCTCAGATATGTCATAGATAGTCTTTATAAGTGTAGTGCAAATCTCAACTCTCAAGCTATCTTTTGTGGTTGAGTATATAAGTCTCCCAAATTCTAATATGGTATCAGAGTCTATCCTAGATCTATTTGTTATTTGTTGTGTAGACCTCCCTTATTTGGACCACCCATTGTTATTAATTCCACGTTCCAACTTGTTTAGTCCTGGATGTGAGGGGGTACGTTAGAAGTCTCATATTGATTAGAGATATGATTGTTAAGTTTACGGAGACTATATATTTAATTTCTATTATATATGACTCATTATATTTGAAAATATATCATAATTGGTTTTTTAATGATAAATTTGGGTGTAAAACATAAGTAATTATCGTTTTTTATCAAGGGCAAGGGCAACATTGTCCATGCCTTCATCATGTTAAATTAAGGGGGTGCTACTAGTCTTTTATGTGAAGAGAGGAGAGGACAGCTCTAATTGTAATAATACATGGAGAGATCAGTTTTGTCCTTTGTTGTGTTTGTAGGTCCACAAACAAAACACTGACGTGAGATATGGTCTATCCTTGTCCACGTTGTCCAAGTCCCGAGACAATAATAAACCCCACCTACAACAAATACAAAACCTTTTCTCCTTTTGTTTCTCTCTCGTATAGGTATTTTATGTTTTTATGGATAAATTCGTAAAAAAATACTACTAGTACTATCCGTTTTAAATTGCTACAAAGCAATTTCAAAAAAAAAAAAAATTGCTACAAAGCAAAAAATCAAAATTAAATAAAAATCAAAATATAATAAGTTGGACAGTACAATTTTTTTTGGCTAAATTTTTTAGCTTTAAATGGGATGACCGAGGTTCAAACCTTGCATATATAATGCAATGTCTCTGTCAACTGAACTAAACTCAATGAGACTAAATGAGAATTTTTATTTTAGAAATAGAGAGGATTCTAACTGTTTATGCAGATAATAACCGAAAGAGAAAGTAAAAATGAGGATACAATAACATTAAAATATTAAGGAGAGTTTACGTCTATTTAAGTCCTACAAAATTCATTAACAATGAATTAAATTCAAGTGACAAATATTTTGATTCTCTTAAACATGTAGTTAGAGATTTGATTTTCGACTTATCCGTATATAGAGAATTTGATTAATTCAAAAAAAAAAAATTCTACAAGATTCAAGAAATTAATGTCTGTAATTATGTGCGTGCAGAAGATATGTGATTTTTGAAAGAGAAAAAAAAAATTGTAATGATGATATATGGCATTATTATTACCCAACAAACAAAATCCTGCAAATATGGACTCAGACAATGACCTCACATTCACACTCACTCCCTCACTCACCCCCCATCTCCCTACCTAACCTTAACGTTCCAATCTCTCTCTCTCTCTCTCTCTTTCCGTAATTATCCCCATCACCATTTTTTCCAGCTCAAGCTAATTATTACTACTAATCACACAACTAATAACTTCATTAATTTTACTTACCAAAATACCATCCGGTGTCGTTTTCCTGTTTTCAACTTACTAATTTTTGTTCAACAAATTTCTCACATTATCATTCTCCTTCCTTCTATTACCAAAAAACAAACAAACAAGCACACTCTTCTAGTAACTCAAAAGCACTTCTACTATTTTCAACCTGGGTCAGCTTTCTTCTCAACCTTTCTCTCTACTCTTTTTTTTTCCCTCGAATAGAACTTTCAATTTCATTTTTTAATTTTCTTTATAAAGTTTAAGTGAGTTGGACTCCGGAGATTTACACCGGTGCATGTCATAAAAGCACGCTGTGCGAGTCAACTTCTTATCAACTGAGCCGACTTTCTTTGCTAACAAACTTTTAATTTGATCTATACATTATTATCACTCTTTCTTTTACTTAATCTTAAACTATTTAAATATACTAATAAATGGTTTAGAATCTTCTAGGGTTTTGATGTTACTCTTTTTTCTTCATCCCTTACTGTAATGTAAACCTTTTTTCGTCTATAGAAACAGATTTGAGTCTGAGGTAGTGAACTGAACTGAAGATGTTTGGATTCTCTCGTAGACGAACCAAATTAGGAAGGTAATAAATAAAACCTTTAATTTGTTTCATCTTTTTGCTTATTTACAATGTGACATTAATGTAACATTGCATTGATCTGTGTTGTTGTGTTGTGTTAGATTGAAAGTTCAACAGCTTTCTGATGGAACTAGAAGTCCTGTTACTGTAAGGCATCCCAAAAGAATTCAAAACTCCATTCTCAATGTAATTAACCTTTCTTTCTCATAATTAGCTTTCACTATTTAGGGTCTGTTTGGATAAATAGCTTATTTCCAGCTTATAGCACAAGCGCTTATCATGATAAGTGCTGATGTATAAGCTTACATAAGCTATTTTTATAGCGAAAGATAAAATAAAAATAAATTGTTTTTATATATGCTACAAACTGTTTTTATAAGCTATATCGAAGAACTTATGAAAATAAGCTGAATTTTTTTATGAAAATTGTCATAAGTTGTTTTCATAAGTTCTCCCTAAGTGTTGGTAGACAAACTCAAATAAGTTAATCCAAACAGGCCCTGCCAATAATATTTAGATATTATATTATTATTGCGGAATTGTAATTGGGAACAATCTAGTTTCGAGCTCATTTTTATTTCGCTTTAGGGTGATGGAGAAGAAGATGGGGATGCAGTTACAGGCTCAAGTGGTCATTCTCATGAAATTGATAACGAAAATGCCTGTGCCGATATCAGTAGTTGTAGCTCAGGCGGGTCAGAGAATTGGGTGGTGTTGTCAATTTCTGGAGATAAGCCCATTCCTAGATTCAATGTATATATCTCTTTCACTATTTACTTTTATTCACTTCATGCCTGCTATATTACTATAAATGTTAGTTATGGCTAAATAAATTCTCAACTGTAGTAATGTATTGTTTGTTCATTGTGAATAGCATGCGGCTGCTGTCATTGGGAATAAGATCATTGTGGTTGGTGGAGAGTCTGCTACTGGATTGTTAGATGATGTGCAGGTATGGTATGAGTCTATTGTTGCTACCAAATATAGTAGTGTGTTTTTTCTATTACCATCCACATTAACATTGACAATTTTGTTCCTTTCTAAAACTGTGATGTGAAATCGTAAATGTGCTTTGTAGGTGCTGAATTTTGATACATTTTCGTGGACCACCGCATCATCAAAGCTTTACTTGTCACCCAGCAGTCTGCCCCTAAAGATCCCTGCATGCAAGGGTCATAGTTTAGTAAGCATATCTATTTAGTGACATTTTCCCAACGCTGCCATTTCGCATTTTAATTGTCTTTTAATTTTGTGTTTCTGAAAATGCTCTCATCTTCCTGTTTAAATGTTCCTTTTGCCATTGCTGCATTGTCTAAGACACGGAATAACATGTATCAAGATTCAAAGTTCATCCAATTAAATTTTCTAATATAATACAAAAAAGTTGGCTTATGCGAATAACCACACTATACATCACTAATTCTAGCCACCACCAATGTTCTGCTTATTGACTTGCATGATATGGAAATTATGGGGCCTCAAACAAGTTAAAATAGTTAGCGCACCAAGTTATATAAGAGGAAAGATAAAGGAAATGTGGATCAAAGTTGCAAATATGAACTTGACAGCGAGGAATAAGATTAGTATCCGGGGGCACTTCTATATATTCTTATACTTCATTTTTTGTGTTTTAAATTCAAAGATGATATTTATTTGTGTCTATTGTCTAGTCTTGGTCAAATCTCTTACGCCTGATGATAACTTGACCAGGTATCGTATGGGAAAAAAGCACTTCTCATTGGAGGAAAAACGGATCCCGGAAGTGACAGAATTTCAGGTTCAATTCGTGTTCTTCATATGTAATATATTTCACGTTGTGAAGTTGTTCTGATTATTTTTTTGGTGTTTGTAGTATGGGCATTTGATACAGAAAGTGAGTGCTGGTCACTCATGGAGGCAAAGGGAGACATACCGGTAGGAATATTTGTTTGTAGCTGTTCTTGTGCTTTAGTGGTAGAAAATAGAAGTTGCTTTGAGGCATTGTTGTCTTGTCTTGTCTTTGTTGATACAAGAACCAACACTAGGAGTAGGAAGTGTAATATTAAATTGGAATATTTTTCTCTATAATTATTAGTAATAGTAATATATGATGATGATTATAGTTATTATTTACTAATCGAAACATTAGGAACCAGGTTATGATTGAAGACTGTTCCATGTCCAGAAAATAGAAAAGATTTGTAAGCTGGTTGAAATTAAAGAACTAACACATGGCAAATGATTAAATTCATAATTTTACATTTCAGTTCTGACTAGTTAAATTATTGGCAAGTCAAGAGCATAAACAATTTCCGAGAAATAATATAAACATAGAAACTTCAATGATGCATTACAAAAATTAACATTTATTTTCGTTAGTTGAATTCTCCACATCGATTTTGAGACTGGACGTTTACATCATATAGTTAGGCACTACTTACCGAAGAGTTTGTTCTTGGTAGGTTGCTCGCAATGGTCACAGTGTTGTTAGGGCAAGCTCTTATTTAATATTGTTTGGGGGTGAAGATGCAAAAAGGAGGAAACTGAATGATCTACATATGTTCGATCTCAAGTCGTTGACATGGCTTCCACTTCACTACACGTAAGTGATTTGAAACTGAAGAATTTTGAAAAAAAAAAGTTTAGACATAGATGTGATTATCTGCTCATGATCTTCACCTGATGCAAATGTTACATTGCTTTTGATACTATATTGATTGCAGGGGAACAGCACCTTCTCCAAGATTGAACCATGTAGCAGCTCTTTATGATGATAAAGTTCTGTATGTATTTGGAGGATCATCAAAATCTAAGACCTTAAATGATTTATATTCACTTGACTTTGAAACAGTGAGTGGCGTAGGTCCCTAATATGTTTATATTATCAAATAGCGTGCTATGAAACCTTTTGATTTCGTGAAGATTCTGATTCAATTAAATACTCGTTCATTATATATTATTATTTGATAAAATTTTATATTTCTTCAGATGGCATGGTCAAGAGTAAAGATTCGAGGTTTCCATCCATCACCAAGAGCTGGTTGTTGTGGCATTTTATGTGGCACTAAATGGTATATTACAGGGGGTGGAAGCAGGAAAAAACGTATGTTTTGGAATGTAATGCATAAATTAATCATTTTAAACCTACTTACTTTTTTTTTGTTGGTAATGTCAACTTTTGTTATTATGCTTCATTTTCTTGAAAATAATTTATTTATTAGCCTGAACTACCTTATTACTGCTGCTTTTTGTTTAAAGTCTTCTGCTGTTGATTGTATAAACTTTGTTACCATTTTTCTTTATGCATTCAAATTTGTTGGGCTAATTTTAAACATAGGGCCTTTAGAATTGGAGAACTAATATTTTAAAGGAAAATAATCTGACAGGGTTTTGAATTCAGTTCTGACTCTAAAGTTAAAAGGAAAAAGTATATTAATATACAAATTTACATTTTTACATTGCATGCATTTGAAGTTCTTTTGCTTTGTTTATAAATTGCTATATGGACTATGCATGTTTACTTTTATCCCCACCTTCATTTTTCAGGACATGGAGAGACTCTGATTTTTGATATTATAAAAAATGAATGGTCTGTGACAATTACTTCACCTCCATCTTCTATCACTACCAACAAGGTGTGCCTATCATTCAATTCATGCTGCCTATTTGGCTCAATTGGTGCTATTTTTGTTTTTAGTTCTTAAATTAATCGATGATAGATTTATAATAATTGATGGACTATTCTCTCTCATTGGAAAATGGTACTTCAGCCTTCAAATATAACTCTTCGTTAATACATTTCTTGTTTTATTCATTTACTGCGATGTGATAGAGGGCGAGCCTTGGTGCGATGCTAAGGTTGTTGCCTTGTGACCTGGAGGTCACAAATCCAAATCTTAGAAACAGCTTCTCTGCTTGTGAGAGTAAGGCTGCGTACATTTATCCTTCCTAGATTCCATTTGGTGGGAGCCTTTATGCACTTCACCACCCTTTTTCATTTACTGCGGTAAAGACGTAAAGTATCCATGATTTTTGTTCGTTTGCTCTGTTAAGCATTTTGCACTTCAGATTTTGGTGTTTAGATTACTGAGTTTTAGAAAACCTACAGGGAAATGTGTTTAAATCTGAGACTCCATTCTATATATTTAATCTTGATGAAAGTTCTAAGAATGATTTTCCCTCAATTTTCCAATATGATATTTTTATTTTGTTGTTTAAACATTATTATTTAGATACCTTGCAAGACCATGCGTTGTTTATGATTTTAAAATGGTTATAAAATATGTTGAACTACTAGGGTTTCAGCTTGGTACTTGTGCAACACAAGGAAAAGGACTATCTTGTTGCATTTGGGGGATCCAAAAAAGAGCCATCAAATCAGGTTTGACAAAGAGCAGAAAGTTAATGTTCTAGTTCATTCTTATGGAGGCTAACCTTTTGCTTCTTGGCCTGTCAGGTGGAAGTGTTGGAATTGGATAAGAATGAATCGGCACTAAGAAGACGCTCAACTCCCAACAAGGGTCCTGCGTCTATACTGCTTGAAAAGCATTCATCATCCACTAGATTAGCCTCTCAACTTAATCATTGTTCCCAACGCTTAGTTGACTCTGTTGCTAGACAAAATTTAGCATCTGCAATTGAACATGGGTCTGGAAGGAAATCTCTTTCTGAATCTGTAGATCCCAATTACCACTCAACAAATGTCTCCCTTCGTAAGCAATTTGATCGCGATGAAGAATACATTGCAGATGTCAAGATGGACAAGAACTCAAATGGAAGTTCTTTACCTCCGGTAAAATACTGTTTTTTCTTTATTAATGTTAGTTGTGTGTTCTAATTTAGGAACACTTGTTGGACTTCTCAAAGCATTGGATACATTTGCCATGTGTTTTTAAAACATGATGCCACACCTTAGGCAAAGAACCCTGTCATATCCTAGTGTTTTTACGCAATTTTTGATTATTTGAGAATCATATATTGTAATGTTCTGCTTAACTTGTGATACATTGCAGGTGGCAGATCACAGAACAAATGAAAACGACCGTGGTAAACTGATTAACATTAATGGTACCAAAGTTAATATTGAAGGACAGGTGGTGTCTGGGATGTCAAATCAACAAAACCAAGTATTTGAAAATGATGCACTAGAAAGTGACGGTATGTCTTTTCCTGAGAATGATAAATCCGGATCACTTTCTTCTACAAGTATCTATCAATATTATGAAAGTAAAGTAGCAGCCCTAATAAGGAAAAATGGAATGCTGGAGGGTCAACTGGCAGCTTCCATGGCAAGCAGAGAAGCTGCAGAGAAAAGCTTAGCATCTGTGCATAAAAGCAGGCAGGAAATGGAGAAAAAATTGGCTGATGCACTGAAGGAGATAGAATTACTGCGAGAGAAGCTAGCCGGTCTAGAGTTGGCCCAAGAAGAGGCCAACAACTCATCAAACATTGTCCACTCTGACAATGTTCGACTTGAGCATGATGTGGCCTTCCTCAAGGCTGTTTTAGATGATACACAGAAGGTACATGGCACCCATAATTTATTTGAAGCACCCTGTTATTTTTAGTTATGGTTATTGTTGGCTGATATAATTTTGCTGTAGGAGTTGCACTCAACACGAGGAGTTATTCAAGGAGAAAGAGCTAGGGCTTTCCAACTACAGGTACATCTACATCTTTGAAGTTTGAAGCACTTAATATTTGGCTATAACTGATATCCTGGTGTAGTATACTGATTTTTATTTTAAATGCTGATTATCATCTCTTTGTTGGTTCCGCAGTACGAAGTTTTTCATCTCAAACAGAGATTGCAATCAATGGAAAATCGGACATCTACTACGCCCAGGAAACCGTTTCACGTGCAGTGAAGTAGATAATTTGAACAACTCACTACTTGGTTCCTAGTTTTTCTACCACTTTGTCATATCAAGAAGCATCTGATAGAGTATAATCTTGTCTAAAATTAGGAGGAAATATATATATATATACTAAGAGTACTTTGTATATTAAGCTCGCCCTCTCAGTTCTATTTATCTTTCAATTAGTAGTAGTCTCTTGAGAACAACCACTAGTAACATATTATGAAAGTAAATATAAAGTTTGTTTCATATACTGTTGCATTTACGTGCGCTGAGGTGGATTTATGAACGCTGGATACAGTTTTAATTTGAATTACCTCAACCTTCTTAGTCTTATAAATCTTACTGGATATTTTAAAAATGAGAAACACAAACAATTATTAATTATCAAAAGGACTAAAGTTAATTGTAAGGTGTTGATGGTGTACCACTGCATTACTACAGAAATAGTTGATCCTTAACTCCTTAAACCTTTGTTTGAGATGAAAAGCTTTACGCTGTACATAATGAAAAAAAGATGACATTTTAACAAATCCAAAGAAGTATGGTAAAAACAATTTAACATAATGAACTGATAACAGGAGTTTTGCAGATTGATATCAATAAGAGATATAAAAAAAAGTAATACTATGTAAATGCATGTGGAAATTTACCAAAGTCTTATATTTAAAAACAAACACATCTCTAAAAGGTTTGTGTTGACTTTGTCTCTCTTTTATATATATATAAAAAATAATTACACATTAACAAAAGGTAGTCGGGCAACAAGTTGCGCCGCTAATCCTTTTTGAATAGCAAAACCTAATCTTTGAAAAACTACATCCCTAGACCTAGGCGTCACGACATTACAATGCATAACCTTTTGAACTCTTTTCAAAAGGTTTACAGCCTCTGGTGATAGAAATCCAAAAGTGTCGAAAGCAAAAGGTATAAAAACGTGTTGATTGTCAGAACATGTTTTCTCATGTTTTGCCATTTTGCTTGAAGCAGCTTTGAGGGCTGCCCGTCCCACGGTAAAATCACCAATCCCTAGTCCCACAAGTGGGGAAACTCCAGTCAAAAATCTACACAAGCATGCTTCCCACCTACCCATCCAAACACTAGAACATCCGCTGGCTGAAGTGTCGATCTCGCTTCTTGTGGGTCAGTCAAGAAGTTCACTGGTGCCTCTTTCTTAACAGAGATTCCCGCACGCTTAAAAATATCAAAAAGCACATCTCTGACCAAGTCATGCCTGTATTTGAAGCCGGGAAGCTCCCTACAATGAACTGCATGCTCCCCAAAAATGTCGAGACATGCTTTACGACAAACAGGACAAATCTCATCCTTGGGAAATATTGGAATCATGAGGCGGTACTTAAGGATGGTACGATACTCAACCGGTGACATGTGTTGGCTTTGAAGTGGAAGAAATAGTCACAAGAAAGGGGGGTTTGAATTGTGACCCTTTTAAAATTTAATCCTGCACTTACAATATTGATCTCAAGTGTATACTTGGACAAATGTTAGTGAAACATAAAACCGCTTGTTCGGAGAATGTTCTCTGCTGCGTGGGAATTCAAAGTGAATGTAAATTAAGTTGTTTGTGTGATGTGTGTTTACAGAAAATAAATAGTTAAAGGTAAGAGAGATTCACAAATAAAAAGTATACTGGTTCACCCGAAAATAGTATGGGCTAGTCCAGTCCCCACGCCTATGAGTGTTCCACTATAATCTAGACCAAGATTACAATGATTTCTTTGATCTAAACCAAGACCAAAAGTTCCTCTATGATCTAAACCAAGATCAATATTCTTCCAGCTAGCACAAGCTGATCTTCCTTATCAAGATACCCTCAAACAATTATACCCAATTGACTTGAGTGAATCTTTACAAAGATTAACAAAGGTTTTTGGATCTAAGCCTTAACACACCTAACCGGTTGTGAAGCTTACAAATGGAATACACTCAAAATACTCAATGAAATATAGATCCTATTTTTCTAGAGAGCTTGGAGTATGAGTGATAAAAAGAAGAGACAAAGATAACCACTTAAAAGTGATTTGTGTTGACAAGTGGTCTCTTAAAATATTTGCTTGTGGAAACTCAAAGGTTAGTTTGAGAAGCAAATAAAAACACTCAATATACCAGAAGTATAGATAAGAATGAAGATCTTTGAGTGTGAGTGATTAAAGAAGAGTTTTATGACTTGTAGACAAAAACAAGTGATTGATGATTTGTAACTTGAACTCTTACTTTTCTTGTGCAACCAACCATGCTATTTATAGTTGTATATGATCCTCTGTAGTTTGAACATCAATTATAACAGTTGAGAGTAGATAAATAGCCGTTGTACATCAAATAGAACAGCCCATAAAAATCTGTACTTTAGATGCTTCTGGAGACCATTCTTTTAGTGGTCTCTGACATTGGATCTGCAAAGGTGGCAGAGATATTCGTTGTGCCAACTGTAATGGAGCGTTTCTGATCATATAGACGTTGTAAAGCTTTTACCCATGTGTGGAAATAGGTTTAGGACAGCTCATGATGAGTTTGCAACTTATGTGCAAAAATCTGGGAGACCATTAGGCATGGCAATAAAACCCATACCCGCGGGTACCCGCCCAAACCCTACCCGCTTTGACGGGGAAAACCCGAGTTGACTGGGTTTGGGTTTGGGTATGGGTTTTCCCCGATTTCAAAAGATGGGTTTGGGGCGGGTAACAGGGACATTGATACCCACCCCGAACCCGTCCCCGAACCCGCCCCGCTTATGTTAAACTTAAATTTTACCTATTTAAAATTAGAAACTCTTAAACAATCTCTTAAAATTATATTCATATGTTTATTTTTTATTTTTAATTTGAGTAATAAACAAATGATTTTCTCTATTTCTTTTATTTATTTAAAAGAATATTGTTAAAACAAAAAAATATTGACTTTTGACCTTTTTTTTTTAATAAAAAAATACTAAAATCCGATCATAATTCATGTGGAAAGAGGCGTAACGGGGATACCCGAACCCCGTTGGTGATACCCGATCCCCATTGGGTAGGGGTTTGGGGTTATACTTTTTATCCCCGCATGGAATTGGGATGGGTTTGGGGAAACCCGAACTTTATGGGTTTGGGTTTGGGGATGGCAAAATCCGCCCCCGCCCCGCCCCGTTGCCATGTCTGGAGACCATTCTCTCAGTTTCTGGAGACCATTCTTCAAGCAGATGAGGATAAGATCAACAAGCTCAAAGAGCTGTTGCAAGTTGTCTTGCAGCTGTAAATACTCAGAATAGAGTAGTAGAGCAACTATTCATGTTGTCCTTGCAAGTACAAATAATATTCTCCTTTATGGGAGAATGTAGCAACCCTTGTCATAACAATTGTACTTGGACAGCTGAAGCTTTGCATGCTGTTTTTCCCTTGTTGTTGTAATCTCATTGGTCTAAAAAACAACATCAATTTCTCATGAGAGATTGTAAGACTTGGCAAAAGATGTGTTCATGTAACTCCTTGAATATGACAACAAGAGAATGTTCTCTAGTCATAATTCCTTTGTTGCCTTCAATGATTTATTTCACTGTTATGATTCTTGATATAAATTTCATATAAAAGTTCATTCTTGTCTTGTACCAAGTTGACTTATAAAAAAGTGATTATCCTTGAACACGCAAACTTGGGAGACCGTTCTAAGAACGTTCTGCTGAATTATAAATAATTCAACCTTTGAAATGATTTCTTCTTCAAAGTTGATTTTTGTGATGAACTGATATGAATGCTCTTGATGGAATTGAACATGTTCATGATGAGAACATTATTTCAAAAGAGTTGATAATGTTTCTTTTCTATATGAGAAGATAATATCTTCTTTGGTCAATCAACTTTGAAATCTTTTGTTGTTGCAAAACTTTCCATAATTCCTCTTTGATGTTTTGCACACATTGTTGCTTGTTCAATGAGTAGCTTTAAGATTATTTAGTGGAGGCGTGAGTGTACTCATCATTGAGAATGATTAAAACTTTTATGCATGGTGCATAAGCTCCTTTGATGGAAAATCATTCTCAAACATTGTCATCTTGGCAAGCTTTGATAGAATGATACTTTGAGTAGCTTTTGAATGTCTTTAGTATATGCATCATTCCTTTTGATGTTAATTGCATTAGTAAATCCTCAAAGCATGTAATACAAAACTCAATGTCAGTTTTGTCACACAACATCAAATATATTCTTTTGTGGCTTGTGATGCAGGTTTTTCCATCTTGATTCTTCAACTACGATCCTCATAATCTTCCATTAATATTTAATTTCTATTGTAAAGCTTGTGGCGAAGATGAAGACCATTAGCCATGAAACTCATTTCCTTTCTAGAACCTTCAATGAATCCTTGTATGATTCAAAACAACAATCTTTAAAAATCTTCATGAAGCTTGTGATACTACTGTTGTAATTATCTGATGATACTCCAACTCTTTCATTGTTTGAGTATATAAAATGCACTTGTTGATGTGAGTGGTCTCTTGCTCGTCCACTTTTGTCATTATCTATCTTTCAACAAAAACTCAAGTGCAAACATCAGTAGATCACCATTCATAAAACTTAACATTTATTCCATAAGGTTTGTTGTCATTAAAACATATATCAAAAATGGGTTTTGCCTCAACAGGCTTAACCCATCGATGGGGATAGTGAGGAGAAAGTCTTGAGCATGTGCCGCTTTTAAACACCCAAAAACTGCTTTTTGCCTGGTAGTCATGTTAAAATCCACTTCCATGTCCTGAACAATTTTACCAAAAAGAACACTCGCCAAAACATGTTGGGCTTTAGGGGGGACGGTGTCCTTAATAGCAAAATTGCTAAAGTCATAAGTCGGAATCTTATCCCGAATACCGTCCAAAGCATTGTCAAAATCCAAGTCCATACCACATCCTCCACCGTCTCTCAATATATGATCTTGCAAAATCCAAGATTGGGCCCTAGAAGCCACAAAAGCATATGAGGTGGCCTCTACTGCTGAATATAACCCTAACCCCCCAAACTTAATGGGTAAAGAAGCAATCCTCCATTGGAGGTCTCCAAAGAATGAACCCCCTCCAACCACGATGTTTTCAATCGCCACTCTCAACTCTTTATCAAACAAAGCAGCTGCCTCCTTCATGTAAATTGGTTGGCACGTCCTGAGGCCGAAAAAAAGTTTGGCGATACCCATGCATGACCGAAGTAGAAGAAGCTCACTCTGTGGATCTCTTAACTTAGGAAGAAGATGCATTAGCTCAACTGCTCTGACAGCTCTCTTCATGGCCACCTCCTCAATAAAACCCCTATCTCGACTAACAGCACCTCCGAGCAATTTTACCCCAGACACGGGCCTCCCAATGTCCGAAGGGAACAACCCCTTACGAAGTTTGCTTCCATCACAAGAAGGCCAAAAAACCTCTGTTTTCCGAATATTCAAAAGAAGGCCCAATCCTGGACCTGTCTCTCTAATGATATCAAGGGATTTAGCCACTTCCTCGGAATCCCCTATGATAGTCCCATCATCAAGATACCAAGCATGAAAAAGGAGCTTGTAGTTGTCTCTGATCTTATGAATGAGAGGGTGTAGCACAAGAGCAAAAAGAAGGGGTCCCAACGGGTCACCTTGTTGCACTCCAGTGGCTGCCATAATATGACCATCCCCAAGGTATAACCTCGCTGCCTGACCATAAAGAAACTCAACCCACAAGGAAATAGATGGACATCTCAGCCTCACCTCTTGTAGCAGTGCCGACCTATCAACCATGTTGAAAACATTCGAGAAGTCCACTGTGAGCATAGCCAAAGAACCATCCTCATGTCGCTGGCTTAGCACTCTGTTGGCACTGTGCAAAACAGCCTTTGCACCGCTTGATATTCCAACCCCAAATTGAAAATCATTGAGATATTTAGCCATATCCTTTCCGACTCCTTTCATAGCGATCTTGGATACTAAACGCCTCCAAATAGTACCTACTGCAATAGGTCGTATCCCACCATCAGGCTTTAGTAACGGGGTCAAGGGTGCAGAAGCTACAAACTCTGATAGACTACTTGGACATCTCCCTCCAAGCCATAAGTTAACCACTAGGGTGATAGCATCTAAAAGGTCTCTTGCCACCGGAGAACCTTCTCCACACATCGCATCCAATAAGTGTTGGGCACGCAACCCATCTCTACCGCAAGATGTCCCTTTAGGGAACGATTGAATGCACTTGAGAACAGTGTCAACTTCAACCACAAGGGGAGCTTCAATAAACCAGGTGGTTGGTGCAGAGGGAGGTGGCATGTACGGGTGTTTTTCCTCCAAGATTTTCAAGGTGTCTTCATTATAGGGGGCCACTCCGGATGATCCTAACACCTTCACGGCAGCTGTGAAGTGTCCATCTGCAACTTTACGAAGACATTGCTTGATGTTAGTGTTCATCTTAGAATTCTCCTCCTCAATATTCTCTCTTCCAGAACCTAGACCCGCATGTCCATAATTATCCAACACGCTTTGAACTAATTTGGCAAGACCATCCGGTTCTCTCCAAGTAGCCAAACACCCCAAAACGTGATGTTGTTGTGAGGACTTCCTATTCCCAGACCTGCGATCTCGCCTATTCTGCGGCTTCACCACATGCAAAGTGCACCGAGGAAGAAGTAACAATTGAACCCAAGCACTTACAGAACTAGGCGCAGCAACCACGTTATAAAGACATTCTTTCAAAGCCTGAGAGAACGCAAGGCGACAACTATGAGGTATACTCTTCACCGTTAAGATAGGTACTTGGAGAATTCTCTCTAAAAGACTGGCATCCAAAACAAATCCATCTCTAACATAAAAAATATCGGAGTCATTTGTAGATGGTTTTAAGAAGCATAAGAAAGCTTATTATCAATGTCATCAGCTTCCTAATATTGTACCAAAAAAAGGCAAGAAAATTGTATGCAAAAAACAAGAGCTTTCTAATAAATGAAATATTTAGGATAAAAAATGTGGCTGCTGGGATTCGAGCCCAGGTCTCCACGGCCACAACGTGGAATTCTTACCACTAAACTACAGCCACTTGATGTTGATTGAGTTTCATATCTCATAATATAAACGATCACGCTCAATACCATATTTCAAACATGAGAGAAAAATCATAGCACTGGATTTTATGCAAGAGTCAACATATCTAACCAAGTCTCAGATTTTACCATTATGTAACATGGTGATCTTAAAAAACTCAGATGAAGCTATGTCTGTATGTGTGAACTAGGAAGATTCATAAAACTTGTAAAACTCAAATGTAGAGAGACTGAAATCAATAGACCAATGCATAAAAAATATCATAAATTTTAGCATCAATGAAATGCACATTAATATAATTGTTTCTTAGCTTATAGTCAAAATTTTCTACCTTCTCTGATCAACATCTTGGAGAAATCCGTGAGCTACGAGCAAATAGAACACCTTTTGGAGAAATCTGCAGTTCCTAATGGAAGAGATTTCATAGAACTCTATAGACACTACTCACTCACAGTTTCAAAGTCCTGTATTTTGATGATCCTTCAAATATGTAAAGAACTTTATTATCATAGTTTTAGAAAGGAAAAACACTAAGAACACATTCACACCACAACTAAGCAGAATTGCCAAACCTGATTCTCTTGGCAGATTTGTGTCCAAAATTGTTTCATACACCTTAATTTTCTTTCTCAGTCCGATACAGTGAAGTTCTGATTCAATCGATATTGAGATTCAATTACTTTGTCATGAAATCAGAGTCCCACATCGAATGTTTACACCATATAATAGCATAGTTTCTCTAAAATTCAAACTAACATACTAAAATAGTCCCACATCGGGAGTTTATAAACAATAGAGAGCAGGATTCATCTACAAATAAATGTGAGCGCCTTCACAAGTCAATTCAATGCTTTCCTTGCCTACTCACTTGTAAACATAAACTGCACCAACACTGACATTTTTGAAACTTCAAATTTAACAACTCGTGGTGTTGGGTAACTTAGCGTTAGTGTGTGAGTTGTTGTCATTATTTTTTATGACCTCCCGGTGTTTTTGGTTTAGTCCCTATAAAAAATTTCTATTTTGTTTCTGTAATATCAAATTACTTTGCTTTTAGTCCCTAATGTGGCCATGTCAGACAAAAATGCTTACATGGTCAAAATCTGCTGACTGGATCACTGTCACGTGTTTAGAGGGCACTGTCTTGACAAATTATAGGGACTGAAATCAAAATTCGCACAAATTATTATGACCAAATTTAAGAATTTTGGAAAGCAAACTAGATGACGTTTAAAAATTAATTGACACGAGGATCTACAGATTAAATATCTTTTGAGAAAATGAAGAATTAATGGGGTTTGTAGTTTGAAGAAGATGCGAAGAGTTCTCAAATGGTGGTGGTGGCAAACTAGAAAATGAATAATTGGAGAATGAGTTTTCACATTTATGAATTTTAAATTTCGTCCCTGTAATGTGTACGATATTTGTAAATATATTTATCGATTCGAGTTAAAAAAAATGATGTGGACAAATGCATAATAGGATCTAATGGACTTTCCTACTAGAAGCAGCCCAAATCCAAAAGAACATCTCCTAAAGTTTTGTTCCATTTGGTGAATATTATTGTCGGGAGCTATTTCACTTAATAACAACTGGCGCTAGCTGAAAATAATTTGTGTTACTATAAAAATTGACTCTTAATTATTAAGAATCTCAACTTACAATTATAACAATCATTTTTCACATTTTTTTCTTCTTCTAAATAAGCTACTAGAAAAGTTGGTTAAAGAAGTCAATATTATGGAACGATAAGTCACTTTTGCAATATGTGATTCTTTGTAGCACTCATTAACGAAAGGTCAAATGCATGCATGCGTAACATACATATCAATGGAATAAATGCATTATGGATTACAAATTCGTTCATATCATTTTTTTTCTTCATATGGAATTCGGAAAACAGACAATGTTGGAGGCAATTCAACAATCTCGATCTATCTAGGTGCCCATATTCTTTATCTTCGTTTGATTAAGAAAGAATTCACACCACTTGTTCTTTTGTCTTTTTCTCTAAATTCCGTATATCTAATTATGCTATGATGAGATCAAAAAGGAATCATGCATTGCATATTACAGTACGTTTGAGCATAACAACACACGTCTTGCACCCGAATCACATACGCTATACATACTCTCTTCTTCATAAATATATACTCCGCATATAGTAAGATTTTGTTTTATGGTTCATTATTCTAATTACAACTTTTTAGATAAGCTTTAAGGCTAAAATGCAGTTTTGGTCCCCCAAGTTTCACAATTGTGCGATTTTGGCCACACAAGTTTCAATTGTGCAATTTTAACACCCTAAGTTTCACAATTGTGCGATTTTAGTCCCCCATGTTTCAATTGTGCGATTTTGGCCCCCAAAATTACCCCCTTTTGCATTTACTAGCCCTCTGTTGCTTATGTGACATTTTAAAATTAAAACAAATATTTTAAAAATAAATTAAAATTAAAAAGATGTTTTAAAATTAAAAGTAAATGACAAATTGCTTTAAAAAAAACTTATAAAATAAGTTTTTGTTTCTTATATGTAGTTTATAAAATAATTTTGCTATAAAAATAGTTTGCAAATTTTTTAGTGAACTAATTCTATAAATTATTTTTAAAACTTTCTAAACTGTTTTCTTAAAAACTAATTATTCAACCTTTTATTAAAAAAAAATTAATACATTTTTTAATTTTAAAACATACTTTAAATAATTTATAAACTGTGTTTTTTAAAACAATAATGATTAAACCTTTTATAAAAAAAATTAATATATTTATTTAGTTTTAAAACTATTATTATTTTTTTTTAAATGCCACATAAACAATTTTTTGTAAAAAAAGTCAACGGGGACTAGCAAATGTAAAAGGGGATAAACTTGGGGGGCCAAAATCGCACAATTGAAACATTAAGGGCTAAAATCGCACAATTGTAAAATTTAGGGAGTTAAAATCGCACAATTGAAACTTGGGGGGCCTAAACTGTATTTTAGCCAAGCTTTAAATATGGACTATAATTGAGCTTAATTTAAATATTTAGATAACACATCTTTTAAATATTTATTTTTTTCTAATCGTCTACTCCTTCATTTGTTACAAGATAGTTGTGGATACCACATATAAATATGTCATCGTTAGTAGATGGATAAATACTCTCAAATTATGAAGGGCGACCTCACCAACCAATCATTAGTTGGGTCAGTAGTGATCGACGCTGAACTTGGTAGGGAGGACCACGGTTCGATCCCCACAACTACGATCGGGAGAGGGCTATAACCACTTGATCTCAAAACTGACCCCCGAACCAGATTAAACTGGTCGTGGAAAAAAAATAGATCTCACAAAAAATTATTCACTTATGCTGCGTTATTTAGAACATGTGAAATCATAAATTTTTAGTCTAGAATTTATTGATTGAAGTGACAAAAAAGTAAGTTGTTTTAAATGGGAGGATAAATTCCATAAACAAAAATATAAATAAGAAAACAAAACAAAACAAAACTGCATTAATTAAATCGTTTATTATTTTTATCAAGAAACTTTAAATTATTGTAAACCAATAACAAAACAAATGAAATCTGGTTCAAGAATATCGATTTATGAAATTGACCATCGGATATAAAAATTAGTTGGACCGGTTAGACTAGTTTGTTGTTCTCATTAACTATAAATTTTCTTATAGCATTGAAGATTTTAATATTATATTTGTAATAAAATCATAAAAAATAGTTAGTAATAAAATAAGTGTATAAAAAACATTCAAAAATTTCGTACGTTTAAGCAAATGAGAATAGAGTTTGAAATAATTCCGTGTAAACTATGTTTGAAGTTATATCAATATGATATTGTTAATTAATTACTCAAGATTAGTAGCATGTTTCTAAAGATGTACCGTGTAACCAGAGAGTTGCAATAGTAGTAACATATCAATAACTTGAAATAACACGTCTAGTATCATGCATCTAATATTGTTTCCATTGGATGTACGTAATATATGCATTTGTGCATGCTTTATTTTTATAGCTTGAACGTCCTTTTTTTGAGAAGTATTAATGTCATTTCTCACGAATTACATGTGAAAAAGAAAATTAGGCGGCTCATACTATTTCTATAGCCTATATTTGTTAGTAAATTTATGGTTTATGTTTGTTCTCAAAGTTTTGAATCATGAACCTACTAGTATATATAGTTGGCAATGTCCTCAACTCTGCATACAGAGTACCAATAACTTTAGTTTGAAATTTGTTTAATGAAATGATGATATATAATACTAATACAAAAATTATCAATACTCATGCAAAAAAACATTAATACAAAATTATACTCATATAAAACCATATAATTTATTAATTATCATACTTATCAAAAAGATAACATTACATCAAAAACATTACATTTAACCTCAAAAAAAGAAGGCTAAATGGAGGACTTGGATATATAGAGGATCCTTATCCTTAAAAGGCACACCAAATCTAACAATTAAGTTAGACTTATTATTACCTAGTGCCTTAAACTCTAACATTAATTAACTCATCATATTTTACTCTGCCTCTCTCTATATATTTTAATCTCATATAATATATAACCGAAAAAGGTTATTTTATTAAGTGAGTGATTAGATGAGATTAAACCCAAAGAGCTCCAGCTTTTTTAAGCATTGGAATCAAAGAACGGTTAAGATGAAGACTCATGACTTGATTGGCTCCACCAACAAGTTCACCAGCAATGAAAACAGTTGGAACAGATGGAGAAGAACCAAGTCTTAATAGTGCTTGTTCAATGTCTCTTCCTCTTGGTATCTCATCAAGTTCATAAACTGCTGGATTCACACCAAAGTCACAAAAAAGTGTTTTTATGGTATGACTCATGCAACATGAACTCTTGCTGAATATCACCACTGGCCTCTCTGAAACCATCTTTGTCACTCTCTCCATTGTGATATATGTAAGTATGTAACAAACAAATGTGGACAATATTGATATGTGAGGAATGTATGTAAGTTTTGGTGTGTTGTTGATGAAATAAGCAAGATGTGGCATGCTTTATATAGGAGTTTTGAGTGGAAGAAAATAAGGCTTGTTGAGAAAAGTGGAGAATCGTCTATTAGATATTTGAGTATATATTTGAAAATCGTTGAAAGTGATTATTCAATTAAGTCTACTTTTGAGTACAACTACAAAACGATATATTCTTTGTCCATGCAAGCATGCATACGGAAGCAAATCATGATCACAAGTCCTTGCTTGGTACGTACGGCTTCAAAAATAATTTATGCATATCTATTTCATCATCATTGTTTACTGTTAAGAAGGCGCACATCGGATGTGAGATGGACTGGACAAGAGTTTATAAGTAAAGAGACAATCTTCATCTTACAAGCCGGTTTTGTAAGGCTGGATGAGTTAGATCCGACACCCATTTCTAATATGGTACTAGAGTCTATCTACGATTCGCTGGGTCACTTCGTCGGGCCGCCTGCAATCAGGTATTTTGTGAGATGGTCTGAACAAGTGTTTATAATCTCAGCATCAAATAGATCAACTATTTTCGTGTTTTTTTTTTCACGATTGTATATATGATTTCATTTGGGGATCATGATGATAATATTATAACGTGCTAGGTTAGTATATATGATAATGAAGAACATTTTGGAATGGTTTGTATTAATCCTCCGAAAGAAGAGATCTTATAATTCAGAGTTCGATCATGATATAAGTAAAATTAATCAATAATTGTTTTTACTAGAAATCGAATTCGAGTTCCCACGAATAGTCACTCTTAAGGAGCTCATTAACCATTTGATATCTTGGTTTCATCACTCTTTAATTGTTAAAATTCAACGTGAAACTCTAACTTTAAAAATAAGTCCCACATAAAATAAAATTGTGAGTTTCATATGAATTTCACTTTCATACACCAGAGAGTTAATGTTAAAGACAATATTCAAAAGAGAGTATTTTTTTAGTAGCATATATATTATTATTAATAAATGGTCCTTGTATAAGATGCACAGAGATAGAGAATTCAAAAGAGAGTGTTGTTACCATTCTTGTTATAGATAATGTTTTTTATTTATTTAAATCAGTTACTAATTGCTAGTATAATCAACTTTTAAATTAATTATCTACGAGGGAGGACTGTGACATCAATATTGAAACTTTTATTTGTCCTTTTTTCTCTACTCAACTTTTAATTTTTCCAAATACTGGAATTTATGCCTTATCTATCTTGGAGCATCTGCTGCGATTGGATTTATCCAATTGGGACTTGTTTTATTGCAACTAGGATTCGCATCCAATTCCGGAAAAGGAAATATGATTCAAGATGTGTGCACAACATCAAATTGCAATAATAATAATTTTTATCAAAAATATTGTAGGAATTGTGTTAGATATGACTAGACAATTCTATAAATGTAAAAACTAATATTGTGTGGCATGGTTACCACTACGTACTAGCTAGCTAGGAATATTTGATTTTGAGGTACAAAGTTACGTTCATGTCAAAAACTAAGCTTAGTACCACTTTTACATATACCATTGCGTATTTGTCAAGTCTTTCGTGGCGCCACGTTTTGTTAAGAACATAAAGAAGCTGCAAAAAGTTGTAGCACACCATATTAGTATCATATAGAGGGATCCTTCCCCCCCCACAGATCGATTTAGGTACTTAATTGGCTCTATGTAAAACCCAAGGGCCATTTTTCTTATTGGCTCCTGTATATCGGTACTCTGTCGTGCATCATTTCCTGTGAGGTGGAGGGAAATAAATGAATTTGGGTAAAAAATCACACAGTTTTTATTTCAATTATTTGATCAATTTATATTATAAGATGATGATTTGATAGTTACAATCTATATCATTTAATAAAAGATTTAGAGGTTAATACAAATGGTTAACTACTACATTAGATTCTAGTTCTGTGGTGGGGTGGTTCTGAGCAGGTTGAGTCAGATGGAGAGAAAAAAAGATTACCTAGTAAAAGAGTCAAGAAACAGCCAAAATCCCATGAATACCACCAAGATTGAACCTCACCACGACAGAAACTCTAACGACTCCAACACCAAATAGGTTGCACTTCCCATTTATAGGAAGAGCGAGTGTTTGGCCAAATACCACTTCCAAGAGAGAAGTTTTTTCACGCTATCAATCAAGGATCGAACTTGCATCCCTCACATAAGAGGCAAGCTTCTTTATCGTTAGGCCGCATCACTCAATTGATCTATGAATGCAACGTGTAATATAAATAATATAATTTTTAATTAAAAATATGTAAATATATATCCATAGAAAATGAAAATTTTGGAACTTTGGGCGGACCATGGTTCTCCTCTAGGGAGGGCAATTAAGCCCAAACCCGCAGGCCTCGCCCGAACTCAAACTAGTGTCAACTGGTCGAGTTGACTAGGTTTGGGTTCGGGTGTCACCCGATTCCCGGGTGTGGGTTTGGGATTAATCAAACTCGCATCCGAAATCACACTCGTTTATATATTAAATTACTCAATTACCCCTTAGTTTATATACCAAACTATTTATTTATTTTGTATCATGTTTAATTCGCGTTCGGGTGAAAAAACCTGAACCTAACGGATGTGAGTGTGAGTTTTGTTTTGCCACCCGAACAGCCTTTAGGCTCGGGTGCCGGTTTGGATAGTGTAAAACCCGCACCCGTGGGTGCCCGTTGCCATCCCTATTCTCCTCCCCCGCCCTTGAGGAGGTCAGCCACCGCCAATAAGACACCTATTAAATATTTTCTTATTCTTTTTCCTTTTGTTTTTTCCTCCAAATTCCGTATATCTATTATTCGATGATGAGATCAAAAGGAATCATGTTACACAGTGCCTTCATTCTGTTTTCGCCACATCAAGCACACGCCTCGAATCACATACGCTATAATATATACATACCGGCAAGTGCTTCCATGGACTAGTGTTGCAAATGGTCCATCATGGACCATGACATTTTAAGATAAGCTCACGTAAGACCATCCTCACCCAATCTCAATCTGTCATATCTCCCTCTCTCCAACTTTCCTCAATTCCACGTACATGCCACTGCCACATTTATTTATTAAAGTAAAATAGGTTTTTAGTCTCTACATTTTATTTTATAATCAAGAATAGTTCCTATATTTTTTATGGTGAAAAAGTCCTATGATTTTTCGTTAATACTTTTAGTCCTCTCTGTTAAAATTTTAAAAAATGCTGATTTGGACCTATTTTTATTAAGGGTTAAATATGTTTTTGGTCTCTATAGTTTTGCAAAATTTCATTTTTAGTCCCTAAAGATTTTTCTTGCACGTTTTAGTCCCTAAATTTTGTTCCGTCGGTGTTTTTTAGTCCCTACTTTTAATCAAACTCTTGTATATCTTGTTTACTTTTACATTTTTGAATGATTTTTTGTATTCATGTTTATAATATTATAAGAACATCTCCAATAAAAATTTGGAATTTTTTAACATAAGATGAATTATTTATGAATTTTTCTATGCAAAAAACTAAAAAATTCATATTTAATTCATCTCTTGTTAAAAAAAAATTAAACTTTTGTAAGAGAGATTCATATAATGTAATAAACATGACCGCAGAAAAAAATTAAATTTCGAATGATATGCACGAGTTAAGCACGAGTTGAATGAAAAGTAGGGACTAAAAACACTGACGAAAAAACTTCAAGGACTAAAAAGTGTAAAAAAAAATTTAGGGACTAAAAAAAATCCGACGAAATTATAGGGACCAAAAACATATTTAACCCTTTTATTAAAAATGTAGGGATTAAAAATGTATTTAACCCTATTTATATTTTTTTAGATTAAATATTTTTTTGGTTCCTATAAATAATTTGAATTTTGTTTTTAGTCCTTATAAAAAAAATTAGTAAGTTTTGATCCTTTAAATATTTTTTATTATAATTTTCGATCTCTGTTTTTGAGTCAACTCGTGTATATCATTCAAAATTCTTTTAAACAATTAATCTGCAAAATGTTTCGTGCACTATAGGAACCTTTCTCACAAAAATTTGCAATTTTTTAATATAAGATAAATTATTTATTAAATATTAAGTGCAAAAAAATTATATATAATTAATCTATTCTTAAAAAAAATATTAAACTTTTGCGAAAGAAATTTCTATATTATAATAAACATGATCACGGAAAATAAAATTAAAATTTTGAATGATATATACGAGTTGACTCAAAAAGCAGGGATCAAAAATTATGATAGGAAATATTTGAGGGACCAAAATTTAATGAAATATTTTATTGGGTGTAGAAACAAAATTCGAGATATTTAAAAGGATCAAAAACATATTTAACCCTATTTTTTCTTATGTTAAATACGTTTTTAGTCCATATATTTTACACTATAGTCAAGAACAGTCCCAACATTTTTTTTATGGTGACAAAAAATCCTAGAATTTTTTCTGTTAAAACTTTCAGTCCTCGCTGTTAAAATATTAACAGAATGCTGACTTGGCACCTATTTTTATCAAAAAATAAAAAGGTTAAATACGTTTTTAGTCCCTACATTTTACCTTATAGTCAAAAATAGTCATTACATTTAATTTATCATGAAAAAAATCCTACTATTTTTTCCGTATCTACTTTTAGTCCTCGTTGTTAAAATTTTAATAGAATACACCGACTTGCGCCTATTTTTATTAATAAGCAGAACTATATATTTGTAATTTCTATGGGGACCAATAATTTTACTCATATCAATACGGAGGCGTATTTTTTTTTTTTTTTGTAATTTTAACTAATAAGTAATATTAGAAATATTTAAATCTAACAAATAATAGGTTAATGTAATAATATCATACAAAAAAAAAGTTAAATAAATACTAAAATATATGTATGTAGTTTTGTTTGAATGAGTTTTAAAAAATTAATCCAATCAAACGATTTTCACAAAATGACACCCAAATACATCAAAAAATATTCGTTTTTTTGGCAATTTTCTATTGTTTTAAACCGATTTGCGGTTTTTATTACGATCGGTTTGAATTTGATCACCCTTAACTAAAAGGCTATTTCATAGGAATTAGTTTTCTCAAGGCATTGTTAGTCGAACTAGATGAGATTGAACAGTATGATTGTCGGAATTCACATTCTCAGGTGATTGTAGTCATATTAGGTAAGATTGAACGGTTTGATTAATAGCATATGAATTTGTTAGTCACAATTAATATAATTAGTTGAGACATTATGATTAGTCATCACTAACAGCGATATAAACTTCGTACAAATATCATGGTAACCCAAAAAAAATTGAGACATTTTGTATGCATTAGGTTTACTTAAGTCATAATCCGTCTATGTAGATAAAATTCAACAGTGTAATTATCAAAATTATAATTAGTTGACATGGACTGCCACAGGTGTAATTTCAAAAATATTATTTAAAGGAAAATGTTAAATAATATTAATGTAACACTAGTTTTTTTTTGTTTGATAAATCTTTGTGACACTAGTTAAGGAACCCAAATAAAATAAAAGTCCAATATTTTAATTTCTCAATTATTTAGTTTTAATATGTGGGCCAATATACTCACATTAATACAGAGGCCTATTTTTGTTTTTTTTAAATATATTTAACTAATGAATAATATTTGTCAAAAAAAAAAAAAACTAATGAATAATATAATTAAATTCAACAAAATAAAACCAAATTAAAAATATTCAAATAAAAAGTCATTTAACCTTATTTGGATTCTAAAAGTTTGCACAATTGAAATAAAAAGTGAACATATTACTAAAAATTGATCGAGTATGATAGGCATCACAAAAAATTCACAATTGAAATACATCTTTACATATGTTAAGGAGCTAAAAAGAGAAATAAAAAAAAAGTTGTGCATTTAAAACACAAAAATTTATACTCTTGTTGTGTTAACTACACCATTTTTAAGAAAAAACTCTTCAATTTGAATTCTTAACAAGTACCCCAAACACTATTTAGCATTTGCCAAACAATTTTTTTAAAAAAATACTTTAAATAAGAATCTTTTTTTGATCATGACTGAAATCCCTAATTCCCAAATCCTTGTTCATGCTATTTCTTCAATTGAAATCACGGGAGAATCTCCACCATTTCTGTCTCTCTTCAACAACTCCTGAATTTAACACCACTATCGTTTTATTCTTTCTTCCTCTCTCCACTCTCTAGTCGAACTCAATTTTGTCAAACTCATCTTTGAACTCTAAATAAATTTTCTACTTTAGTATAATATCATACTTAAATATATATATATATATATATATATAAAAATCAATGGACATATATATGCATTCACAAATAGTTTTTTTTTTTTAAGTAACAAAAGACTTATTTTCATATGTGGTAAATATAAAAAAAACACAGGACAAATATTTATTATTGACACATAAAAGAATTTGGATATATATTTGTAATTGATATTTATAATTTATTACAAAAATCATACATGGGGCAATATCAAATAAAAGTCAATGAACCTATGTAATTTATTAGTAAAATATACACAAACCAATAATTGTAATAAAACAAATTTATTCATTTAATAAATTTTACTAGAAACTCTACAATATATTTTTAAGTATGCAGTTTTAATCCCCGTTAATTTTAAAAATTTTAAAAATTGGTTAATTATCTTTAAGCTTTTAATTTTTGAATAATTTTTTTCAAACATGTTTAGAATACTATAGAGTTATAACAAAACAAATTTTGGTAATTTTGTAGGGACCAAAAACATATTTAACAATTTTTTTTCAACAAAAAATAATGTAAAATTATAGATTTAAAATATTATTAAAATTGATGAGGAAAAATTAGGTAACGTCCTAATATTATTTTTAATATATTGTTATGTTAGTAGATAGATTGATCAAAATCTGATTGTCTAGTAGTCTAGTGGTTATAAATTCCACCTTAAAAGTGAATAAGTGGAGTGTCCAAAATTCGAACACCGATCCTGCATAATATATGTGATATCCGTATCAATTGAGTTAAACTCACAGAGACATATTAATTTTGTTAGTGAATAAAATAAAAAGATCATAACAGTAATTAAATATAATTTATTTTATAAAATTAAATTACTAATATTTTTTTTTTATAAGCAATGTTAGTTATTAGTATTACAATGTTAGTTATTAGTATTACAATGTTAGATTAATTTCTCCTCGCCAGAATTCGAACCCTGGACCTCTAGTTTCTTAACTCCGCTCAATTGGCTTAACCAGTTGAGCTATCTGGTTCGAGTCAATATCCTCTCCATTTATTTTCCTCTCCATTTTCTTCATTTAGGAGAGAGATAGACACAAAAAATAGGTGGTGGGTCATATCATTAAGTGAGTCCCACCATCATTAATTATTTTTTACTTTTTATGTGTCCATCTCTCTCCTAAATGAAAGAAATGGAGAGGAAAATAAATGGAGAGGATATTGACTCCTCTATCCCACCCCTAATTACTAATATTTTAAAGTTACCCAAAAAAAAATTGTAAAAGAAAAGTTCCATCCATCCATCAGTTCAATGTCAGCGACAAGAAAGAGAAGAATGAGTGATAGGCAGGAGAGAGAAAGTTAAGAGAAACATCTTGTGTAGAAAGTGCATAATAATATCATGGGTTAATGGTCAATCTAAAGGTACATTTTTCATGTCCATCATAGACCACTTGTAACAAGGGTCCATTTTAGAATTTGTCTATACATACCCCCCTCTTCATAAATATATAGTAAGATTTTGTTCACTTTTTTTTTTTTTTTATGGGTGGATTCTAATAAGAACCTTTTAATTAGAAAAGGGTTTAAAGTTGGACTATGATATACATTATTTTTTAGGAAATGCTTATTTGCAAGAATGAGTAAAAACAAGAAAGAGAAGAATAAATCTCAATCATCCATTTAGACCACTACCCCATGATTTCTATTAAAAAGGAAATTAAATTTATAATAAATTAAAATTATCCTCTAAAATAATGACATGTGTTCATTCTTGCATTTCTTGCTCAAATTCTTTCTTACAAAATAGCAATGCTCATATTTTTTTGCGAGGTATACTCTATCTCTTCATAATTTGAGGATATTTATTTTTAACCAATAAGAACAAACTACATAAGTGAATTTAATTGTGGTACTCAAAATCAACTTTAACAAACTTTTAAATTTGCATATGTGGACTTACATATAACTTGTTCTCATTAGTTGATGAGTAAATACCATCAATTTACGAAAGGATAGATTAGAAAGAAAGAAAAAACATATTTTTTTAACTAAGGACTATATCTTGTGGTTAATTTAGGTGGATATATAACATGCGTGACTCGAATTCTTAACCAAAAACCATTTCTATGATTTACTTTGTTCACCGATTGCTTAAGAGAAAAAATCATCTCAAAGAAAATATCATTATTGCGGGATTTATGAATAGACCACCGTATTATAACATGTCAAACTAAATAAGTGTCGTTTTAGAACGTGTTTTAAAATAAATGTCATTAAAAAAAGGAAATATGTTTCAAAATAAGTGTAGTTTTATTTTTTCAATACAACATTAATTAATTTATTCCAATTATTAACATATTTTTAGCCATTATTTTAATAGTTTTTTTGTCTGGTAATAGCCTAATGACTGAAAATTCTATCATTAAAATGGATAAGTGAAATGTCCAAGGTCAAACCCAAACTTCTATGTATAAAATGCGATGTTTTTATCAACTAAGTTAAGCTCACAACGAATATTATAAGTTTGTTTAGATAGGTCAATGTTACTAATTAAGTGACTTATGTTGTTAACTCTGAATTTAATAATTAATAATATCCTATGGGAGTCCCTCAAATCATCAAGTGTATATCATTAATTTGAAATTAGTTTAATGAAATGCTTACAATATTTCACCAAACAAAAAACATTAATACAAAAAGATATAACTCATAGATCTATTAATTTATTAATTATCATATTCATAAAAAAGACAACATTACATCAAAAACATTACATTCAACCTCAAAAAAAAAAAAGGCTAAATGGAGGACTTGATATATCATCCCCTACCTCATCACATATATATACTTCCTCTCTATAATCTCATAGTTACTAAACAAGTTAGTTAATTTATTAAGTGGCTGTGTTTGGCTGATGAGTTTATGAGATTAGACCCAAAGAGCTCCAGCTTTTTTAAGCATTGGAATCAAAGAACGGTTAAGATGAAGACTCATGACTTGATTAGCTCCACCAACAAGTTCACCAGCAATGAAAACAGTTGGAACAGATGGTGAAGAACCAAGTCTTATAAGTGCTTGTTCAATGTCTCTTCCTCTTGGTATCTCATCAAGTTCATAAACTGCTGGATTCACACCAAAGTCACAGAAAAGTGTCTTTATGGTATGACTCATGCAACATGAACTCTTGCTGAATATCACCACTGGCCTCTCTGAAACCATCTTTGTCACTCTCTCCATTGTATAGTTTGAAAAATGTTGATATTTGAAGATGTGTATATAGTTAGAAGTTTTTGTATGAGGTGTGTTGTTGAGATAAGCAAGATGTGCAATCCTTTATATAGGGGTTTGAGGGGAAATAAATAAATTAAGGCTTGTTTGTAAGAAAGAAAAGTGGAGTATCGTTTATAAGATATTTGGGTCTCTTTTTTTTTTTTTTGATATCAATATTTGGGTCTCTTTCAAAATCATTGAAAGTGATTGATCAATTAAGTCTACTTTTTTTACTACTTGTACAAACGATTCTTTATCCATGCATTCATTGCATGCATATATACGGAAAACAAATCAAGACAAAGTCCTTGGTACGGCTTCAAAAGTAATTGTTATTTATGAAATTTCATTTATCTCATCATGATCGTTACAACAACGTGCTGTAATTGATTTAGGCCGTCTGATTTTCCATAAATTACATCAGCGTGCTATAACTGATTTATGCCGTATGATTTTTGATCGGCGGTTGTAATAGTTTTGATTTATAAAATTGTATTTTAAATTTGAATCATTATATCTCAAATCAACGTCCGTGATTGATTAGTGCATCAAACTGCGTCATTATTTGACTTCAGTGAATCCGTATCCGGATGGATGTTAGCTATGTCTCTAGCGGCAGTATTAAGAATAAAATTTGGGTGGACCTCTAAAAAAGCTATATTATATACAAAAATTAAAGTTGTAAAACGAGTAAAGTAGATCATCAGAAAATTAAACTGCATATCTTAAAATTAAATTGCCAAAGTTTACTAGCAAAATTGCAATCATTATAAGCACCACAAACATATTCCCAACAAACTTGGGGAATGTGGGTGTAGTAGCTTGTACATTTTTTTTTTTTGACGGAGTAGTAGCTAATTGTACACCAATAGTGCTAGTTATTTTATCCATTATCAATATAAAATTTTGTCATTACAAATTAAAAAGAAGAAACAATCCATCCCTGGTCCATGACATCAATCAATATTGTAGTACTAACATTTTATTTTCCAAATACTTTCTTTATCTATCTTTGAGCATCTGCTGCGTTGGAAAAAAAGTTTGATTTATCCAATTGGGGGACCTCTCTTTTTTTTTCAAGTGAGATTCGTATCCAATTCCAGAAAGGAAATTATGATTAAAGTTGTGGGAGTTGCAATAAAAGTTAATTATTTATGACCACTAGAGGCATATATTTTTTATTTTTAATAATAAAAAATGTTCTTTTACGAAAAATCAATAATTTATCTCACGTGAATAATAATGAGATCTACTAAAATGAATCGTTTGAAAAAATTCAAATTTATATTTCACGGCCAGATAAATTCGAGAACCATGAGGTTAATAAAAAAAATCTTTGCAAAATAATAAGGTTTAATTACAATTAGTTTTGTAGCACGTGGATATTGTTGCCACAAAATCAAGTTGTGTATGTCAACGCCTCTATTCCTTATCCAATTAGCAGTATTAAACAACTTGTTGTTGAGCTTATAAGGGTATATATGCGAAATGTTGAGATAACTATCTTCTATAGACGGAGACAATGAGATCATGCATTCAAATTATGATGTGTCAAACAAAATATCATTCAAATTCAAATGATTTTTAATTTGATGTAGTTACGTTAATTTGAAGTCAAAATTAACTTCACCAAATAGGCAAATTACATTTATTATTTTAATTAGATATTTTTTACACGCAACCACAAAGATAAATATCTCGAAGCAAATATAAAATCATAATAGATGGCAACTCTTCTTTTCAGAAAAATTTATACTACTAAATTCAAATTCGAAACCTCTGATTAATCTAGAAAAGCTAAACTCTTACCATCTCACTAAATGCTTTTTTTTTTTTATTACTAATACTACTATATACTTTATTTATTTTTCAATTAAACAGTTTTTAGTATAATAATAATATTGTTAAAAATTGAAAATGTTGTAGGAATTTTCCGGATAATGCATATATTCAGCATTGTCCTTGTTGTGTCCTAGATATCTCTAGAAAAATCTATTTAAATGTATGTAAAAGCAAATATATTGTTCTTTTCTTTTCTAGCTAGAGGAATATTGGTGGTACAACTACAAAGTGATGTTCGTTCATGTCAAAAACTAGGAGAGTCTCACTTTTACATTTTATACCATTGTGTGCACAAGTCTCTCGTAGCGCCACATTTTCATTTTGTTCGATAGCCAACCCAAAAATGCTGCAAAAAGCACACCACATGTTGAAGGTTCCTTCCCCGCATATATTAAAAATGTGGTTAGCAGTATATATTTTTGTGGTAAATGAAATTGTAAAATTAGTTAATAATACAACCGTCGGAACAAGTGTGCTCAAGGTAGCAACTTGTAGAAGAACTTGGTATAGAATAAACACATGAGAGTGTGAATTTGAAAAAGTTCACATTTAGTCCCACATTGCTAAGGACACATCGTGGGGTAGTGTTTATATAGTGAAAACTCATTACTTGGGGTACGCCCCAAGGGTACCCAGTTTTGTTAACGAAGGAGACCGCACACCATATCGAATATCACACACACGCGTGCCGCCGTTGGGCCGGGCCTGGGTGTGGGATTGGTGATATATTAATTTTTTAATACCGAACAATAATAATTATTATTTTTTCCTATGTGTGTGTGTTAACTAGCCGTTACAATATTCACACATGTTAAATGTGCGTCGACCAAGTCAGAAACGGAATTTGAATTCCGTTGCCACCTCATCAGTCAACAAGTGAGTGACCTCTATAAATACAGCCTTCAACAGTCACTTTATTTTTTGCTGAATAACTCTGAATTTTCGAATTCTTCTTCTCTCTCAATTCTTTCTTCTCCGAAAAATAATAATTATAGTTTCTTGTTGTTTCATAAAGTGGTTTTTATCACTTCGGATTGATATTTGTATATCAATATTGACTGGTTCTCCGAAAAATAATAATTATTGTTTCTTGTTGTTTCATAAAGTGGTTTTTATCACTTCGGATTGATATTTGTATATCAATATTGACTGGTTTGTAAAACCATCGAGGGTGTCTTTATGGCCGTTTTCTATAGTGTAGTAGATAACGGTATTATTGATTTGGCTGTTTTATCCTGGGGACTTCACGGTTGCTAGTCTATCTTGCACAAATTTGGGTAGTGCCGTGAAACATCTTAAAGAGAGCGTATCGAACCGCGACTCGGCCAATAATTTCTTCAGTGCTGTTTTTTCAGAATCATTTTTTCTAAATCGAAAAATAACAACAACTCAAAATTTTGTACTATTACAATTTTTTCTTCATATTAAAAAAAAAATATTGTTACCATATTTTTTCGTTGATGAGATCAAACGAAAGATTTTTTCTACACTATTCTTTAATAATTTAAGAGTATTTATAAACTACCTATGAAAATGAGTCATATGCATGTAAAGTACAGATTAGTTAAAGGAGGATAGTTGTAAGCGTTATGGGTGGTTTCTATTAAGAACCCTTTAGACAAGGGTTTAGAGGTGGATTATATCTTGTGGTTAATTTAGGTTGATATATAACATGTGTGACTCGGTTTTTCCGTCAAAAACAATTTTTATGATTTTTTGTTTACAATGAAGCTGATAATCGAACTCATGTATATTACTCAAATTCTTCACCATTAGACTAAACTTAGTAATTTTTTTTTATTTTTTCTGTTGGGTTTTTGAAATTGGCTACATTTTGCAAAAACAAGATTTAGTCAGATGTAAGGTCAGATGTGGCAGCATTTGGAACCACATCCTGAAGCCATAAAATGTGCAAAGTTTGTTACATGAAAAACACACGTTTTATTTGTGAAGTAAATCCATTAAGCGACTTGCTTGTTCCCAAAGACAAGGATTTCAGTTTATTTCCTGATCAGATCGCTTTTTGCATCGTCCCTAAAGATATGCCTATATTTTAGGGATTTATTGGATTTGCTTGAAGAATATGTTTGTACTGGATTTTCCCTATATCTAAGCTATTTGTGAAGCACGAAATTCATGATCATCCCATGCTAATTCGTGGCTATTTAAAGGAAGACTCAGACCTATTTTATTTACCGAAACCGAAGCTTAAACAAATATATCAAAGATGTAGTCTTTAGGGTTTCGTGTCTTGTAAGCCTTGTGCTTTATTTGTGAGCCACTCTTGTATCATCTTGATGCTAGAGTAGGACTGTTTTTAGTTGAGTTGTAATCTTTTAATCTACTCATGTTCTTCACCAATTTGTTAGTGTTATATGGTCACACTGGGCGTGTGGCTAAGAGGAAGTGAGACGGGGCGTCTCATATCTAGGTGTTCCTAGGTAGGATTGCATGAGATAGTGTCTAGGCGATAAGATAGAAACGGGAGGTTTTGGAGTCTTTGAACTAGAACTATAGTAGTGAATTCATTCCTGGATTGGTATCCCCCAGAGTATGAGAGGTTGCTCCGAACTGGGTTAACAACATACTGTGTTATTTTAATTTCTGTATTTTATTGTTAAATTGTCCATTATGTTCTGCTGGGAACTGTGTTGAAGCAGATGCTGCCCCATCCGGTACCCCATCTGGACATCGCCAGAATTTCATTTTCTTTGTTCATCAATTGCTTAACATAAAAAATTATCCTGAAGAAAATAATATTTTTGCGGGATTTTTAAATAGACTATACAATAACATGTCAAACTAAATAAGTGTCGTTTTAGATGCCTCTAGTTTTAACAAAAATAAATGTACTTCATCCGTTTTAAAATAAGTGTCGTTTAAAAAAGAGACATTTGTTCTAAACTAAGTGTCGTTTTATATTTTCAATATAACATAAAATAATTTATTCCAAATTTATCGATGATTGAGTAAGAATATAACATAAATACTCCCTCTATTTATACTTATTGTAGCCTTCAGGAAGAAAATTTTGATTGTGTTCGCGATTGTAATTTCTGTAGAAATCTTTGGCATCACATTGAATTTAGTGACCCGAATTTCTTCTCATTAATGGATGCACATGATTGGATTAAAGTCGGGGTTCCATGGGTCCCCGTGCTAATTCCTTCTTGGTTGGTGTCTGATGGGCCTAGACATGTCGTAATTTGATGTGTTTGAACGATAAATCTTGGTCCCTAAATCGGCTTTCATTCAACATCTAGATGCATGGTCGAGATTTTTACATCATCATTCGCCTCTAATCTCATTGGTACCTCAGTTGACAGGTTCATCAAATGAAACATTGATAACAACTCTTGTGTCACTCTCAACGTTGACGATAGTTGTTTAGGTTCCCCGGTTAGAGTTGGATATGTGGTCTTATTAGAAACATATCAAGTTATTACTTATCAGGTTTTTCTGACTTCATCCGTGAGTCATCTGACATTATACTTGGCGGAGTTTTATTCCATCTACCGAGATCTCACTTTGGTCAAAGACTTGCCTATTGAAGAGCTTGTTTGTTATATTCCGACTCCTTACTCTGGATAAACCTTATCAAAGGTCGCATCATTAAGTACCACATCTATGTTGTGTTGATTCAAGACATAAATCAAAGAGTTAATTTTCCTAAACGACAATATTACTCTTTGTCATGCTTTTAGAGAGTAAAATCAATATTTAATGTGTTGATTTCTTAGCCATGCTAGGAGTCTCATCGGAATCGGATCTCTCAATTCATGCCTCACCATCAAAAGACATTCATGACCTCCTTATAAACGACTCGAATGAAACTTTCATCCTAATAGAATAATTTCTTTTCTATTTTTATTTTTATGTTCTTTTTGTTCTTCTCTTTTTCATATTTTAATTAGCCTTATAACCAAAAAAAAAAAATTGTGTACCATTAATTTGAAATTAGTCTAATGGAATGCTTACAATACTACACCAAACAAAAAACATTAATACAAAAAGATAACTCATCGATCCATAAATTTATTAATTATCATACTAATTATCAAAAAGATATAACATATTAGTACATTACATTCAACCCCCCCCCCCAAAAAAGGCTAAATGGGGGAGTTAATCCCCTGCTTCCCATCACATATATATTCTGTTTCTCTATGTATATAATCTCATAGTTACAAGTTAGTTAATTTATTAAGTGGCTGATGAGAATTATGAGATTAAACCCAAAGAGCTCCAGCTTTTTTAAGCATTGGAATCAAAGAACGGTTAAGATGAAGACTCATGACTTGATTGGCTCCACCAACAAGTTCACCAGCAATGAAAACAGTTGGAACAGATGGAGAAGAACCAAGTCTTAATAGTGCTTGTTCAATGTCTCTTCCTCTTGGTATCTCATCAAGTTCATAAACTGCTGGATTCACACCAAAGTCACAGAAAAGTGTCTTTATGGTATGACTCATGCAACATGAACTCTTGCTGAATATCACCACTGGCCTCTCTGAAACCATCTTTGTCACTCTCTCCATTGTATAGTTTGAAAAATGTTGATATTTGAAGATGTGTATATAGTTAGAAGTTTTTGTATGAGGTGTGTTGTTGAGATAAGCAAGATGTGCAATCCTTTATATAGGGATTTGAGGGGAAATAAATTAAGGCTTGTTTGTAAGAAAGAAAAGAGGAGAATCGTTTGTAAGATATTTGGGTCACTTTCAAAATCATTGAAAGTGATTAATCAATTAAGTCTACTTTTTTTACTACTTGTACAAACGATTCTTTATCCATGCATTGATTGCATGCATATATACGGAAAAACAAATCAAGAAAAGTTCTTGGTACGGTTTTTTTTTTAAATTTTTTTTGAATCAACGAAAAAACCATATATTAAAAATAGCAATCTAAATTAGCACAAGGTGTGCACAATCTAGATGCTAAGAAAATGTCAATTTACATGAATTAGGAAAATCTAAACAAAAAAAGTTACAAATCGGTCAAACCCAAACAGAGTAAAGGATTAAAAATCCAATAGCTAAACGAACAATCGAAATCTTTGAACCTCACCTTGAACCACCACCAAACATGTAATTTAATATAAAAAATTGTTGAATCTGCATCGAAAGTTTTACCATTAAAATAGCAATCATTTCGAGTCCTCCATATCCCCCAAATTGTCGCCAACCAAATGACTTGGAAACACCTCCTGCACTTCAAAAAACGAACATGTAACCCGCTAAACTGATGAGCATGAACAACTTGATTGTTATGAAGAGCACTTTGAATCCCTAACCATTGAAGCATTCCGCACCACACCTTATGGGTATTATCACAAGTAAAGAAAAGATGTGATAGTGTTTCATCGAAACCGCAACCAAGGACACAATGTTGAGCATCAATATTCAAAATACCCCTCTTAAAAAGATTATCACGAGTAGGAATCCGGTTCTCCATGAAGCGCCAAGCAAACACCGATACCTTAACCGGAACCACTTTATTCCAAACCAACTCAGTAGAATTCAACATTGGTTCCGCTTCCTCCTCAGCACGAGTTAATGTTTGATAAGCGCCTTTAACCGTAAAAACATCTGAGTTCAGAGACCTCCAATGCCACCTATCAAGTTCGTTAGGCTGCAAAATAACGTTATGAAATAGACCACAACACCCTGCTAACAATTCCTCTTTCCACACAAACAAAGGACGCCTCCAACTCCACCCCCCGCCACCCATATCCCAACCTCTCCTACACATCTCCCCCACTGACACTCCCTGATCCGTAAAGAGACCTGCTAACCTAGGAAACCGATCCCGCAATGACACCCCCTCTTCTAGCCAAAGGTCATCCCAAAAAAGGGAATCCTCCCCGTTGCCCACCTGTTTAAATATGAAATTGTCAAACCAATGGTCAAATCCATTGAAGGATCCATTTTTAATACTATTAATGTCATTCCACCACCCTGAAGCCTTCCGCCCGCCCTCACCAATAACTCCTCTACTCTCTCCATATTTACGAACTAGAACCTGGCGCCAAAACCCGTCCCTCTCCGTCCTCAACCTCCAACACCATTTACCTAACAAGGCAACATTAAACTCTTTCACCTTCCTAACACCAAGACCCCCCTGACTTCTCTCTAGGCACACCTTATCCCAATGAATCCAATGAATCTTACGAGCCTCCCCATCCCCACCCCACAAAAAGGATTTAAAAAGAGATTCGATGATAGATACAATACCTGCGGGAGCCTTGAAAAAGGAAAGAAAATAATCCGGGAGCGATGACAAGGCAGCTTTGAGTAGAACCAATCGACCCCCCATAGACAGATTACGACACTTCCAGACTGACAATCGAGATTTGATTTTATCAATAACCGGTTTCCAGAACGATGGTCTTCTAGGATTACCCCCAATAGGCAAAAGGAGTCTTCCCAGTTTTACAATATAACACACTCGCGGCCTCCTCCAACCATGAATCAGCAACATTCACCCCAACCAACAGACTTTTGTGAAAATTAACGTTTAAGCCCGACATCACTTCAAACAACAACAAAATAGATTTTATAGCACGAATATTTGCCCAATTCTTGTCGGCCACCATGAGGGTATCATCAGCAAACTGCAAATGAGTTATCTAAAACGGAACATCCTCCCCAACCGAAAAGCCTGAAAATAAATTTGCATGAACTGAAGCATTCACCATTGCATTCAACCCTTCAGCTGCAATAAGGAAGAGAAAAGGTGATAAAGGATCTCCTTGTCTCAAACCTCTTTCAAATGTGAACTCGTCTGTAGGGCTACCATTAACTAAGACCGATGCAGAAGCTGATCTTACACACTCTGAAATCCATCTTCGCCACTTCCAGGGAAAATTCATTTTCCTCATAACAGAAAAAAGATAGCTCCACTCCACTGAATCATATGCTTTTTCAAAATCCACTTTGAACAAAATCAATTCCTTCTTTTTCTTTTTTGCTTCATCCACAATCTCATTAGCAATTAAGATACCATCAAGAATCTGACGTCCCTTCACAAAAGCCGATTGGTTGACAGAAATCACATTACCTATCACTTTACTCAACATGTTGGCTAGCACCTTTGCCAAAACCTTGTAAGTACAACCAACCAAGGAAATAGGTCTGTAATCAGATAGTTTTAAAGGGACGTTCACCTTAGGAATAAGAACTATAAACGTGCAATTCACCCCTTTGACCAACCTCTCATTTGAGTGAAATTCATTGAAAAAGCGTACAAAATCCCCTTTTAATTCTTGCCAAAAATCTTTAATAAAACCGAGATTTACCCCATCTGGTCCCGGACTTTTAAAGCTATCACAATCCCACACTTCCTGCTTAATTTCATCTTCTCCAAACTCTTCCACCAACACATTAGCCTCAGACTCCGATATAATCTTAAAATCTAAATTGCCAACATCCGGTCTACTAATTCTTTGAGACTTGAATTGACTAGAAAAATGATTATAAATAGACTCTCGGATATTGCCAACTCCTTCTACATGAATTCCATTGACATCAAGGAGAACAATTAAATTCTTTCTCTTCCTACTGTTTGCCAGAGCGTGAAAAAATTTGGAATTCGCATCACCTTCAAGTAACCATTTTGTTCTGGAATTTTGCCACAACATACTGCACTCAATTCTAGAAAGAGAGAAAATAGTAGAAGTAACCTCTCTCCTTTCATTAATTAGATCATCATCAGTTAAATTAGCATTTTCACCTCGGAGATCCAATCCTAATAAACGCTCTTTCGCCTCAAGAATCTTACTACCAATATTTTTTGCATGACTCAAATGCCACACCCGAAGAGAATTTTTTAAAAGTTTAAATTTTTCCTTCAAAACAAAGCCACCCCATCCGTCGATAAAATAAGAACCCATTTGATCTCTGACGAAACTGTTGTAACCCGGAAAATCTCTCCAACACTTCATCATGCGAAATGGTCTAGGGCCCCAATCCTCCTCGTGCTCACGTAAGATCAAGGGGTAGTGATCTGATAAACCCCTCAAAATAGCTACCTGGATGCAATTAGGCCATGTCGTACACCAACTACCAGATAAAAGAAATCGGTCCAATCGACTCATAGAGGAACCATCAGAACGACTCCAAGTAAAACGTCTCCAAGTAAAACGTTTTTTTTTAAATTTTAAATGTATATTATTTATCTCATCATGATTTCAAATTGTGGCGGAACAAAAAAAAAATGGGAGTGGTACGCTAAAAATGTATAATAAATTAAAAAGAAAATAAAATAATGCATTGACAATGTAAAATAATTTTATATTTTTATTTAATTGTAATTGTTTATTTCGTCAAATCATCTCATTAAACTCCAAATTAAATATAAATTTAGTTGTATACCTTTAAATAATATATTTTTTGAATTAAAAATACAATTTAATAAATATGCACGTAAACACACACACACATAGTATAAATTTAGAATTTTATATAAGCATTAAGGGTATATTAGTAATTTCATTTTTTGGGATGGTTGTGGCCCACCCCAGCCACCTCATGGTGCCGCCTGAATGCAAATAGACCCCTAGTACCCCAATGATCGTTACCAATGTTGTGAAAATCGAATCGGGCCAGTTTGTTCAACTGATTCGATCAGGAATTCGAGCCTGCATCTAGTCCGAGCAGCTCCCAAAACCGTTCTGCAAAGGAACCGAATTTTAAACTGGTAACCCGACAAAAATCCGAAAAACCATTGGACATTGGAAACTCTTCTTAAAAGCATGTATTTTTGTTAACATGATATTAGTACGAAGTTTTCACCGTGAATAGCGATGATTAATCTCTGTCGGGGTACCTATGGGGCACACAGGGTTGATTCTCCTCTCCCAACCGAATTTTCTTCATGCGCATGAGCCAGGAATTGAACCTCTGATCACATGATTAAGGAGACTAAGACCCTTACCACTTGGATCAATTCATTGTTGGTAAAAACTTGTCTTTTTTTTTTTTGGTAGAGACAAAAAAAAAAAAAAACACTTGTCTTTTTTTTGGTCAAGTAGTCTAGTGGCTAGAATTTCACTTTCTTAGGGTGAAATAGTGGGAGTACCAGGGTTCGAACCCCGGTCCCTGCATTTTACATGCAATGTCCCAACCAAGTGAGCTACTCTCACGGGACACTTGTCTTTTTAATAGTGTGCTATATGAATATTATATTATTTTTTAATATAAATATAAAGTATATATTTAATTAAATATAGTAGATCATAGAGATATCAAAAAAAAAAAAGTATATATTTAATTAAAAATGGTCCAATCCAATTCAACGTCGGTGCAATTCATTGAACCTTGACCCGATAAACACGTCGGTATACTTATGAGTTCGATGTTCAAAGGTCGGAACGTTTTTAATATATACTTTTTATATTTTTAAATAATCATACACAAAAATATTACACAATATTAATAATTTTATACTATTAAAAACACATAAAATATTAGAGCTTCATAAGTCAGAAGGTAACCTAAAATTAAAATTACACATGAAAAAGAGAAGGAAGAAACAACAAAAAGACTTCCAATCCCTCTCACCAATCTCCGAGAGTATTGTTTAGCATCAGCTCTACTATAATGTGTTTGAAGATTCACGATAATCATTTTTTTAAATTGTAAAAAAGAAACTACACAAAATAGATTACAATTTCTTTAAAGATAAACTAAATAAATCAAATTAAAGAGCTTCTATGGTTTTTTGCAAGGCTTATCTAAACACTTTTATACGCATTGTTTCATATTTGTACGAATTTTATCATATAAATTATGAACTACAAGTTTAATTTAAAATTTACATTGTCTAGATCGATAATGCATATATGCAGCATTTTGCTTGGTTGTGTCCTACCTAGATACATCTAGAAAAATCTATTTAAATGTAAAAGCTAATATATTGTTCCTCTCTTCTTCTTTTTCTATTAATATAATTATGGCATGGTCACCACTAGCTAGAGGAAGAGAATATTGGTGGTACAACTACAACTTACAAGTGATGTTCATGTCAAAAACTAGGAGAGTCTCACTTTTACATTTTATACCATTGTATGTGTGTTTGTCAAGTCTCTCGTAGCGCCACGTTTTGTTTGCGTTGCGATAACTACTTTTTGTTCCTTCCCCACATATCGATCGATTTAATAAGTATATACTTGATTTGGTAACTGCCTCTACGTAGAAGCCAATGGCCACTTCTTCTTTGCTTTGGCTCATGTATTTGTACTTAAATGTGCATATTCATTATATGATCTAAAATTGCTAACTATACTTGACACATTAATCCGACTTGAAATTCGAGATCTCGCAATCATGTGTATGATGAATTTCATGTTTGTAATTTTGTCTATATAATTTTAGATTTTAAAATATGAGGGTTAAAATCTAAATTTAGTTAAAATAGGGGGCTAAAATTTTGATTTTTAAAATAGGGAGATTAAAATCTAAATTCAATTAAAATAGGAAAGTTGGATTATTCACAAAATAAAAAATAAAAAATCATGATTATGTTCAAAGTTGCACATTAATTACCAAAGATGTAATCTCTTTCTTTTTTACATAATTAATCTTAAAATCCTTATTTTCCTTCTAACCCCAAGAAGATTTCAAACTCCAATTTTCTTTTGACATATTCAAACTCCAAATATAAACTCACTCCTATATTAAGGAAGTAATCTGCATGCATTTTCTTAAAATTGGTTGATTTGCTTCTCCGACAAGTTGGGTTTCTCATTAATGGTTAATGATTGAGGTAATCACTGAATTTGATAATATGGGTTGTTTTCCTTGTTTTGTATCTTTCAACAAAGAAGATTCCCATGTTCACCCTAGAAGGGTTACCTCAGGTCACCACTATAATGTTTTTTTATTTTTCTTTCTTTCCATACATTTGCTTCTATCTTCAATTTTCTTAGAAATTCTTCATTAATTTCATCTAATTCATCTCAGATTGTGCCTTATCCACTAAAATGTTAATTTGTTCAAATAAATCAAAATACCTAACATTCTATGCATGGTATTTTTGTGCCCCTGTGTCGGACAATTGAAATTTTTTAAATGATTTTATTTATACATAGTGTATGATCATTGGTGCAATAAATTTTACGCTATCAATAAATCATAATAATTAGATCACAAAAAATATTTTAATTTAATCATAATTATTTATATTATTTTTACAGAAAGATTTCAATTACTGAGTGCCTCAAGTCCTAACACGAAAGATGAGTCGGAAGGAAGTGTGCGTACACATACATTTACATTACAAGAGCTTACAACGGCTACCAATAATTTTTCGCCGGAATATTTAATAGGTGAAGGGGGTTTTGGCCCTGTATACAAAGGTCACCTTGAGAATTATAAAAACGTAAGTTGTGATTATTGCTACTTTTATGTTTTGTTTGAAAATTTGAAGAAAAAAAAATAGTAGGTAACAGATAAACTAACCGAGTCAAGCTTATACTGGATTATGGATAAATTATAACATTGTCCATTAGTACTCGCACCCTTGGTTTGTCTTATATTTGTACTCGCACGCTTTAACCGCATTTTATTTTTTTAGTTAAGTTAAATATATAGTCTCAACTTGACAAAATCAAAATGCTCATCCAAACACAAACTATATGTAGGTGATTAATGTTTCATTTCATTAATATTATATAAGTACAGTCTCTCATTCTCTATATCTTTGTGCATGAAATGATGTTTATGCAGAAGGTAGTTGCTGTGAAACAGCTTAAGCAAAAAAGTTGTCAAGGTGATCGAGAATTTTTGGCGGAGGTTCTCATGCTCAACCTATTAAATCACAAAAATCTTGTGAAATTGCTTGGTTATTGTGCTGATGGAGATCAACGGCTACTTGTTTACGAGTATATGGCATTGGGGTCTTTAGACATGCATTTACATGGTAAGAGTCTATATTTTGTTGCGCGAAAATATTTTCCTATTTGAATTGTTACTCGTCTACGATTTCTTCAGTCTTCTTCTGACATTTGATATTGCTGCTTCTAGATCTTCCTCCTCGAGCAAAGCCACTAGATTGGAATACAAGGATGAAAATAGCATTGGTAACAGCAAAGGGATTGAAGTATATGCATGAGGCAACTCCCCCTGTAATTTATAGAGACTTAAAATCATCCAACATTCTCCTAGATGAAAATTATCAAGCCAAGTTATCAGATTTTGGGTTGGCGAAACTTGGACCAATTGGTGATATGAGTCATGTAACTACTAGAGTAATGGGAACATATGGTTATTGTGCCCCTGAATATTTTATGACTGGACAACTAACTATGAAGTCTGATGTCTATAGTTACGGAGTACTCCTACTCGAACTTATCTCAGGACGTAGAGCTATCGATGAAAAACGTCCACAACCAGAGCGAAGTTTAGTTGTTTGGGTAAGTTCCAATGTTCGAGACTAAATTGACAAATTCTAAGTATGAACTTTTCTCATTGTCTTGTCTTGTATATTTTGTGTGTAGGCAAAAGCTCATTTTAATAACCGTAGGAACTTTATCAAATTGGTTGACCCTCAACTTCAAGGTCGTTTTCCAATGGAAGGACTTTATCAAGCAGTTGCAATTGCAGCAATGTGTGTGCATACACAAGCTTCAGCAAGACCTCTAATTAGTGATATTGTGGATAGTCTTACATACATGACCAGAAGAGACACATCACCCCAATTGAGAAAAAGTTTGATGACTAAGTGAAAAGACAAAAATTTCATTGTGCGAAATGGGTTATTTTTATATTGTCACGTGACCGAATATAATGTTTTAGTTACACTAGCAAAATGTTTTTTTTACTCTTTTAATTATTTCATATATAATTAAAAATTCATTCTATATTTTAATTATATGTGAATGTGTCTAAAATTAATGTTTATGGTCACGTGAACATACAAGAATATCTCTGGAAAATGAGCATCTTGGATTTATACGTGTACATTACAAGGGCAAGAAGGGTAATTTGTTTGCCCCCAAGTGTGCTTTGTACACGAGGAGAGCAAGGCCATGGCCAAACCTTTTTTAACCCTCTAAACTTTGACTCAAAATACTTGTAATGAACATATTTTGAATATGTCTTCTAGCTCAGTTAATTAATGAGTACCCCCAAGTTTTTTGTGCATGTATTGTTGGTTCGAGTCATAAATTACGTGGCTCTATCTACAATTCGTTTGCACTATGATTTTATTTTGTATTATTTGTAAGAAAAAGGTGAAAGGTGAAATTGAATTATCTATTTCCTTTTTTATGTATAACAATGACAAATATATATTATTTTCTTAGTAAAATTTGTGATTGATTATGTTAATTTCTCTTATATAAGATTATCTTAAAGTTCTTTTTGTTTAAATGAGTTAAGTATATCACATTGTGTTTTTCATTCTTGTAAAAAAAATTATTATTATTTTTAATCCTTTCAGATATACTATTTTTTGTTTTGGTCCTTGCAAAACATTATATTGATATTAATTCCTATAATATTCATTTAATTTTCATTTTAAGGAACTAAAAATCAAATATTTAACATATTACAGTGACCAAGCATAAATTTTTCAAAGACTAAAACTAAATTTAAAGAACTCATTTGGATTTTCTCCTTTGTGTTATTTGAGCTTTTGAGTATTAATTGATCACTAGGTCAATAACGAAAACAACAATCGGTGGCTCGCTTTTTTCTTGGCTATATTAGAACTAATGAAATTTGAATTTCATACGTACTATCCAAATTCCTCGCAACTTAACCAAATTTAGTGGTTTAATTGATGGCTCACAAATTAAGTACGATTGAGACACATATATCATCAGACATTTTGGCATTCGACTAAACAAACCAATTTGGATACAATTAAAAATACACCTATTCAATACAATTTTACATAACAGGATAAAATATAAAAAATGTAAACTGTAGGAAAATTATAGAAAATAAATGTACATGTTTTTAATTAGTATAAAATAAAATATTTTATACATTCATGTAACAGCATTTCATCATTTGAAAATTGTGTAGAGAGATGTTAAATAAGTATATAGGCAAAAATTTGCAATGTCGTGCATACAAATTAATCACAATTTTTTTTGTCTTATATGAAGTGGTGATAAATTAAACTCACATATAATTGTGACATCCCAGATCCGAATCCGGGTCACAACATCCGGCCCAACAATCTCAGCATTTTTGCCAGTTTAAGCTAGAACTTATGGGACAATTAATCTCAAATTATAACTAGCCAGAATGAAAAGACGCATTTGATTCTGCATCCTATAGAATGGTTTTACTTTGTCTTTGACATTAAAATTTCATAATAAACCGGTTGGTTCTCTACTTTGAAAGAAAACAAGCAAAGAGTATGACGTATAGATCGGTTTTGTATAAAAAATAGACCGATAAATTGTTGAATATTATATAATAAATAAACTTGCTGCAGTTGATAAACCGGACATCAATCTAACAGTTTGGATTTACAAAAAAATTGGCATTCAATTTCATCTTAATCGTAATAAACCTTTCAAATGTTACATTAGGCAAAGCAGCGCTGTGGAGAGTAAAAAATTAAGAATGCAGAAAGGAAGGTGTAAGAGGTAAAATTAGGGTGTTAGGTAGAAGCTCCTAGCACCAAACTTGGGAAGTCAGAAGCCACGATACGATCAATAGACATGTTCACTAGGCCATATCAAAGTCACCAAGGCTTTAAAATCAGAAGTCAACCTACAAACAACCCCTCTCATTAACCAGATGTAGGGCATTCATCCATTTATTTTTTTCTCTTCCCCTGCCACAATAATACGAGTCTGCTTTAGTGAAATTGCAACATGGTTGTAATAATGATGATGAAAAATATGATACATTGGTAACAAACTTACCGAGCTTACATACTGATCCATCGTTAACTGCTTCCGCTTCTTCAGAGATGGACTCTCTGCCTGTCTTGGCATGGGGCGCTTTGATGGAGTAGAACTCTGAAAGGTTTGTAGAACTTAAACTTAAAAACAGTTTATTTCAATATGAATCAAGAAACTCATTAGGTAAAAAAAGGGGACTCAAAGAACCTTAGCGGCAAGTTTCTTTTCTTTACGAGCTTGTCTCTCCCTTTCATCATATTCTTGATTTTCCTTCTCTACCAGCCGAATGAGGGTGTCACATCTCCTTGTTAGTTCCTGAGTAGTGCGTGACTTAACAAACCAATCAAAACGAAACAAGGGCGACATTCGAAATGCTGCCTTCAGTTCATCCCAATTCCCATAGCCAAGTTTGTGAGTCATGCATATCTAAAAGTTGTGACACAGTAAAATAATATTAAGAATTTTCTGTTAAAAACCAGACAAAATATTGAATTGGGGATAAATGACTTCAAAAAAAATAGACTAAAAATGAAAATTAAATAAAATCCACACCATGAATCGATCACATTCTTCATTGTATAATTTCCCTTTGTTTTGTCCATATTGTATCTTCAACTCTAGCCAAGGATTCTTGTAGCGGTCCAACTTCTTCCCAATAGCTTTCATGATCTCATCTTTCCGAGCTATTCTTGACTCACCTCTTTCAATGTTTTTTATAATTCTATCATAATCTACATGCAATCAAGCAAAATACATAAATCAGAAGACCCTTATATTTTAAGATAAGTGAATTTCAAGTTTTGGTTGGTAAATCAACACACATAGAAAAGGAAATATGTAGATGCATTGTAGATTTGTAGCTGTCTCAATGAAACACTAGACTTTCCATCCCAACATATCAGAGTTGTTGGCCTACCAATCAAGCAAACTAAAGCTACTAGGATTGAGCAGGGATTTTGGATAATTGACATAGTCTTCACATACACACACTCAACAAAAAAAACTTGCATCAAAATACATATATATACACTCATTTGGATTCTACAAATTATTTTTGCTACTGCAAAGTATTCACATTTTCATGTTCATGGCAACTTACCATTCAACTCCTTGTATCGCTCTTTGAAAACTTCTGCATATCTTTCTACTTCTTCTTCTGTCTTTCCTTCCATCTCAGAAGCAATACTTTTTATATCATTTCGGCCATATTTTTCACATGCCCTAATGAAAGTATTAAAATCCTTCCGGCTCCATGATGAGAATCCCTGTGTTCACCAAATACCCGAATTAAAACCAAAAATACAGATCTGTATAAAAAAGCCTAGTTCATAAACAATTTTGCCCACCTCCTCTAGCAGTTGCTCCTTTTCTTCAGACTCTTCCGCAGTCAATTGCTCTCCCACCTCTAAACATTCAACAAGCATACTGTTATTAAGCTAACTGTATATTTACATAAAAATAATAAGATGGAAGACTAATGCCATGGGTGCTTATGTACCTTCTGGTTCATCAACATCTATGGAATCTTTTACCTGATTCTTCTGATGTGCTTGCTGAAAAATTGTTAAACAATATCAATACCAACGCATATACATTTGCTGAGGTAAACCTGAAAAAGGTGAATCAGCATGTTTATGTTACCCACCATTAGATATCGAACTTCCTTTTCATACAGCTCACTCAGCCTGTGTGTGTTGAAGAACTGAAAATCATGCCTGAGAAAAACAAAATTAAAAATTATCAGGCAAAATCAGCAGTATACTTTTTTAGGAAGAAAAAAAATTGTTTCGATAAGAAGCTTACAATTGAGGCATCCTAGGAATTCGGGGTTCTTTTGGTTTAGTAGGAGCAGCTTGGCGCATTGTTTGTTTGAAGTATTCAGACTCTGAGTAACTAGAGTCACAACCCCCCAGAAGAATAAACATACATCAGAATGTGAAGAAAAAAATCAAAAATTAATTAAATTATATATTAAATAGAGTACAAAGGGCGGTGTTTACTTTCGCTTCCGTTCTCTTCTTGATGGCTCAACCCAGTTGTCACTCACAATTTTTTTGAAATCAACTTTGTTCTCATCCTTCATTGAAAGAAGAAAATAAATACAGATGTTGGTTAAAAAAGAGAAAGAAAAAAAACAGCTGAGGCAAAATTGAGCAATAAGAACAGATTCCAAGATGGGTGGTAAAGAAAAAATGTCAACTTACTTTCTCATCATCAAAGTCAAGCAAATCAGCAGCTACAAAATGAAAAGTAGCAATATTAGTAACTTCTAACTAGCACAGAAGTCAAAATGCCATATTATATTGCAAAACAGGAGCCAAAGACATTTGCATGAATGAAACTGTGGACATGTAGGTTTAGGTTGTGTCTAGAATCAATGAATATATGCAAAAATGATGGCATAAATAAGCTAAATCATCAAAATCAAACAACTTAGCAGCCATAAAATGAAAATTATTAATATTAGTAACTCCAAACTTGCATAAAAGTAGCAAAAGACTTGTAGCTTTAGGTTTTTTGTGTATAGAACAAAAATTAATACACAAAATAATGATGACCTGTTAATAATTTCACTCTTTCACCATAAGAATAAAGCTTCAGACTGATGACATGTTAATGATGAACAGAAGCAAAAACAGAATACTTAAGGGTACATAGGAGTTCAATCAACAGATTTAATAGAAAAGATCAAACTGACGTATGCAAACTGTTTAAGGTTGCTTACTGTCATCCATCTTAAATTTGATTGCATCTTCAGTAAATTTCTTCATCTTAGCATCAAGCTCAGCTGTTGATTCCTCTCCTTTGGCAATAATTCTGTCAATATCTTCATCTGTAATTGTACTGTCCTTGGAACTAAAAACCATTTCAGCACCGAATCTAACCATTTGAAGCAAATCATCTTTATTAACAGCTGCATACATAAACCAATTACACCATATCATACAATGCATAAGAGCTAAATGAAATAATTTCTAAAAAAATGAAATCATCCTGGAAACCCTTACACTTCTGCTCAGCTAATCGCCCTTGCTGAATCACCAGAGCATCAAGTGCAAGCTTTTTGTAAGCCCTTTCAATGACCTTTTCCTCGATCGTATACTGTACAATTAAATGATCGAGATATTGACACAAGCAGAAAATAAGAACTAGGAACACCAACATTTCAAGTGGCTACTAAATTTTGGTTTATTTTTTAAAATTTATTGAGTTTTTGCTCCAATACAAGCAAAGATTTAGGAAAGGTTTATATTTTACTGTATCTACTACAATGACCAATGGTGATTTAGGAAAGACAGGTCGTAATTTGATTTAGGATGTCTTATGTTGTGGTGATATTAATTAATTTTATATGGTATATCTAGTCTTGTAACAATCATATCCACCGGTCAGTACCCAATCGTATATGTACAGAGCCTGTATCTGTGACTGGTAAAAACAGAATATCATAACAAAGTACAGTATTGCAAACCTCAGTGCAGAATCTGAAAACTTGAACTTCTTTCTTTTGACCAATCCTATGAGCTCGATCTTGAGCTTGCAAGTCAGCTTGTGGGTTCCTGTTACAACACCAATTTTAAACAAACAACCATTTGTGAACAATACAGTGCCGATGCAAAACAGAAAAGTACTGACACAGCAAGTTGAAAACTCACCAGTCACTATCATAAAGAATAACAACATCGGCAGTAGCAAGATTGATGCCGAGACCTCCAGCTCGAGTAGATAACAAGAAGACAAATTTCTCACTTCCTGGTTTGTTGAAAGCCTCAATGGATGCATCACGGTCATCTCCACCAGTATTACCATCTATGCGACAATATTGGTATCCACGAAACATCAAATAATCTTCAAGTATGTCTAGCAGTCTAGTCATCTGCGGAAGAGCCATAAAACAAAACTAAGCATGTATGGAAATGCATATACCAGGCTGCATAAAAACAGCATATGTTGCCATTAATTAGTGAAGAGAACCTTATCATTACATCAAACTAACCTGTGAAAATATTAGGACCCTAGAATCCCGCTCTTTAAGTTTGGGAAGTAATTTATCCATTAGAACCATTTTGCCTGCAAAAAAAAATTTTAAGAAAAAGAACAAACTTCATATTAATGATCAGTTTAAAAATGACAATTAGGAATTTCTTAATGTAAACAAAATTTACCAGCATTTGTAACGAGGTGGTCTCCTGTTGTGTAGGGTGGACCAGGTTCAGCCCCTTGAAAAAGATATGGGTGATTGCAACATTTACGAAGTTGCATTGCTATATTTAGGAGACGTTTCCGTTCTCCACCAGCATTCACAACCTCAAGATCCTTCTGCAGTAATGCCTTATAATATTGTTTCTGCATTTGGGACATGCCTACTTTGAGAATGGTTTCCTTTTTCGGTGGCAACCCTTTCTCCACATCTGATTTCAATCTTCGAAGAAGAAATGGACGGAGGACCTGAAACATACACAGATAATAAAAATAATATTTTGTAACATATTACGATTCATAACGGAGCTCAACAATCCGGTAAAGTTTGATGCTTGCCTTGTGAAGTTGTTGAACAACCTCCTGTTGGTCATTTTCACCGGAGATTTGAAACCATTCATCAAAAGTTTCAGCAGAACTAAAAATTTCAGGCAGAAGAAAGTTGAGAAGAGACCAGAGCTCGTGAAGATTATTCTGCAACATTATAGATGACAAACTCAACTGTATTAGCACAATTGCTACAGATACAACAAAAGAAAGGATATTAAGATTCAAGTATGAAAATAAGCCAGACCTCAAAGGCTCAAAGCTTTCAGTTCAAAATTTATACTGTGTGGTAGAAGGGAAAGCATGCAAAAACAGCAATAAAAACTACCAATATAACCAAAGTAATAAATCATTTAACTCTACTACCCTTCTAATGATGCACAATTTTACTACAAATAGGAGTTATCCATGAACAAGTGATGTTCATCCCGGTGTTGTTAAAACTAGTATAATGAACTGGCCAATCCAACCGACTCAACTGTGGATAAATTTAGAAATTCACCAGCTTTGATAGAGAAAGGTAGCAAGAATGGAATGATTTTGAATATCAATTCACCGGTAAAAAATCGTCTCCAACTTTTGAATTGCCAAAACGAGAACTTTATGTGAGGGTCTAGACTTTTGAATATCAATTCATTGGTAAAAAGAAATTTACCTTTTCAATGCAAACAATTTGTACAAAATAAAAAAAATTCTCTTTAACAAAAATGATTTCAATTCCCTGTAGAAAGCTAATTGCATCTAAATATGTTGCCTAATAATACCCCCTTCGCAGTAAAGAAAGAGTGTAATAAGTTAAGGATATGAAACCAAAAAAATGTGTTGGTGATGATTCACAACTTTTCGACCAACTACAGCCAATGAAGAACATATTTAGAAAACATTCATTAAGATTACAATATCATCATATATGATAAATAATGATATACCTGTAGCGGTGTGCCGGTTATAAGGAGTCGGTAGTTTGTATTATATAGCCTCATTGTTTTGGACAGGAGGGAGTTCTCATTCTTGATCCGATGGGCTTCATCAATAATAACATAACGCCAACTAAATCGACGCAGTGTAGTCTTCTCCTTGATTACCATTTCAAAACTTGTCACACACACATCAAACTTTCCAGCAACCAATAAGTCCTCTCTTATATGTTTCTGTACCATTAGGAAAAAAAAGTGTCAAAACCATCTACCACAATCAGAACCCTTGACAAAATAATTCACTCTAGAAATGCTAGGCTTACCCTTTCGTCAGGGCTACCAAGGAACTTAATTGCCCTTAAAGTAGGACAGAAGCGTCGAATCTCATTCATCCAATTTCCAAGAGTAGATTTTGGAGCAACCACCATATGTGGACCTGTTATTCCTCTGAACTCATGTAAATAGCCCAACAAAGATATAGTTTGTAAAGTTTTGCCAAGACCCTGCAGATCAACAACATATTTATTCATCATAACTTTTAAAAATGAACCCATACTCCGTAAATATTACATGTCACATAAATTATGTTCATGTACAGATATTTAAATGATACATTTCTGAAACTACCAACTAATGCATACCATTTCATCTGCTAAAATTCCATTTATTCCATTTTCATACAAACGTATCAGCCAATTTAGCCCCGCAAGTTGGTAATCCCTCATTTTTCCTTGGATACCTGTTGAACAAATAGCCAGTTGCACATTTTTATGAACCAAAATTCAAAAAAAAATATCAAATATGAATAGAAAGAATCCATGTACTAGATGAGCACACCGCAAAAAATAAAAATCAAGAGCATCAAAAACACTATACCAAAAACTCAAAAGTGATGACAATCATAATTAAGAAGAAAAAGCCATACGTTTTAGGTAAAACACACAGTTCAAAAGCAACAACAGTCGAGAAAAAAAAATTGAGGATAATCATCCTCTTAATGAATTAAGTCTTCCTCTTCATCACTTCAACAACTACTAAAGTTATAGATATTGTAGATCTTCTCTACCTCCTCTTTTTGACATAAAATCAAAAACTACCCCCAAACATTCTGCTGTAACCCTAAAATTTAAAGGGTATTTTGAAGTTTTTCCAACATTTAAAAAAACACATTCCTGGAACACAAAATGTCGGTGATTTGCACTGTGACGGCAGCAGCAACAGCTGTACAGTGAAATAGATGCTACAAAGAACTCCATGGTGGCCACCTACTGGCTACTGCAACACCATGATTGGTGCACTATTGCAACATTGCATGCAGTAAAAATATTCAAGATCTATTCAACTAAGAATGTGTGTATCCCCAATGAGAAATCAACCAGTCAAAATGCAATCATTCCAGCACCAGAAAAAAAATGGTTTGCATAAGGGCAAACAAGCATGTGCTACCATAGACATGAATAAAGGAAACATAAGAGACGACCATAAATGTGAGATACTAAATTATATTACCAGCCATGCACATACGAAAGAAAAGAAAAATGGATAGCTTACATGATGGTTGAGTAACCAGCCGTGTATTTCCTAGACCACCTTCTTCTTCTTTGAGGTATTCTTCATCTTCCTCTTCCTCGGTCACTTTCGAAGCATGGCGTCCTCTAAAATGGACAACATTTAATTCAATATAAGTTCTTTGAAACTAGAGAAAGCCAGTATTAGGTAAATCACAATTCTACAAGCTTTTGTCTGTCTGAACTTTGGCTGCCACCAGTAGAAATTAAGGAACGAATTACATAGCTCGTCCATTCTAACAATTCTTATGTGTTAACATAACATTCACAGGTAACTATTTAATAATTGTGAGAATGGGAGAGTTGAATTTGAAAAGCAAAGTTTTGCTTAATTATTTTATCTGCATTGGAAACTAGAGAAAATAGATTCATCAAATAGCTAATGTTAATTTCCTTTCACAGTTTTATGAGTATAGGGTATAGAAATTTCCCAAACCCTTCAAACAACTTGCACAGACATGAAAGCATAATGATCAATAAAACAAAATCAAACAAGATGCGAATTGCTACACAGTAACTCAGTATCCATTAATCTTCCGAAATTACCTTCCCTTAGTCTTCTTCTGAGATGAAGATTGATCACTTTTTGCAAAATGTGCAAACAGCTCAGTTTGCTGCAATAGATACTTCAATCGTCCTTTTCCTTTAGTGTTCTAAAATAAAAGCAACAATCATTTGTTTAAAAATCAAATTAACAACAAAATTAAGAACAAAAATCATCAATAGAGTGAATAATAATACACGTACCATAGAAGCATCAATAGTTGCATTTTGTGCATCCAAAATTTCCTGAATCTTCTGTTTCTTCAACCTCTCCAATTCTTTTAATCTCGCTTTCTCACGCTTACTAATCTCAGGATTAACATTACTTTCATCCTACAATAAAACATTTTAAATTATAATTAAATAAAACAAAAACAAAATATCACGATTCAGGAATGAAAATAATCAAAATGCTAGCTCTGGTTATACCTGATTATCATCTTCGCCGTCATCAGCATCTTCGTCGACTTCGGCGGCTTCATCTGGAACATTGTCATCGTCGTCATCGGAATCAGCGGAACGAGCAACGGCTTCGAGTTCGTCTTCGTCATCTTCGATCTGGTCGTTAACGTTCTCAACCTCTTCTTCTTCTTCGGATGATGATGCTGATGAATTGGAGGCGCTTGAAACCTGAGATTTGGAAGTTATTGCCATGATTTTCTCAGATCGAGGGTTTCGTGATAGTGGGAGCGCGAGCGAGATTTTATTTCAAAGCGTGAGAGAGTGAAAAGGGAATATACATGATGGGAATTTAAGGGATTTGTAGCCGTTTGATCCTGCGGTTCTAGGGAACGGTGTGTAGTGTTAGACTCTTGTGATGACGTGGCAGTGAAACGAATATTTCGCGCCAATGATGTGGAACTGGAACCTATATTTTCCCGCTTGCAATGCATACATGGATTTGGGCCTCCTTTTGGGCTTCTCGACAATACCTCTTTCTTTAAACTTCTTCTTTCCGCACCCCGAGTCTTTCACGCCCCCCCCCCCCCCCGATCTTCCAATTCTATCTTCCTCGCAACGTAGTTAAAATTAGAAGAGAAAAAAATAGTTCGCATCCTAGGATGTGAACCTTATAAAAAAACAAATATGTTATCCTCTTCATCTTTCTCCCACCTCCCATGAAATAATTTTGAATAAAACACAGTTCGCAAGTTAAAGTGTGAATCATTCCTTCACCCACCCAGAAAATATTTTGAATGAAACTTTGTATAGCGAGTGATCAAAAAATGAAAAAAATATTGTGTGTGTGTGTGATTGGTCGATATACTGTCACGACCACTCGAATGGCCAATCAAAATATGGTATTGAACGGTGGGCAAGTTTTTATAAGGTTCACTAGTTAAAGTGAAAAATGAGTTTGCATCATAGGATGTGAACAGTGTTTTTCATAATTTTTTCATTCATAGGGTACTGAAGGGTGCAGACATTGGAGTTGAGTAAAAAAAATTGTCACTCACTACGTAAGGTGCGAACTAAATTCGCTACCTCTTTAGTCATTTTCTGGAGGTGCGTTGGAAACAGTGGGGGCGTGAAAATAAGAAGCCCTTTGTTCTTTCCGCTTGTTGTTTTCAACCTTTTCATCTTTATAATTATTTTACTATTTATTGTATTTGTTATTTCTCGAGTATTAATTTGTATGCATCAATGTTGTTAGCTTTTATTATCAAAAAAATGTTGTAAGCTTTTTACGTATGCAATTGTTGTTTTCCGGTGAAAAAGAACTGGTCCATTTGTCTAATGGTCGTCCAACAAGGAAGTTCATATTACAATATCCATTCCGCGCAATAACGGATTCATCATTAAGTGTGTGTTTGGTTTAGAGGCGGTTAGAATTGAGTTTGGTAGAATTGAGTTTGATAGAATTGATTTTGATTAAAAGTGAGTTGAGTAGAATTGATTTATGTTTGGATATATTAATGTAAAAGTGATTCTCAATATTTGATGTTGTTTGGATAGTTTTAATTAAAATTGCTTTTGAATGTGCAATTACCAAAATGGGGTTTATATATATAAAACCTATGAAGCACGGACTCTGACACGGACACCGCGACACGATACGGACACGGACACCGCGACACCGCTAACATAAAAAATATAGGACACCGACACTGCTACATATTTATAAAAAATATAAATTAAGAATCAAAATATATACATGTAAATCTAAGTTGAGGAAGTTATTTCTTAAAAAAAAAAAATTAAGCAAAGTATGATAATGTTTTACCTTTATTTATCTATCTACTTTTGAAAAAAACTAAAAATATTGTAATCAAAATATAATATTTTCAATACTTTTTTGATCGATGATATTATTTCGACACATCTCTAACTCTTATAGGTATGTCTAATATGTGTCTTCGAAGATTATAAGCAAAGAAAAAATAATTTTTTTGGGGACATCTGTCCGATACGTGTGTACGAGTGTCTTACAGGTGTCGGACACCGATCAAAGAAGTGTCGAAGTAAAGAAAAAATTGAATTTTTTCAGACACCGATTTGAGCTATCCGACACGTGTCGAACAGGTGTCGGACACCGCGACACGCCTAATCATAAAGTTCATAGTATAAAACATTACATGCTTTTTTGTCAAAAAAATAAATCATTACCTGCTCCATATGTTAAACGGACAAAAATTGATGGCTAACTCAACCCAACCCAACAATAAAAATAAAAATCAATAGCGAAAAAATTGTTTGTAAACAATTGTTTTTCTGTCAAAGAAAAACTTGCAAACAAAAACCACTCTAAGAACAACCCAACATAAAAAATGAAAATTTCAAACAATTTTCCAGAAATTTCAACAACGACAGTTCAATATCCTTTTACTATTTCTTCTTTCTCCTTCCTCAATCTCTCTCTTATCCAACAACTATTCTTCTCCCTTTTCTCTCAACACATAAACCCCATCATCAAAGCTTCTGCATTATTGGGGAGACAGATATGTGTTGTTGTGAATTTCAGAATCGAAAAACAACATGCAACAAGTGAGAGTGGTGGATCGGGGTAGTACAGTGTTGATTACTGACTTCTCTTGTAACAGTAATTGATGATAGTGGTCAAGGGCAATTAAGGAATAAAATGAATAATAAAGCTGTAAAGTAAACAACCAGTGAAGAATTGATTTTGGGTCACCGCAGAAGTTAGGATTTCTTGCTTCTGCTAGAATCGATTTTACAAGACAGAATCAATTTTCCAAGAGAAAACCAAACATACTTGCTGAAGAGAAGAATTGCGTTCACTGGTCGAAACGTGCTTTTGGGGTGCGTAAACGCGTAACCAAACATACGCTAAACATATTTGAGATGTCCACTTCAGATTTAAGTGTAGCACAATGGGACATCTCACCTCGAATGTCATCCCATCACAACATTATAACGTTTAAAACCACCGACGTGTTTCATCTTTCTTAGCCCCTTGGAGTATATCCACATTGAAGTGAGATACACTAGAAAGCTTAATTGTTTTTAGTGTCAAGAAGGGGCATTCAAATGAGATACAAATACTTGCTTATCTCAGGTTCAATTACTCATCATTGTTTGAACTACAACAAACTAAACTCGTGAGTAGAGATAGCAACAACCATGAGTTTATCTCTTTGGAGATACACTATAAATGAGAGCCTTCCCTCCAGGTAATTAAGAACACACAATTCATTTTACTAATTTGTTATTTTTTACTAGTTAGCCTACTTTCTAATTAATCAGGGCCTTTAGCATACTTAAATGGAAAAAATTCGAACAATATAATAGAGATTACTCAAATACATAATGTTTTAATGCTTTAGTTTGGAGGGGATGAAAGGGTTTTTGGAGAGGAAAGTAAGGAAATCTCACACTTCTTTCGAGAGAATATCGTTGTAGGAAATTGTAAATGAATGATTACGATTAATTTATTTTTAATTTTGATAATATTACAAGAACATATATTAAATTTGAATAATTCATATAAATCATACAAAAACCTCCTTCGATATAATATTCTAGTTCCTCCAAATTAGTACGAAGAAAAATGAATCCTTCAAAGTTCTCTCTGCCCCTCTCCCTCCTCCTTTGACAAAAGAAAAATAGTTTGTGGATTTGGAGGAGAGAGGATGAAAGAGTTTTGAGGGAGAAAAGTAGAGAGAAAAATAGAATTCTTCCACATTTTTTGGAAGTTTTTTTTTTTTGTTGGGTTACAATGTTGGCGGCAGCAATGAGGATCGAACCTAGGAGTAGGCTTATGCATACTACTCAAATCTCTCACCACTCGACCAAACCTAATGGTTTAGAGTTTTTTTTTTATAGAAAATTGCATTATGATTAACATATATTTTATTTTGAGAATATTACAACAATGTAGATTAAATTTGAAGAATTTATATAAACCTTCTAAAAACCTCATCCGGTTCAAATTATTTAGTTCCTCTAAATTAGGAGGATTTTATATTGCGAAGAAAAAAATAATCCCCAAACCTCCCTCCTCCCCAAAGCACACTATTCTTTGCACTTGCTCCTTCCTTTTTTCTAAAACTCGGTCATTCGTTCTCCTCTAAACTTGGAAACAAGTATTAGGTTTTTGATTAAAAATGCAATCGAACTTTCTGTGTGATATCATTTAGCTCAATGTGATGATCATTAAACTCCCTTCATCACCCAACGATGGTATGAGGACAACGGAGGATTTGGCTATCTAAAGGTTCTTTGCTCCTTGTATCGAGTGTATTAAATGGAATTAAAAGTCTTATATTGAATGAAAAAGTACATGTTAATCAACATGCAAGTGAGACCACATATCGTTAATGCTTTAAGGTCTTAAGTATTAAACATTTTTGCATGTTGCTCCTAGTGCAATACAATAATCAAGGCTCCCCACCCAACAGTCTTTGATCTTTATCATTTTTCTTGATTTGTCTAGATTGCTTGACAATAGATTTACTTCTATTTAATCTAAATTTGCAGAAGGCGAAATTAAAATTTGATTATTGCTTCTACGCATAACAAAAGATAGAACAGTACGACATGCATAAATCACTTTTGTTTGACGCTTGTAATGTTTAGAGTTAAAAAATGATTGATCTTCTAGTGCCAACACCCCATTTTTTGTGTTGCAAAATGTGACAGAAGCTACAAAACGTGGCTTCACATTCAACGCGCGTCTACACTATTGCCACCGCGCAAACAAACATGCTAGTAGATGAATCAAAGTTGATCATAATATGTATTTCAGTTCAATTGTAAGAGGACTCAAAGAATAAGGAACATACAATGCATGTTCAAAATGAAATATAGCCGCACACATACATGACTCACAAATTAATCTGTAATCTGTAACATTATCAAACAGAAAAACATCCTCAACTACTGAACTGAACATGCTTCTGTATTATCTCCATCCAGTTTCAATTCTCTATTGTCCCTGCATCACAAACATTATTTGGACTGAACTCATTCAGAACTTGACCGATTAATACTAATTATTAACAGTAATAATATGTGAACTTTTATTGATTAGCATCTGTTAAACCTTCACATACCTGCTCATCCGCTTTGACATCTTTTTCTTCACCACCTTCAGAGGTTGAAACATTTGTCTCATTGGTTTTTTCTTCACTGGCCACAATCTCTTCCTGAACAGTTTCCTTGGTCTCTTCTTCCTTAGCTGTTTCTTTGATTTCTTCCTCCTTAGCTGCTTCTTTAATTTCTTCTACCTGAGCTGTTTCTTTGGTTTCTTCCTGACTTGTTTCTTTTACTTCTTCTTCCTTGGTCAAATTAGCTTCTTCATTTGTTTCTTTGGTTTCTTCCTTGACCAAGGTCTCTTCTTGTTTTGTATCTTTTATTTCTTCTTCAACTTTCTTGACCAAACTCTCTTCCTGAGTTGTTTCTTGTTCAACTTCCTTGACCAAAGTCACTTCCTCTATACACACATACAAAGAGCAAATTAAAACCTAAAACCAACAAGTAGTGCTTAAAGTTCTTTAAAAATCTTATTTGAAGTTAATGAAAACAATAACAAAAAACAAATAAATTGACGATTCGCCTCTCAAAATTATAGGGATCAAACGTTTATTCCGCAATAATTTGAGAATCGACCCTAATTTTGAGTAATGTCGAGCAACTTGGTTTTTTAGTTAACTTGTATATTCTTTAATGTCAAATTAATTCCACATTATATCACTTAGTGCTAAAATATTGGCCTGTGAATTCCATGGTAACAATTATTGGTCAGACTTTCTTAACCTCACGGCCGAACTCTGAATTAACAGGCCCTTTCACCTAGGGACGAGAGGGCTAATTCAAAGTTGTCACACTTCAAATTCAAAGTTTCATGGCCGAACTCTGAATTACCGGATGTTCAGACCCCTTCACCTAGGAATTAGAGGGCTAATTCAAAGTTTTTTTTTTGCCTATTTGTAAATATGAAGGGGTAAATGCTTACCTAAGAAATAACTTTTCAACTTAAAAAATAAATTTAAAGGGACAACGTGGTTTGCATACCTTTTCCATTTTCTGGTAATTTTTCTTCTTTTGCAGCAGCTTCAGGTTGATTAACATTTTCCAATGAAACGTCTTTCTCCTCTGCAACAACAATTCCTTGTGTCTTATTCTCAGCAACATCAGCTTCATCCTGATTATTCTTCTTCTCCAATGCACTATCTTGCTGAACATTTGTTATCTCATCATGAGCTGCAACAACGACATTAGGTTTATCAACAACAACCTGTTTGGCATTTTCATCGTTCTTTTGTTCCAATTTTGAAACATCATTGTTGTTGCCTATGGGTTTGGCTTCTGTTCCATTTTCACGGCCAACTATTGAAGCATCAACACGACCTGATGATGATTTCTTGGTCTGAGGAATGGTGTTTCCGGAAGCAACATCGAGTTTAGATTTGCCACAACCCATTTTATTTTAGTTTTTGTGCGCGCGTGTTTGAATTATATGAATTGAATGTGGGAAACACGCACACACAGAGAGAGAAACAGAGATTGAAGGTTGATTTGTGTGATGAGGGTATATAATATATGAATGAAGAATGGTTTTGTTGTTGTGTTGTGTTGTGTTATGGTTTTAGTGGTGGAGGCAGGGCCTGCAGGTGCACACGGGTGAAATGAAAAATGAGAGTGCGTCTTTTTCGCTGTCTCGTATAGTTGTGATCATCAAAAGGATAACTAAAATATATGCTTGTGTTGGTTTATTTTCTTGTTTTTTCTGTGGGCGATTCGACTTCTGTCGATACAAAAAAAGTGGACATAAATAAATAACTTTTTTTAATTTATATTATCTCCAGTTTTAGCAAAAAAATAATTTATATTGAGTCAAAAACAATTTATTTAAGTTTATTAGTCAAAAAAATTGGTGTAACCGTTCTATTAATTTTTTTGACTTTTATCATATTTAATGCGGGGTTTAGTCAGAGGTACTACTGTATAGGTCATAACAAAAAAAAAACACTGTATAGATAAAATTCTTTTAAGATTTGAATTATTATTATTTTTGTTTATGGTAAAAAATTGGCTAAAATGCAGTTTTAGCCCCCCAAGTTTCACAATAGAGCGATTTTGGCCCCCAAGTTTTAATTGGGCGATTTTAACCCCCTACGTTTCACAATTGTGCGATCTTGGTCCCCTATGTTTTAATTGTGCGATTTTGGCCCCCCAAGTTTACCCCCTTTTGCATTTGCTAGCCTCCGTTGACTAAAAAATTGCTTATGTGGCATTTTAAAAAAATAAAAAAAGGTTTAAAAATAAATAAATGTATTAATTTCTTTTATAAAAGGTTTAATCATTATTGTTTTTAAAAAAATAGTTTATAAATTTTTAAAAATATTAAATTAAAACAAATTAAAATTTAAAATATGTTTCAAAATTAAAAAATGTATCTTTTTTTTTTAATAAAAGGTTGAATAATTATTTTTTAAAAAATCAGTTTATAAAGTTTTAAAAGTAATTGAAAAAATTGGTTCATTAAAAAATTTGGAAACTATTTTTTATAGCAAATGTTTTTATAAACTACATATAAGAAACAAAAACTTATTTTATAAGTTATTTTTTTAAATAAAAATACAATTTGTCATTTTTTTTAAAATATTTTTTTTTTAAAATGCCACATAAGCAAGGGGGCTATGTTATGCAAAAGAGGGTAAACTTGGGGGGCCAAAATTGCACAATTGAAATATGGGGATCAAAATCGCACAATTGTGAAACGTAAGGGGTTAAAATCGCACAATTGAAACTTGGGGGGTTAAAATCGCACAATTGTGAAACTTGGGGGGCCAAAACTGCATTTTAGCCTAAAAAATTAGCCAAACAATATGAATATTGTTAATTGGGTTACAATATATAGACTAATTTGACTCATTATATGACATATACTTATACACGCCATACGTATACACAATCAAAATACAAGATACCGAATGTTTCACTGGTTAAAAATATAAAATCAAATTACATGTACAAAAGATAATTTGTAGTTGGCTCATAATATTAAAAACTTTACATTGTGTGTGTATATACATATATATAATTGCACCAAGTCAAAGTTGATGTAGAAGTAGAATATTATATTCTCTTAATTTATGAGTCAATTTGACCATTTTACACGAATTAAAAGACATAATTAATTTTGTATAAAAACATAAAATTTAGTCATTTGAAAGAAAAAATTATCCACAATTTTTATTTACTTTGTATCCGTTAATAAGGAAGGTTTTATTTTTTATTTTTTTCTAGGTACATAAGGATGGTTTAATTTTATTATATTATTATTATTATAAAAAAATATATATTATTAGATGATATGATTTTTTTTATGTAAGTAAATTTTGATGTTCTTTTATGTAAGAGTGAAAAAAAAATTGTCCCTACAAAAAAGTACGAAGAACAACTTAGTTGCCCACAAAAAAATGCCAATTTTTAGTCATTGCAAAAATTAATCGAGACAATTCAAATTTTCTATAATTTTTTTGTTTTGTTTTTGAATCGTGACTGAATCATGCGACAATCAACATATCATATTATAAATTAAAAAAAAAGTGGTCTACATCATTTAAAATACATAAGTAGAACAATGCTCTTTTAAGTATTTGAGAGATTGATTTAATTAGATGGAAACATTTTTATTTCTTTAGTTGGTTTAAAAATGTAAATTTGTTTTTGTACATAAATCATAGCTCAACCGACAGAAATGTCAAAATTGCTAGTGTCAGATACATCTAATCCTTCCATTTTGTATGTGTGAGTTTTTAATAACTTTGTCATTTCATCCGTAAAAAAAATGTAAATTTGTTCTAAAATATTTCACTTAAAAAAAAAAATCAATTTAGTACCCATAAAATATGGAAGCATTGATTTAGTTGGGGATAGTTCCACAAATTTGATTAATAAGGGTCAAAAATGCATTTAAACACAAAAAAAAAAAAAGGACCATGGAAAATCCAAGCGGTTGAAAATTGAAGTCCACGCAAAAACAAATACAGGGTGTTGCACCGAATCCATCCTTGTCACTCTCCATGTCTCGTAAACCCTGAGAGCTGAAACGAAGGCTTAAAAGTTGCATTTCTCAAATCTACCGAGTTCACCCAGAAGCAACCCCCGAGTCATAACTTGCTCCAATTCACATTGAACCATGCAAGCGGTATCAAACGCTCGCCGAATCTCTCGGCTCTTGCAATCTCCGATTTCCCTTTCGCTTCATCTTCGAGCCACCGCACAACCGTTTCTCTCAGGGCTCGCACATCGTAATTACAGTTCTGAAGTTGATAATGTCGAAACAACTCCAACAGGTTCTTCAATCACTCGCTAAACTTTAAATTCCTTTTTCTAATTTCATTTTTGTGATGTTTATTGATTTGTAATATGAATTTTTGAATGTAGAAGCTGTGAAAGATCTTTATGATAAAATGCTTGAATCTGTAAAGGTTAAACGATCCATGCCTCCAAATGCTTGGTTGTGGTCAATGATTTCTTATTGTAAACATCATCAAGATATTAGTCTTCTCTTCGATATTTTGCAGAATCTTCGCAGATTTGTTAGTTTCTATTCTCTTTCTGTTCAATTATCTATTTATTTATTAATATATTGATTCAAATTAGTTGATATAGTGATGAATTTAATTTTTTTTTGTGAGCAGAGGTTATCGAATCTTCGCATACATGATAATTTTAACTGCAATCTCTGCCGTGAAGTTACTAAAGCATGTGTTCATGCCGGCGCCCTTGATTTCGGTATGCTTTATTTGTCTGTCGTTTTTGAATAAGTAACTTACTTTGCAGTTTATAAGATAAGCGCTTATGAATATGCTTTTTCTATAACACTAGATAAAATAAAGTTTAACTGTTTCTGTATAATCTATAAGCTGTTTTCATAAGCTATCCTAGAGAGTTTATAGAAATAAGCTGAGAACAAGTTATGAACATGTCATAAGCTGTTTCGTTAGTTCTCTCAAACAATGTTGCAAGTGTTTATTTACTCAAATAAGCCAATCCAAACAGGCCCTGATTTTTATAAATTTGTGCTATTTCATTTGTGAAATTTGAATATATGAAATGAAATTTGAAGGTTATTTAGTTTTAATGTGTGAGCAGGAAAGAAGGCTTTGTGGAAGCATAATGTCTATGGATTGGCACCGAGTGTTGCATCTGCACACCATATATTGGTATTGTTAGATATACTAATGTTGTAATTTCTTTAATTTTTGTCTCATGTTTGCAATTGGTAATTTACTGTTAATTTTATTGCAGACATATGCTAAGAACAACAATGATACTAATCTATTGGTGGAAGTAATGAAACTTTTGAAGAGAAATGATTTACCATTGCAACCTGGGACGGCAGATATAGTTTTCAGGTATGTTGATGTCTTAGAATTTTCAATATTTTGTTTTGGAGTACATAGGGTCCTCTTTGAATGAGTACTCTTTAAATGTTTGAATATGGTGTATACCTCTAAAAGCAGTTACTGAACTTTTAGTTGCTTTTATTGTTCTTCCCTTTATAACTGGCTGGCATGCACTCATTTTAAAATCCTGCTTTGTTGTTAGTCTCCTAAAACTCTATTTGATTGTATGAAGGAAATTTGGTGGCTCTTTGTGTGTAAGGTTACAAGTCTACAATACAGATAGTTTGCTTGATTTTTTTAGCTTGCAAAATGCTTATAAGCATTCTAATTAGCATTTATTTGGTACCCAAAAAACTCATTGAATCTGAAAATAAAGCAAATCAGGATTAAAAGTGTGAAGAATTTAGCCTTTTTTTGTGCATCTAAAGGTTGACTGTGGTATTGTCTAACACTTAACAAATTAAGATTCTCACTTTTTCTTGTTATGTTGCTTTCGTTCTCTTCTGTAAACGCTTCTGACCTGTTACATGGGTCAATCATTTGCAGCATTTGTTACAATACAGATGAATGGGAGTTGATTAATAAGTATGCAAAAAGGTTTGTCAAGGCTGGTGTAAAATTACGACAAACCTCATTTGAAACATGGATGAAATTTGCTGCCAAAAGAGGTGCACATAGTTTGACTTTTCTTTTTGACTGGATGTCTTTTTGTCTTCCCAAGTCTTTAAGCTTTTATTGAACTTTCACAGCTGTTTGTCAATGTGAATTCCTATATTTTACTGGCTTTGATTTTCTTTCCTTCTAAACTTGTATTTTTCCCAATGTTGTCAACCTGTTTTTTATCAGTTTTTAGGAAATTGAAAGAAGCCCAAAGTAGAGACTAAAACCACATGCAAGGTTTTGAATATAATTTTATATTAAAAATATCAGAGTCCTCAATTTGGTTACACTGCTGATTATTTTATTTACTGGGGGGCTGTTGCATTTGCACCATTGTGGCACAAATTTTTTCCAATGTATGCCCTTTTGTTAGCCCTGGTTGAAATTCGGAATTTGAAAATTTTAAATAAGTGATTCTTTATACAGTTATTTAGTGACCACAGAATGAAGGTTCTAACTTTGTTTATTGATCTGGAATATATCATGGGTTTAAACAAATTATCCGCACTCTTCCACTTTTGACTGGGGAGTCATGCTAAGGAAAGGTTACTTTCTGATGAATGTGTTTGACTTGCTCGGTAGTCTATCTGTATCTTTTTTTTAAATAGATTGGCTCAATTATATTAATATCGTCTTCAAGAATTTGATGGCAATGAATACACGTAGTATCATATGATTTCAAGATCATGATATAAATGATTTTTTGGGCTTTTTAAACTTGTTTTGGCTTATGGCAAACCAATGGTTCATGCCTTCTTTTTCTTTAAAATTGTTTTGGCTTATGGCAGACCAATGGTCCGTGCCTTCTGTTTCTTTAAAATTGTTTTGGCTTATGGCGAACCAATCGTTCATGCCTTCTTTTTCTTATTCGTAGGTGACACCGAGTCATTATGGAAAATTGAAAAGTTGCGATCTGATTCAATGAAGCAGCACACTTTGGCTACTGGGTTTTCTTGTGTCAAGGTAGAAAATCCATCCTATTGTTTGATCTGACAATTAATTTTGATTATAATGCAGTTATGAAGCTTAAGTGCTTTGTGTGTAATAGCTTATGCCTTATTGTGTGATATCTCCGAGTTTTGCTTAATAGACAACATACTCTGGAACAAATGTTGCACATAATTATTTTGCTCTTTTGACATGTTTGTATTCTTCAATCCGTTTTTTAAAATGAGCCAAGTTGTTTATTTTAAGGAAAAATAAAACAAAAGCTTATTAATTTTCCCAATTTATGAAGCCTTATCCAATATTAATTCACGTCATATAAGTTCTTAATGCTGATATATTTTTTCAACTTACCAGCTGCTGGATTATGGTGCATCAGATCCACTTTGATAGCAAGTCTAAGCTTGTTTTTATGATTTTGTAGGGTCTTCTGTTGGAAGGTAAACCTAGTGACGCTGTTGCCATCATTCAAGTTCTAAATCAGGTATTGAGTGTAGATATAAAACAGAGCGAGATAAAATCATCAGGTTATACCCTGGAAAGATTGGTTAAAGTACAAATCAGTTTATATAAGAAAAATTGTGAAGTTGTGGCAAAAATTATAGCTTTTTGTATAGAAACTTAAGATTCAAACAAGTTCCACGATATGATGATGATGATGATGAAGAAATTATATTTATATCATTGGATTATTTTGTTAGAACATTTTTTTCCCTTATGATATGATTATATGAGTGACTGTTAGCAAACTGAGTAGGTCATATTTGTCTTTGGATAGTCTTATTTAACGTTTTGTTTTATTGATTTTACTCTTGCTAGACTTTGTCTGATGCCAAAAAGTTAGGCATGAAGGATGAACTTCAGAAACTTGTATCTGAGTGGCCTTTGGAAGTTCTTAAGCACAAAAATGAAGATGAAAGAAAGGTATAATATCTCAGTTGTGAACAAATTTCAGAATTGTTATTTTAGTTCAATTGTGTCTCTGTAAGACAAGTAACATGCCTTTTCCGCTTTACTGACAGACATTGGCAGACTCGTTGAAATCTGACATCCTTGCAATGGTTACTGAATTACTGGACATGGGACTTGAGGCTAATATAAGTTTGGAAGACCTAAACAGAAAAGATGTTCCACAATAGCATGAGTTCAGAATTTGAGTATTCTTGTTTGAGTAGACCTTTATCAAGATGCTTCATAGCCGTAGATACCAAGTCTCTGATCATAGCAAATATTGATTTTTTTTGGTTCTATTCTGACTATTTCTTATTGTATGTGCCCCTAAGTGCTCAAGGTTTTGGCAGCATATTAGTGGCACTTAGCATGTTTTTCAAGAACTGAAATCTAAATGTAGGTATGTTGGAACAAAATTAATCTGGGAATGTGCTTCTAGCTTTTCTACTATAAAGTGCAAGCAATTCATTTCTACAAATACATGTGAGGATGCAATCCTTGCCTTGTAACCTTGTTGGTTTTATGTAACGCTCATAAATAATTTGTAATGTATTTTCATGAACTCCACAATATAACTTATAAAAATGACTTATATGTTTATACCAACAAATAAAAAAAGTTATACGTAACTTCTATTTTATTTTTGACAGTAACTTGTATAAAGTTTCTCTTTATTTCATCTTTGATTACAGAAATAATTTTTTTCACACCTAAAACTTGAAAGCATATTGACTGTCCCAAATTTGCTGCATTTTATGTTAAAAAATAGCAATGCTGAATAAATGTAATTAGAAGGAAAAGTGAAGAACAACATCTGTGATCCACCACCCCATCCCATTCAATTACTGATTGGTACAATGAAGTTGCCTTCTTCTTTACCTAACCAACTTGGATACCTTCTTTCTTTGGCAAAAAGAAATCAAAATTGGTCTCCCAATTCTCGACCAAGTTGAATCAAAACGATAAAAACACACACAGTATAAAGTACAGTGTTCTAATTAATTTGCTACTTGCTCATAACATCCATCAATATGAAAATACATAAATGTATTATATGTATACCATTACATATCCATATGCCACATAGTGTGTCTAATACTATCTATCAGTATCATCCTCATCAATTTATAATCTCCATTTAAAAATTCCTAAAGTAAATGAAAAATAACAATTATTCATTAATCCAATCTACAAACTCATAATTTCTCTCTTAATCTTCTCAATAATAGCACTATTTCCACCATTTTGAACCAAAGCTGTGATAGCCAAGATTAAATTCCCATCATTAACAGAAACATTAGCAGCTAAAATCTCAGCATGATTATTGAAAAAAACCTTCAAAATGAGAGTAATCAAACCAGGTTTAGCCACAGATTCAATTCCAAAAAAAGCCACATTGCTAGAAACAGTAACAGATACAGAGCAGCAATTCCTATTACGACAAGGAAGCAACAAACTCCCTTCAACAACCGGTAACTTCATTGATTCCTTCAGCTCCTCCAACATTTTCTTCTTCTTTTCAAGTTCCTTAATGTACTCAATTGTTTCTGTTATAATCACTTCCTTTGTAGCCTATAAACACAAAAAACAAAAACCCATTTCAGATACAAAATCAAACAATATAATGTGATCGGTAAAATACAAAAAGGGTCAATCAAATATAAGTAATGAGATTAACATTGGGAAGAAGAGTAGGGACAGTGGTGTTAAGGTGAGTGAACATTTGCTTCATTTTCTTCCTTCTTTCACGTTCTATGCTAAGAGTTTCTTCGCTTTTTGTAGTAGCAACACGTTTTCTGTTAGTGTAATTTTCCATGTTAGTGTTCACTCTCACAATGATGGATCAATAACACATTCTTTGTTTATATACAAAACGGTTTTGCAATTTTCTCAAGCGCGTGTGTGTACACGTGAGAGAGAGAGAGAGTTTAGTGAGGAAAAACAGTTAGGCTTGTGCCAAAGAAACAGAACTTTTGCAGGAAACGAATTAAAAAAAAAAAATGAAATTTTTAACTTTTCCAATTTTGTGTTACTTTTTTTTTTTTTTTCCTTTTTGTTTGCTTAATATCATTCAAATATATATAAACTCCGAATTTCTAAGTACGCCGATTGCACACATTTACTGAATTAAGAGATTTATGACTATCGAATTGAGATTATACTATCCAAATTTAAGCTCGTTAATTTCTTAAAAAGAAAAATTGAAATCTACTCAATTTTTTTATCGTTCAATCTTTATTAGATGATTACCGATCTGACTCCGTGAATATGTCACATAATTTCAAGTTGAAAACTAACCCAAAATGTAGCATTTTATGTAGAAATGGTTTTGTAGTGAGGAATTGAATAAATTCTAATGATGGCCATGTGAATGTGACGCCTTATACAATCGTGTTCGCAAGAGAAAACGGAGGTGCCACTAAACTAAATAACCGTGTTGTTTGCAGCACAAGTAATAACTTGGACCCCACCCAATCATATAGCTATAGAGTATAGGGTGACAGCGGTTATGATCCTTATTAGGAAGTTGGTTACATAGAAATTATTTTGTTTATTAATTAATTGATGTATGATTTGTGGGAAAAGGCTCTAAAACTAAATTATAGGATTATTAGTTGGTTTAGTGATGACTGATGTTGAATTTGATAGAGACTAGAGAGGACTACCGTTTGGTCTTTCGCAATTACAATAGAAAGGAGATTGGAATCACTTAATGTCATAATTGACTCTCAAATCAAATTACAGGATATAGTGAACTGCATATTAATGGTGAAAACTAAAAAACTAAAAAAAATAAATTCATAGGATTAGGAAAACTGATACCACAAGCTAAATCAGCTCTATAGATAGCTATTTTAATTTTCATATTATATAGCTCTCGACCGTTCAATCTTAAATTAATAGACAAGATTGTTTATAATTGATTTTATTGATGTAAATCTGTATCATTAAGCTTATAATCACAATCGAGTTCGTATACAACATCAATTTTTGTGTACTATATTGCTGCTGGAAATTTAGTCCTTAGTTGAACAACTAATTTTATAGAACACTTTTTATTTTTACCAAACATAATATAAAGTGTCATACACAAAAATTGTTTATATTATGGCAAAATTGGCACACATATTACTATGCAAATTAAATATTGTTGATGGAAAATAACATTATGATATTTAATTATTGATTAAGTTCTTCTATGAAACCTCAAGATGGGAAGAAGCACTATTAGCAAGAGGAATGCTAGTGATCCAAGCAGAGACAGAATAATGGAGGCAGCCACTTGATGACAAAACTTATCAAAGACATTACACACTTTGTCCCATCTCACATGAGAGTTTCCTTGGTAGCCAAGGAGACCAATTGCAGCCGCGGCACCGATGCCGGAAAATAGCAAAGCCACCATCAATGCGTCAAGTAAAGTGACCAATTTTCCCAATAACAGTTTCCTTTTACCTCTATTTAGGAATGTAAGTAGCATAGAGATAGCTCCATATGTGCATGCTATTACATTTGCCACCAGAAAGTAGCTTGTACATGAAAGGGATATTTGTTAATTAGTCACTTAAGAAATAAATAACTAAAAAACATATAAAATATTTCAATTGAATTATCTTCGTTTCTAAATATTTTGTTTGGATAAAGTAATAAAAAAATATCTCCTCAATTTTTTAGGACAATTTTTTGGGACATACTTAAGAAGTTTTTAAAAGTTGAGAGACCAATTCAATAAAATTGAAACGGGGACTAATATGCAAATTTTGAAAAATTTAGGGACCGATTTGCATAATTTAAAAGAATTAGAAGGACCAATTTATATCCCAATTTGCAAAAAATTTAGGTGCGAAATCTCTTAAATTTAGCTTTGATAAATATTTCATTCCGTAAAAAAAAAACTTCATCAAATTCATCCATTTTAAAAATTATTCAAATTTATCATAAAAATAAAATTACAAAGAAGAAATTTGACTATCCTTGAAAATTATATTAACACAAATTCTCTAGTCCAACACACTTTAAAGGTTCACCTTTGAACTTATTTTTCACATGTCCACAAAATCACCTATTTTAAACAAAAAATTGTTTAAACCATGTATTTTTTTTTTTTTGTGGGTTGTTTAAACCATGTATAGATACAATTTGGATACACCAATAGACTTTATTTATTTATTTATTACCTTTTCTCATTTTCTCAATGACATTTAAAGTTGTAAATGATATAATATCATACGGTATGAGAAGAAGACACTTTCGTTGGTTTTCTTTTATGATATATAAAATTTTTACTATTAGTGATTGAATCTATGACCGTTTAGAGTAAAAATTTCTTACCACTTATACCAATTCATTCTTGATTCAATTTTTAACATTGAAATAAAATCACTCAATCAATTTCAAAAAATCCAATATCTTAACAAGTACAAGACTCACAGACAAAATCAAGATTTATATTTCCAACATAATTTTCTTTTCTTTTTTCCTCACAAAATTAAGAAACTTAATATCAGCGCGGTTGAATTTAACAAAAAGAGTTAGACTCTCACAATATAGAGAATCCAAATTCAAAGTGAATGAAGTTAGATTCTCACAACATAAAGAATCCAAATTCGAATCCAGACATCACATATGACAACATTTAGTATCGAACACATTATCTCAAATGGAATTATCTTTATGAAAGAAAAAAAGAGAGATCAATAATGAGAATTACTTACACAAAGGCAGAGAGGTAATGCCACTTAGCATAAACAGCAATATTCAAAGGAGGCAATGAATCTACAAGTTTAATTGGAACAACTTTGGATTGCTTATCCAACCCAATAACTATAGCAGCAGCAATTGTGAAAACAAAAGCCAAAAGCCTAAGAACCAATTCACAAGAAGCACCAGCAGTAGTTGATTTTGTCATTGCAAATTCATGATCTCTTTCATAATTCCCATCAATTATGGCCTTACCCTGACCCTCCATTGTAACAAAAAAGTTATAGCACAAACCTTAATTATGCTCAAAATTGGGGTGTTCATAGAAGGAGCATGATATGTCTTATAAATAGTGCATGTGATGAAACTTGGAAACACGCAAGTTTTTGCATTCAATATGAATACCGCAGATATTTTTGACGAATGTTACTATGTTAGTGTGTTCATTCATTTATTTTACGGTGGCTTTGTAAATACAAAATAAATATTACAATTAATTTAAATGATTTTCATTTTTTTAAATTTAAATGATTTTTTTGTGTGTGTTAACTTTCTAATTTCTTAGAAGGGTCTTGGTAATTACGAGGTAAGTAAAATTTGACAAACAATGATTTTATTCAAAAATCAAACTCGGACTATCCAACGATTTATTCTTTAGTGAAGTTTATTAACCACTTGTGTCCGATTTTTTTAGTTATATTGATTTTATTTCTAAAACAAATAAAATGGAATGAAATACAAATGGAGGATCAACGTGGAATGCTTAATTAATTTATCCATTTTAAAATAAGTGTCACATTTTTTTTAACAAGTGCACATTAGTAAAAATTATTGTTGTCCTAAAAAATTGAATAAAATTATGTGCATCACTTTAAAATTAATATTTTTTATTTTACATTTATAATAAATTGACTAAAATTGATATTTATCTTATTTATTTATTTATCATATTTTCTATTTGTGAGTGAATTTGACTATTGGGGTAGTATTTATTTTAGGATGAAGGAAGCATTAAGCGGATGCTGTCCAGAAGTCATGAATACTTTACGAGAGATGGAGGCAGGCAACTGCCAACTGTTCATGTGATATGAATGCTAGCTTGCTTGCCCATTTTATTCACAAACTCTAACTTACTAACCATATACTTAAGGATTGCATTGAATTCCCATTTCTTTATCATAAAATTTCAAATTTATTTGAAGCTAGTCTAGATTCAAACAGGCCCTTACTTTCTTTATATATAAGTTGGTAGAAATTGAACTCAAATTTCTTACTAAATGTCAACCAAAGTAGGAAATTGTCCTTGTAGTACTTGCGTACAACCCTAGGAATATCTTTCAAATTTGCAATACTAATTCAATTCAAACCAACTAAGAGCTCATTTATAAATTATTTGATTAAAAATCACTTCTTTTAAACACAAAAATATGATTTACGTTTTGTTTGTTTAAAAAAAAATCACTTTTATGTAATTTTAATAGCAACCAAAACTTTTGACCCAAAAAGCTGAATTTTGACCTGAAAATCATCAAATTTTCTCTTCAAATTCAAAATTGGAGGCAATACATACAAGTATAATTCACCACTTTTTTAGTTGGTGCATGCTTCAAGCTTACATTAGTGAGCTCCACAACTTTGGTAATAAGATTCCGGCCACAAATGGTTGAGTTGATTCATGAATGCAATGTTAACTAAGATTGCAATCCATGTATATTTTTTTCAATAGAAATCCCCAACATTTATTATGATTGTGAGCTGTATGAGAAGTGAGAACATGAGCACCACCTGTCTACCAATAAACATAACACCTTATAAACTGGTTGATGACTGTCGTAGTTTGTTTAATTCAATGAGAACTGTTTATCAAATTGAGCCAACATCTCAGCATTATTCATCCTTCATCAGTGTTTTGGGTCATTGGGGTCTTGATCGAACGATTAATAACAACGTAATTGACTAAATTGAAGTTGGAAATTGATGTTGGGTCATCACGAGGGGTAGCCAGGAGATCATTCACATTGGGTTCAAGAACAACTATACAAGTGAGTTGGACACCACACTATAACCAAAAACCATAAGGTGTTATGTTTATTGGTCCTCTTATTTATAAAGTGTTCAACCTCCACTATTCTAAGCAATGTGGGACTTAACACTCACACTTGCCACAACAATTGACTTAATCCAAGTTGAATTGGTCATAATATTGTAGTGATTCAAATTTAACATAATGTCTCAATTGCCTTGGCGGTTAGGGGTGTACGTGGATGGGATAAATCCGGTCGATCTGATCAAACTCACTCAATCCAATCGAAAAAAGTGGGTTGAGTTGAATAATTGGGTGGATATTAATTAAAAAATGAAAAATCCATAAAAAAAATTGGGTTCCGGGTAAAACCACCCAACCCAAAAAACACCCCCCCACTAGTGCTTTGGTTTTTTAAAATATTTTATTAAAATACCAAAGATTTTTCCATTTGATCTTTAAATATTTTTTATAGTGAAAATAAAAAGATTGTAATGAAGAATAGAGGAAAATAGTATATTTTTATGAGAAAATACTAGTATATTTTCTCATAAAAAGATTAAAAATAGTATCTTTTTATACTAGTATCTTTTTAATGAAGAATAGAGGAAAATATACTAGTATCTTTTTATAGAGGAGAATAGAGGAAAATTAAAAATAGTATATTTTTATGAGAAAATACTATTTTTTATGAAAATAAAAAGATTGGTCCTCTCTACCAAGAATTGGTGTCCAAGTTTTAAGAATAGAACATGCCAGATGCCACAAATTATTTAGGGCGCCATGAATCAAAATATCTCAGCTAACACGATGTCATGCGTACGCAACAACATAATTAATTTGTGTTACTAGTTAATACTAATTGTGAGGTTGAAATTTTGATTAGCAAGATAAGACTAAAACATGTTCGATACATTGAGTATGTTACCTAAAATGTATATAATCTATATATCATACAAGTTTATCGGTACATCAATTTGACGAGGTATGAAATGATTTTAAATTAGTATGAAATTTTTTATAGATAACTCAAAGTATAGATGCAAATAAACTAAACTTTGTTTTCTTTCAACCCAAATTTTAAAATAAAAGTTCCATGGTCATAATATATCTTGCCTGTTTCCACACACACACACTGATAAAATAATTAATATGTATCTATCAAATAATTATTTAAGATAGGAACTAGACTTGGTCATTCATTTGGGTGAATAAGACATATCATTATTCAACGCAATTGTGTTGTCGTTTAACCGCAACTGGATGGAACTATATACTACATAATAATAGTATGTATTAATTTGAATGATATACAACTTAATTATCCCACTTACGACTATTCATCAACGTTCAACTGAAACTATATATGTAAATTTAATTTGTGAAGCTTCCATAGAAAGTAAATGGTCATCGATTACGACCTACGTATGTGTAAGCTTTATTTAGGAGGGTTGAATTTCATTTTTCATGTCTACAACTACAAACATAGTGCACCAAAGGACAATTTTTGTTTTGGTACAAATGTTTTTTTTTTTTATTCCTTTACTAGCGGGCCAGACAGGCGCGGAATGTCCAAAATAAATAAATAAAGACATGTCCCAGTGGTAAGTTTGTTAATAAAAGATTTTTATTGCTAAAAAAAAAATTCAAGGGTATTATTGGTATTATGAAAAGTCCACACCAATTTTTTTTTATCCTTTTTATATATAGTATATTATGAAAAGTCCACACCAAAATTTTTTGTATCATTTTTATATATAGTATAGATGTTTGTTAATAAAAGTTTTTTGTTGCTAGAAAAAAAAATAAGGGTATTATTGGTATTATGAAAAGTCCACACCAAAATTTTTTGCATCATTTTTATATATAGTATAGATAATGTCCACGATTGTTTCAACATATACAAATCCTAGATTTAGTTTACTTTCTGAGGTCAATTTTATCTTTACCACCTAACATATTATTTCTCTTCATTCTCTTTCCTAGCATTTTTGCACTAAATTCTTGAAATTGGATTGCATATCGTTGTGTTTTCACGTATTCTAAAGATTTATAATCGTCTGATATTGGTCAAAAAATTTAAATAGATTTTACTTTCTAAATTATAATTAAAGCTAAATTATCAATTTTAATTTTGAACCATCTAATTTTAATCTAATTTTAATCGAACATCTACTAATATCCTAAATGCGTGGACCATTGACTACTGGGAATCATGATCACTCTCTTTTTTGTGGCAAGTGGGATTGCTTAAGATAGACAACACTAAACAAAAAGACTCTGTTCGGTAAAATATAGCGGATAATTGATAATCTAATTTATAGCGGATAACTAATAATCTAATTTATAGTAGATGAACTTATAGCTAATAAGCAGGTTGATTGAATTTTTATTGTTTGATAAAATTAGCGGTTTAACTAGTTTATAAATATGAAACCACATAAAAATATATGTTTAATTAATATTTAATTTTTTTCAAATAAGATGACTGCGGTAAAATTGGAAGAAGAAATGATAAGTTATAAACTCATAAGTTACTTGAAATAGCGTTAAAAAAAAAAGCTATATAAACTAATAAAATAAATTATAAACTCTTTTAAAAAACATTTACCAAACAGTTTTTTTTATCATATCAACTTATAAAGTTATAATCTATAAGCATCTGAATTAGTCGGTTATTTAACTTGAGTCTTAAGAAATTTATATTGTTCTGTATCAATGCCAATATATAAGACAAATTTAATTAATCATTTTTTCCACCAAGAAGGTAGGAACAGAGCTAAATTAAAATCCACTCAAAGGATATATAATATTATTTGAATAGAAAGGTCAAAAGGTAAATGTTGGACGTTACCTTAACAATTATCTCTTCTTCTTCCTAATGAGTCTGACCTCATGTCATCCAAATCCAACAAGATCACAACTAAACAAAGTCATCAATCTGGCATACAAAAATATCACATGTGTGAACCTTTGAAAATTAAAACTAAGCCCCCATATATCAAATATTAATTAATTAATATTTGGTGAGATTATGCATATATCAAATAATATTGTAACACAATATAGACTATTAGTTTTGTAGCTTATCACATTCACATACATACACACACGTCAACTAACATGAAATTTTGTTCAAACTCTCTAACGTGCAAATAACTCTAACTTATTAAAATTGCATGTTTCTACAACTTTCTTCTTTCTATTTTGATCTCCCTCAAGTCTATAAATATATATATATATTTGTAAACATATTCATTTGTTCAACTATCCTTATCCTCTCTACTCACCACTTAGCTAGCTATAACAAACAATTTTTGCTGAGCAATTAAGATATGGCTTCTACTGGTGATCCTGAGTACAAATCATCTTCGACACCAGTTCCGGCTTCTTCGTCCGGTGCTGATTACTCTAAGTTTGATTTGATCCTAAGGTTTTTGTTGTTTGCATCATCATTGGTTTCAGTTGTGGTGATGGTTACTGGCAATCAAACAGAATATATCCCTCTGCCTGTCCCAGCCAAGTTCAGATACTCACCAGCCTTTGTGTAAGTTGCATTAGAGTTATACAAACAAACTTCAAGTTAATTCACCAAGTTTATTATAATCATAGTAATTTCTAAGCATCTAATTAGTCTTCTAATTTTTATGTTTTGTTATATGCTTGTTTGTTGTGGTTATTTTCAATATTTCTAATTGGTTACTTCTACGGGAGGTACGATCGAGCGCTAAATATATGTACCTTAGATAGAATTCAAACTTTGATTCGACACATGTGAGACTAACTTCTTTCGCTAGATTCAATTCTAGTTTGTTAATTGCAATATATATGTAGGATATGAAAGGATAAACATTTTAGCATGAAGAAGTGATATTAAAAATCGATTTGGATACTAAGCTCACCAACTTTTCCATTTATGGTTACAAATTACAATTTTGTTTTTTTAATTCATGAGATTATGCAACTAAGGATGTAGCCTGTAGGTGTATGAAAAGACAAAAAGATAAGCAGTTTCCTTCTAATGTTTCAACAATCAAGAGTTTTAGAGGAGGAAACTAACACCTTTTTTGATTTGCATGACTTTGCTTTCACTAAATATTTTCCAAAACAAGTATTAAAAAAAATAGAGTGAATATTTATTTTGGTCGATCACAAATGTCAGATGGGACAATGCAATGCAGTCTCTAACAAAAGTAAAAATTCAAATTAGTCCCTGATATTTTTTATATTGACGATAAATTAGTCCTATGTTATAATGAATTGGGGACTAATTTGTCCTTATTTGATTTGTTTTCTCTTTTAATTTCTTTTATTTGTCTATGTGTACACCTAAATATATTTCTAATTTGGGATTGTGACTATTTCTCTTTTTTGCATATGAACATGCATGAAAGTTTCAAACCGCTTTAGCAATTAGCTATTTATTTTATCTTATTTTTCTGAACTTGTTAGCATTTCAAACTTGACAAGTTGTGAACTAAACAACTATTTTTTTTTTTGAAGGCTATAAAGAAAAGTAAAGTCATCAATGACTTTACTTAAGACCATTCATGTTTTTGAATTCCCACCATATTAATACCTTTATCTCATTTATATTAATTTTTTTTGCAATTTTTGCAACTAATTTAACATTATTATTTTTGTGAATCCATGCAGATATTTTGTGGCAGCATTCTCCGTTTCTGGGCTTTATAGTATCCTTACATTTCTTGCATCACTCTCTGCCATCAGAAAGCCAAACCTCAAAACCAAACTTCTTCTCCACTTCATCTTCTGGGATGCGGTAATTAAATTAACTATTTAACCTTTCAATTTAATTTTACCTTGTTATATTATTCAATGTCAATATATTTTACACTGTCAATCAATCACAGCTCATTGTTTGGACGACTTTTAAAGTATATAATTTTTAACAAACAAACTGTTATAATTGATTGACAGTGTAAAAAAACATGACATTGTCGGTGTATATAAGTTAAATCCTTATTCAATATTCATCTTTGGTTCTAAGCATTTCAAATGATTCAATTGCAGGTGATATTGGGGATATTGGCCTCAGCAACAGGCACAGCTGGGAGTATGGCATATTTGGGTTTGAAGGGAAACAAACATACTGGTTGGAATAAAATTTGCAACATATATGACAAGTTCTGTAGGCATGTTGGTGCATCTGTAGCAGTGGGACTATTTGGTAGCATTGTTGCTCTTTTGCTCATTTGGATTTCAGCTCGTAGCATTCATAGTCGAGTCCCCAAGTAGATTCAAAGAATGTTGTGTTGATCATTCTTCATACACATATTTGCATTTATCTTCTTAGTTGTGAAGTGATTAGTTAGTGTGTTGAGTAATTTATTGATGTTTAATTGACTTCTATGTTTGTGAATGTTGCTTTGATGGTGTTGAGTTGATGATTGTTTTTGTAAATGTGTTTTTCTACCAAGGAGTACAATTGTATTTTAAATTCTATTAATTAATGTTCATATGCTTAATGATTTTGTATAGTAATTGTGCGAACCAAGCATCTATTCTATGCGAAAAAAGGTCTGCCACCGAGGTGATATCTGTGACTGTAAAATAACAGTTATCGAGATCCAATATCGATGAACACAATGCAGTCACAATATAAAATCAATAGTACCATAACATGCCAGAGAAAGAGACTGAGAGATGATACCCAAGCAACATGAGATCAATTTACTCCTCTGCATTATAATTTCTAACCCTTCCCTAATGCTAGTTTATAGTTTGTAACAGCAGCTATAACAGTTTTTCACAGCATGGCCAGGAAAGTTGCCATGTTATTGATGCAAAGTTGTTTAAATTGGATGAAAATGCCACAATTCCCTGGGAATAGGAAAAATTTAACCACAAAATGAGTGCCTTTCCTACACAAGCAAAGCATTTGCCAGAACGCGCGAAACAATTGGATAGGAGTTAGGACACTTTTTACCAGCAAATAACCATGGATGAAAGTTTGTGTAACTCTTCAGTTATAGATATGAGATATGGACTTCAAACAATATAATTTATTACTGCCCTGTCTTTCATGACATACAACATATGTATCATTATTCCAGAATTTTATAAACTATAACTATACACATACAATCCTTCAAAAAAAAAAACTATACACATACAAATAGATATTTACACATATTATAATTATACACATACCAATGCTGATAGATATTAACACTTATTGTTGATGCTGATGGATATTAACACTGATAGTTTATGCTGATAGATATCAACACTTATAGTTGATGTCCGTCCCTATGGCTATTCCAATCTCTGGGTAACCTGGTAGGACCAAGGTATTGACTTATGACCAACAGCAGAGATCTGAACACGTAAAACCTCGTGAATAGTACCTCGGCGTAGCACTCCCAAAACAGACCCATCCTCTTCTGTTGCCAAATCTCCCAAAGAAACCCAACGAAAAAGTAACTCATCCCTTCCGCGGTAGCCATAGACCCACCTACCAAGTTTCCACCACTTGACGCATACATGCCGATTTGAGATCTCACAAGTTCGAAGGGCATCTACAAGATCATCACCCTGCCAACAGAGAGACTTGCATATGAGAAGCTAAAATAAACCAGAAGCTACTCTAAACGAGGCCTATATGCAAAAGATAGAATTTGATAGAGGCAAATGCAAGTTGCAAACCACTGCTCTAACTTGTCAAGGGATCAAATTAGCAAGGTTTTATTCAAAAGTGTAGTTTTTGAAATTACTAATGTATTGAATACTGTGATTTTCAATAAAAAAAACTCTATATATTGATTCCTTAACTAATGCCCTAAGGGCACTATCTAGCAAGACTCTACGATAGAACACGTGTAATGGACTGTGATTATCCCATTTATCATCAAGCAACACCAAGTTAATCTATGACGAATTAATTACATTTTGAAAGAAACCAAAATTATGTGGGATGTCAAACAGGAGTACCAGTGAAACTGCAAATAAAATAAAAGAAAGAAGGGTGGAAAAGGATGGAATACCCGAATCCCAAGACTTGCTATGCAATAATGCACACCAAGCAAGTTAAGCAGCACATTCATTTGAGGTTTAAACAGGAACCTCTGGATGTCTTCATAACCAAACCTTGCACCATTAATAGTTTCAAAGGCTTGCAGATAGTCCCCAACCTCAAGTGATTCATTACGGGAACAGGCTTTCAAAAACCTCTCAACAGATCCTGCTCTGATTCCCAACTCGATGTGCCTCTCGAAATACAATCTTCTCCATGTCTACAATCCAAAATTTCAAATAATTACCCGATAATAGTAATAACACTGATCAAACCAAACCTGCCCAATATCAATATGCCAATAACGATAATGAATGATATTATAGAGACTCCAATATTAAATGTCGTTTAAGATTGATTATGCACACTTCTTAAAATAAAATCATTCAGTTTACTAATGTCAATGATAATACAAGATTCATTGACTAAAATACCGTTATTGATAAAGTAATTAGGTTGATCAATTCCAAATGTGATACTCAAGGTCTATTTTGAATGACTAATTTGAGCTTATCTGTTCGCATAAGCATTTACGAAACTATTTGGATGAACTTACGCAAACAACTTATAACATGTCCATAAGTTGTTTTCAGCTTATTTTCATAAGCGCTTTAGGATATCTTGTGAAAACAACTTATAGCTTATATAAAAAAAGTTTGACTTTATTTTATCTTTTGATATACAAGGAGCTTATACATAAGCACTTAATTAAGCTGTCAATCCAAACAAACATGTCCTTTAATATGAGACTTCAGGGATTACAAAACTATATATCCAAATCACTAAAACAACCAAAATTTAACATCAAGAAACCAGGTACTTTCCTTCAGAGCCTAAAAGGGGAAAAAATCAATAAATTTAGGGTTTGGATGATAACCCAGAATCCAAATTCAAATAAGAAATTGGGTGAATCTCAAATTGGTGGATAGTCTGTACCTTGACATAGGGAGAGAGAGATGAATGAAGTAACGGCCATCTGTTAGTAACAAGAGAGTGCCAAATGGAATCTGAGAAACAGAGTTGTCTCCAGAATTTGGAACAAGAACCCAAAGCACACAAATCACGCACCTGGGAAACGTAAAAGAAGTAAAAGGGTCAATGAAAATCAAAGCTTCAACATGATATATGAAAATTGAAAATTAGTACAAAATTGGAACCTGAAGAAGTGAAGCAATTTTGAAGGTGATATCTTCAGGAAGAGAGCTGAAGAATGAAATTGAATTGCACATGATGATGATGATGATGATTTTTTTGAAGCAATGATGATGGAGTTGAAATTTGCAAATGAAATTTTTATCTCTTTTTAATTTGGGATATAAATTTGTCCCTAATCTCTATCTTATACATAACGTAACTCCTAAACTTTATTAAAGAAAATAAAAATAGTGTAATTAAAGATTTAATTGTCGTGCACTGCCCGGTGCACTGTCGGTGTAACATTTTTTTACACATGCATTAAATGATACTCCCTCCGGTCTCATATATAAGAAACAAATTTTTTTCTTACAAAGTCTTAAATATAAGAAAAAGTTACTACAATCATTACATTTATTTTGAATATTTCAATTTTACCCTTTGTTTTACTTTCCCCATAATAAATAATAATTTAATTTAAACAAAAAGTAAGGGTAAAAGTGGAAATGACATGTTTTTCCTAATCATTTACTCCACTTTCTTAAAGGGTGTGCATTTTTTTTTTCCCTTATATATGAGACCAGAGGGAGTATGTTATTAGATCATTTAATGAATATGACACATCATATGTTTTTAAACACAATACATAATGTATTGGTATATTATTGGACGCATGTGTAAAATAACTTTACACTAACAATATATATATATATATAAATTAAATTCGTAATTAAAATATCTACGCAAGCAACTACATTTAAATTAAGAAAGTGCTAACCATATTATAAAAAATAAAAATGCTAACCGGTGTTGGGAACTAGTGTTTCCGGGGCACTAGTTAAAGAAGAAAAAATAGAATAATTATATTTAGATGTACTCAACTTCTTAAAAGTTTAAATGATGTTATTTTTGGTATAATAATTATTTGTTTTAGTTTCTTGTATTAAGGAAAATGTGAATACTCATTCATAGAGGTAAAATTTACCTTTTTAATTTCATTGCATAATTAATAATTAATGTATGTGGTTATTAGTACACAGAGAGTAGTTTTTATGTCACATTAGTTAAATAAATTAAATATAGTAAAACTATTTTAAAATTTGTATGGTCAATTTCTTAAAATTGAAAATAAATTACTCGAGTCTTGTAAAATTCATAATGATGAAAGTTCTCTTCTTGAAACTATTGCATACTTAAATAAGGTTTGAATCTAAACTTAGTTAATTTAAAAAGAGTCTTATGTCATGTATTCGAAATTTACGGTTGTAAATATTAGATCAGTTGATAGAGATTTTGTATGCAATATATAAAATTGGAGTTCCCTAAATTCTAACTACGTACTTAGTTACTCTCTTCGGTCACTATTATGAACAAATTTAATTTTTTTAATACATTGAAAAAAAAATTTGTTTTATAATATATACAACATACCCGACTTTTTCAATGTAAAAAAAAAATCAAATTTACTTATTAGTGATCAGAGAAAAGTACTTGATAAAAATTCTCTGTCATGTCAGAATAAGGTTCATGAATTAATAATTTATGTTTTGTGAGGCAATATTAATTTAGTTAGAAGCTATTTTGATTATGTAATGATTTCTTATATGTAATGACAAAATTTGTTATGTCATTTTGATTATGTTATTTTGATTTAAACAAGTGTCTTGAACTTCCATTTTGAATGTAATGACTTTGACTTGTTATGTTATTTGATTGTGTTATTTTGCCTATGCAGTTTATGTTTAACAAGTTTATTATTTGGTCTTATTGTTTGGTAATTTTGTTGGGAATGGATTAAAAAAGAATAGCATATATGCTAATGCTTAAAACAAAAATTAAATTTTGATGCTAGTCAATTTTTTATGCTACTGTTGATATGATAAAAAAAATTCAAGATATAATTACAACTTGTTTTCAATTCATGAATGTATGTATGTTTGATAATCATGCATTTCAGAATCAGAATTAAAAAGAGGCATAAATCATTGTAATCTCACGTGACTTCCCTCTCTTTCTCTCTCTTTTTTTTATTTTTATTATTAGATGAAAAAAAGCTAACTTAGTGACCTGCCACATCAGTTTTGATTTGGTCAAAATTGACCTTTTCCAAAAGGGATAGATACAGGGGGCCAAAATCACAATTTTCTGAAATTTAGGGGGTTAAAAATGCTATTTTAAAATATAAGGGACCAAAATCGCAACTTTCTAAAACTTATGGGCCAAAAATATAATTTAGTCAAAATATAGCTATATGATGACTCACTTTTCATCAATTTTTATCAATTCAATATTTATCTCATGTTTTGTGCAGAATATTGATTTAAAGCATAATAATATTAACAAGAATATTACCACAATTTACCAAATAGAGAATAACAGGGAAAAATAGCAAAATATCAATAGAAAACAAACATATATCAACATCAAAGTCTAAACATGAAATCTAAAATTGTGTTTAATTCCAATTTAAACCGATAACATTCAATCATAAAATTTCATAACAATTAAAAATATATTTTAATAGAAACAACTCAAAATACATATAGCATTTGCTAATCAATTCAAAATATATACATTAATAAATCTATCTTAGTAGCTAATCAATTCAAAATATATTCATTCATAAAGTCCTATGTAGCTAACATTAAACTCACCCTCGTTAATCGGCGACAACAAATTTTTATCCAATTCTTAGTTCTATGATATCACACCCAATTTCTCACATCAAATCCAGTGATTATTACAACTCTATTTTTCCTCCTATTAAGGGTACCTTTGGTTTAGTCAACAAAAAAAAAAAAGAGTACCTTTGGTATTCACCGAGATCCTCCTTGCACCATCAGTCGGACATACGCTTATTATTGTTCCTTTTGTCATGCTTTCACAATGTTTGTTGAACCCAATTTCAAATTTCATACTTATAAATTGTTATAAAAAAAAACTTTATTAATGTAAATTATGAAACAAAAATAAATAACTCTTAAAAATGTTTAGATTACATGATGACTCACTTTTCATAATCTTTTTTTTATAAATTCAATATATATCTCATGTTATGGGCAGAAAATCTATTAAAAACATAATATTAACAAGAATACTATCCAATCCATGTTGTTTAAGATAATCTGTCATTTAGTAACATTCAAATGTTGATATATAGGGTGGGTGTTTTTTCAGTTTTTTGAGCATGTTATGAAAGACGCATAAAAAATATTTTTTCTTTATGTTAGTCAAAAACATAGGATGTGATAGTAACCGTGTAAGCGGCCTATGCAACAAACAAACAAGAAAAACAATCAATTTAAACTAACTTAATACAAATAAAGATAACTAAAATTGAAAAAATTATATATCTTTTGTTCAGGATATGCTATAACAACTGTACGATTAGATTAGCAGGTTCATAAGCAAGTTTGCTTATTGGAATAGGCACCAGCTAAACCAACTAAATACAAATAAAGATAAATGGAATTGAAAAAATTATATACCTTTTGTTCGGAATATGCCGTAACAACTGTATGACTAGATTGGCAGGTTCAAAAGCAAGTTTGCTTATTGGAATAGACACCCGCTAATCTTGTGTCATAACGTTTTCCCAACGATGTACAACAATTATATTTCCATGGTCATCAAAATCTATGCCGTACAAGAGTTCTCCAGTTGTGCAATAAGACAAAATAAGTCTCAGACCGTAGACGTCTAAACTCATGTCTCCCTGTTTTTCATTTATTTGTTCAGGCGATCGCAACCCAAGAGCCCCAATGCCACTAGACATAGTATAGGGTGGCACAGAAGAGCAACACATGTAAGATAACTTGATCATGAGGCCAACATTCCAATCATTTTTGAAAAGTAGAATATTATGAAGATTCAACTGTCCATGTGACACTCTATAGTTTTAGGAAAAATAAACACACAATTAATAAATAAGATAAATTAAACACATAATTAATAAACACACAATTAATAATAATTCAACCTTAACTTCACCTCATTAGCCCGAGCATAGTGTTTGATGCAACTTTTGATGACACTTGTGGTGATGGATTAGCTCATGTATCCCTCAGAACAATTGAGTTCCACTTGTGGTGATGGATTCACTCCAAGCTACAATAAGAAGAAGAAAACCTTAAAGAGGAGGGAGGACAAAAGGAAATGGGTGATGGGACATTTTAAGAGAAATCAGTATAAAAATTAATAGGACAAACTTAAAATCAAGTAAACATTGTCTTTTCATGGGACTTATTCAATAAAAATTGATAAAATATACTCCAACAACTTTAAAATAAATAAATGTTAATATGTATAAAATCAAATAGGGCATAAAACAACAGTACCCTCCTAATCTTCTTGGCAGCTTGCCGTCTCTTCGCTTCTAGCTGTCTAGGGTAAACAATTGTACTGGAAACATATCCTTTAAAGATTAGAGGTTCTCCCAATGGGTGCTCGATATTGACATTAAATCTCCCTACTCCATTGACCCCCAGGTTTCATCATGGCTGTTTTGCAACAGCCAATAGTGTACCCTTATACCATTAATAATTTCAACTCCATATCCAATCAGGAGTAAAGTATGACCCCCTACCAGTTTGTATTCATAAACTCTTTCCACTGCAGTATATACTCTCTTATCCTTGAACACTGTTAGGGTTGCGGTATATATTTTTCTACAATTAAAAAACTCAAATATTATTCATTTATTACTAAAAACAAAAAAATAATATATAAATAAAATCAAAAAATGATGGTTACCCTAACATCCCCATTTCTTGATCGATCAATGGTATGATGGTATCCTCACTACGACTGGTCCTTTAATTACGAGATGATCTATCATTTCATGAACATAGACCGTATTCCAACCTTTGGTATAAAATAATACCTGTTTACAAAAATATTATTATAAAACAGAAAAAAGAAAAGAAAAAAAAAAGTAAAGAGAGAATATTATCTTACTTGGCGTGGCGGCGGGTTGTCCAAAGGTTGCCATGTTTGGCGATAAGGACATGATTCTTCGATCACACAACCTCCAAATTTCATCCAGTGAAATGCATCTTTAAGCGATTTACCAACTTTATCTGCCACTTCGGATGTTACCAAATTTTGATAAACATCCTGAGGGGATAATGGTTAAACATTAACTTTTAAACATGTTTATAAACATTGTTAAACACTAACTTTTGATTATTTATTACATGATCCGCTATTTATAGTTCACTCTTAGTTGATTCGATTGTGTTCATAATGAAACCCTAATTGATTTGTTATTCATAATAGTATAGTTCACTCTTAGTTAATTCGTTCTTGCGTTGTTCTTGCGAAGGTGCGAGAAACTTTACTATTCTGCAATATATACAATATATACTATATATTTCCTCCGGTCACTATTATATGCAAATTACATTTTTTGGTACATTGGAAAAGTGATGTATGTGGTCATATTAGGGGTGTTCGCGGTGCGGTTTGGATCAGTTTTGAGCATAAAAGTCATCCTAACCGCGAGATAAAAATGCATGCGGTTCGGTTTGGCTCGGTTGATTTTTAAAAAGTCATCCAAATCAAACCAAATCAAACTCTAGACCACTTAGTCATAGAGGTTCTGATACCATGTTGAATAAAATAATGATGAATAAAATATGTGTAACATTAGAATTGTCTATTGAGTACAATCACTAAAGAGATTAAATAGACTATGCTATACCTAATAGGCCTAACTTAGAGGCTAAGTAAAACTAAATAGAGTCTATAATAATAATAGTAATAATATATTTACAACAACCATCAATCGGGCATATGCTTATTATTGTTCCTTTTGTCATTTTTTCACAATGTTTGTTGAATCCAGTTTCAAATTTCATACTTATAAATTATTTAAAAAAACTTTATTAATGTAAATTATGAAACAGAAATAAATAACTCTTAAACATGTTTAGAACACATGATGACTCACTTTTCATATTTTTTTTATAAATTCAATATATATCTCGTGTTATGGGTAGAATGTCTATTAAAAGCATAATATTAACAAGAATATTATTCAATCCACGTTGGAGCTCTAGATACTGTATGGGTGGAACGATTGGGTTCAACACCCAACCCCAACTGAGCATTCACTCCAAGCTACAAAGAGAGAAAAAAAAAAATACCAATATAAAAATTAATAGCACAAACTTAAAATCAAGTAAACAGTGTCTTTTCATGAACTTATTCAATAAAAATTGATAAAACACACAGGCAAGCCGTAATATGTATAAAATCAAATAGGGCATAAAACAACAATACCCTCCTCATCTTCTTGGCATCTCGTCGTCTTTTTGCTTCTAGCTGTCTAGGGTAAACAATTTTACCAGGAACATATCCTTTAAAGATTAGAGGTCCTCCCAATTGGTGCTCGATATTGACATTAAATCTCCCTACTTCATTGACCCCAGGTTTCACCATGGCAGCCAATAGTGTGGCCTTATACCATTAATAGTTTCAACTCCGTATCCAATCAGGAGTAAAGTATGTCCCCTACTAGTTTGTATTCATAAAATCTTTCTGCTGCATTATATACTCTCTTATAAAATGCTTGAACACTGTTAGGGTCGTGGTATATATTTTCTTACAATTAAAAAACTCAAATATTATTCGTTTATTACTAAAAACAAAAAATAATATATAAATAAAATAAAAAAATGATAGTTACCCTAACATCCTCATTTATCGATCGATCTGTGGTATCTTACTGTGATGGGTCCTTTAGTTACGAGATGGTCTATCATTCCATGGACGACAAAGCCTTCATCCGTCAGTCGAACACGGGTACGAGATACAAAAAATATCCCCATATATTCGTACCCCATCAAGCTGTTTTCAATATTATTCCCTCCCGGTTCAATTTGGCAATATGACACAAGGCGTTTAGGTTGCTGAAGAATGTAGGATTCGTACATACAGAGATTACCCTCAGAAAGTATTTGATCCGCCAACAACCGCTGATCAAATAATTGATTTGCTAAGGCGATGTAACCTCCCTCACCACCCACAACTATTTCGTTGTCTACTTCATCGAAATAGTTGTGACGTGGATATCTGGCAACAATGCAAGTTGCTATATCACCGTTGTGGCAAATTCCCCTGATATGGTGATTGTGTAACCCCGCAAGTTGTAATTGATGTCTATATCGAAACTGTTCACCGATCTCAATCGGTGAAATATTTCCTTGTAATTGACTTCTTGCTTCAACAACCGCAAACTCGGCAGGAAGGTCTTGTGTTGTTAAATCGAATGCGCGGTTATGATTTCCATTTCCATGAAATCGAAAAATAAACTGATTCAGAAGAGCTCTGGCAGGATCTTCCATATCTGAATAATAATGTAAAAATCAAAAAATCAATACATACATACACATACACACAGTGCTATCAAATCAGACTTGGTAAAATCATAACTAGCAATCAATTAAACTATAATCACCTCATCAAAGTCCACTTCACACTTGGTAGCAATTTCCCTAATTAATCTGATGCATTGTTATCAGCGACAACTATCAAATCATGACCAAAATCAACAAAATCCAAAATAGCAGCAACATCAATTGATCCTCCAAAACCTACACATCACAAAAAAGGATAAAAGTTGAAAATGTCAAATCTGATGTCAACTCTTGCAGAGTGTTCCGATACAGTGTTCACAAAGATCAATTCATAACCTCAGAAAAAACAATCAGCAAAAGAAGTCACTACAAGAAAACAAAGGATTATTGAGGGTCATAAGCCTCCAAGAAAGCCCAAAATTCGTCACAAATGCAAGCATTATTGAGGGCCTAGACCCACAATAAAATGCTCGCCAGTAAACGATATCGGCGGCCCAGGACCCTCAATAATGCATAACAAATGCCTTTGCATACTGGCAGCCTGCAGCCCTCAATAACAGAATTCGAGGACAAATTCTTGAGGATATACAGCCGCCAATAACCATTCCTTAATTATTTAAAAAAAATTATAGCAGGTTGGACCAGTTATGGCCCAATTATTTTTTTTGGAACTTTTTTGTTTAATAATAATAATGAGAATTGCAATTAAAATATATAAATTTGACCCTTTTTACCCTGTACCTTAACACAATCCAAAATATATATCACATGTTAAGATACTAAATCTATAATTCAAAAACAACCAATGTGCAACATTAAAACACCTAATTGTTATATTTTACTCTATAACTAATAATAAATATTACAACACTAATACATAAAAGTCTTGAAGGACCAAAAACTCAACAGCATGAACAAAGCAAAAGCTAACACATCCTTGGAGCTCCGAAATCGACTATTTGGTATAAAATAATACCTGGTTACAAAAATATTATTATAAAATAGAAAGAAAAGAAAGAAAAAAAAAAAAGAGTGAATATAATCTTACTTGGTGTGGGGCGAGTTGTCCAAATGTTGTCATGTCTGGCGATAAGGACATGATTCTTCGCTCACACAACCTCCTCATTTCATCCAGTGGAATGCATCTTTAAGCGATCTACCAACTATATCTGCCGCTTTGGATGTTACCAAATTTTGATAAACATCCTGAGGGGATAATTGTCAAACACTAACTTTTAAACATGTTTATAAAAATTGTTAAACACCGACTTTTGATTACTTATTACATGATCCGCTATTTATAGTTCACTCTTAGTTGATTCGTTTGTGTTCATAACTTGATATGAAACCCTAACTGATTTGTTCTTCATAATAGTATAGTTCACTCTTAATTAATTTGTTCTTGTGCTGTTCTTGCGAAGGTGCGAGAAACTTTACTATTCTGCAATATATACAATATATATTATATACTTCCTCCGGTCACTATTATAAGCAAATTTGACTATTTTGGTACATTGGAAAAGTGATGTATGTGGTCCATAATGGTGTTCGCGGTGCGGTTTGGTTCGGTTTTGAGCATAAAAGTCATCCTAACCTTGAGATAAAAATGCATGCAGTTCGGTTTGGTTCGGTTGATTTTTAAAAAGTCATCCAAACCAAACGACTGCGGTTAGGGTTGGTTCGGTTTGTGCGGTTTATCGCGATATAAAAAAATATGACGATATTACCAACTTGTTACAAAATAAACATAAGAATTCTAATTTAATTATTGTTTACATGATATAATATGTGTAAGCATAAATTATATATACATAAGAACTTATTTTTAATACCAATAGTATAGTTTTGGATCGCGTTAAATGAAATGTTTTGACAGTCTACTGTTTTATGGACTCAATTTGGGTTGGACTTGCTAAGTTGGACTAGGTAATAGGTTGATTGCTACTAGTTGATAGAGTTAAGTTATGTATTGCGGTTTGGTTCGGTTTTCTAAAATGAAAATCATAATCCAAACCGCGCGGTTTAGAAGAAAAATGATCCATACGGTTTAAACTAAATACAGTTTTTTGCGGTTTCTTCGGTTTGCGGTTTTACTTTTGGATTGATTCGGATACGATCACCCCTAGTCCATATTATGAACCTAATACATCACTTTTTCAATGTAACAAAAAAGTCAAATTTGCTTATAATAGTTACCGGAGAGAATATATATATATAAAATTTAATTACACCGGTGTAATATTTGAATAATGTTACGTTACTTAATAATGTTTTAACAAATATAAATATTACAAAATTCACGAATTGAAAGTTTATATCATCTATGTTAAATTTTAGGCTTAATGATACATTTGGTCCTTTATGTTTATTTTAGGTTTGGTCCCTTATGTTTTAAAAGTTTCAAGTTTGTCTGTTATATTTATTTTAGGTTACAAGTTTGTCCCTAAAGTTTCGAAAATTTGAATTAGTTAGTCTCTATTTAATCATCTTTATAGGACTAACTAATTCAAATCTTATAAACTTGAGAGACCAACTTGAAACCTAAAATAAACATAAGAGACCAAATGTGCAATTAAGCCTACATTTTACAAAAATCTAAAATCGTTTAATATATAATTGAAGTCTATCAAGATTACTCAAATATTACACGGATGTAATTTTATCCTCGTATATATATATATATTAACAAAATCAAAACGACATAAAGATATGAACAATCGAATAGGATGAATAAAAGTGAAAGGAATGAATATGTTGTGATGATACGCATAAAGAAGACATGATTTTGCCTGTATGATTGTTTTGGTATACATTATATATGGTAACACTATCTATCTTTTCCAATGAGGATATATAGAAAACGTTGATGCATAAGGACAGCTACAAAAAAAGACATGGTTGGTAAGATAATTGAGCTTAAACGACCACCATCCTAACACATATGCCATTGTCCGTCCCAATTATGTTGTATCATAAAATAAGATAAGATCATAGCATCATACAATAATAACGTTTTTCAAAAGTAAATCGGTGAGAGTATTTCTGATGCATATGGAAAAAATTTGGTTGGGATGAGAGAATCCAATTTATTAAAGAATAGTTGTTAGTTTGGAGTGGTTGTTAGACATATATATATATATATATATGTGTGTGTGTAGAAAATTATACTAATAAGTATTATCAAAAATTGGAAAACAACAAATATCAAATTATGATCTATTTAGGTTAACTTAATATTTACTTTATACTAATAAATAAATTTTTATGCTAATTTATAAATTTTCACTACACATTAGAAAGTAAAGTTGGCACCACAAGACGGAAAGGAACATCACAAGGATAAAAAAAGCTAGTCTTGTTTTACTGCTTCTTTTTTTTTTCTGCTTTCTTTTTCATTTCTCTGTATATGTGTCTGATTCTGATATTAACTCATTTTCTGCACAACACAACTTGTGGGGTGTCAGCAAAATCATTGCTTTCTTACTTTTGTCTGATAAAGTAATGATCTTTTGAATTACCATTTGCACATTCCTTTGATTATTACCACTTTCAGTTTAAAAAATCTGTGAGAAAATGAAGGAAAATGTGGTTATGGAAGTGAGGGAATGTGAAGAAGAGGAAAAAAGTTGAGTAAATGACTGTTGTGAGACATGGGGTGTGTGTTTGGGAAAGAGGGTTCAGATAGGAAGAAGAAAGAGGTGGTGAAAGTTGTTACTAAGGTGGAGGAGGTTGAACTTGAGTGTGAGGTTCAAAATGGTGTGAATGAGAAAGAGGTTGAAGAGGAAGAGGATGAGAAGAGGAGAAGACAAAGAGCAAGAAGGGAGAGGAGGAGACAATCTTTGAAGCCTAATCCAAGGCTGAGCAATCCACCTAACAATATACATGGTGAGCAGGTGGCTGCAGGGTGGCCTTCTTGGCTTTCCAAGGTTGCTGGTGAAGCCATACATGGATTGACGCCCCGAAGGGCGGACAGTTTTCATAAGCTTGATAAGGTATGTCAATGCCTGGCTTTACTTTTGTTATCTTCATTTGAATTTTGATGAATTCATTGTTTATTGTTGGATATGGCGCATAGTTTACTGATAAGTAGGTAGGTCGCTCAAACGGGTGAGACCTTAGTTTTTAAACACAAGTTGTACTTTGTAGACCTAAGTAAAGTAATAAAAAAGTACTGCAACCACCCTATAGTGAGATATAGACACAATTGGCTGAACTTTGTGATCAAATCTTGTTTTTTCTTTGTTTGCGATTTTCGTATGTAATTTTAGTGTTGTTTGTTCCAACATTTATGTTGTTTTCCCTTTTAAAATGTAACCAATATTTGGAAAAATAGTAATTATGGACTTAAGACATGGTAGATTCTTATGTTATATTGTTGTAAACTTAAATTGGGATTGAATTCTTACTTCTGTATTATTTTTCAATTAGATTGGACAAGGTACATATAGCAATGTTTATAAAGCTAAGGATACTTTAACTGGGAAAATTGTTGCATTAAAGAAGGTTCGGTTTGACAATTTAGAGCCGGAGAGTGTGAAATTCATGGCCAGGGAAATTTTGATTCTGCGTCGCTTGGATCACCCCAATGTTGTCAAACTAGAAGGTTTAGTGACTTCTAGAATGTCATGTAGTTTGTATCTTGTCTTTCAATACATGGAACATGATTTGGCTGGACTTTCTACAAGCCCTTCAATTAAGTTTACACTGTCTCAGGTATCGAAACTTTTACCGTTCGTGATTGCAATTAGGTTTATGATTTGAAAAAGAATATGTCTTGATTTGGAACTTCTTTAGGTTAAATGTTACATGCATCAGCTATTTTCTGGATTGGAACACTGTCACAACCGTAATGTGTTGCATCGTGATATAAAGGGATCAAACCTTCTTGTTGATAATGACGGAATCCTTAGAATTGCTGATTTTGGATTAGCTTCCTTCTTTGATCCTAATCACAAACAACCTATGACTAGTAGGGTGGTTACTTTATGGTATCGATCTCCCGAACTTCTTCTTGGAGCCACTCATTATGATGTAGGAGTGGACCTGTGGAGTGCTGGCTGTATCCTTGCTGAATTGTTGGCTGGAAGGCCTATTATGCCCGGCCGAACAGAGGTAAGATCTCTAAGACTGATTTCATTATATAGTTTCGTCATATTGCTGATATAATACGCTTCGTGGTTCATAGGTGGAACAGCTACATAAGATATTTAAGCTATGTGGTTCTCCTTCTGAAGAATATTGGAAAAAAGCAAAGCTACCACATGGTACAATTTTTAAGCCGCAACAATCCTATAAGCGATGCATATCAGATAAATTTGAAGATTTCCCACCATCATCGTTGCCACTAATTGAAACCCTTCTAGCAATCGATCCAGATGAACGTCAAACAGCCACTGCTGCATTGCACAGTGAAGTAAGACAATAATCTAGTAGTTGCTAACTTAATATTGTGAAATCATATAGATCATGTATATTGTTTTAGATACGATAAATTGAGCTTGAAATAGTTAATGTTTCGTTATTTAACATAAGGATCTAAGTTTACTGTTAAATTTTCTTTTCTGCAGTTCTTTATGACACAACCTTATGCTTGTGAACCCTATAACCTTCCAAAATATCCTCCCAGTAAGGAGATGGATACAAAACTTCGGGATGAAGAAGCTAGAAGGTGAAAAACTTAAATTTCATCAAGATTTTTTCTCTGTTCTAATACACACATAGTCACACACACATGCATGAAGGAAATTTTCTGAACTTCTAAATGAAAGTTTCATACATATTATGAATTCTCTTGTGCATAAAAATTTGTAATGTCCTTAAAAATTGACATATTGAAAATTCACACATTTCAATATTTTAATGTTCTATGAGTTTAGATTAAGAGCTGCGGGCAAAGGTAATGCTGTTGGCACGAAGAAATCACGTTCACGTGATCGAAGTGGGAGGGGAATTCCAGTTCCAGAGGTCAATGCTGAGCTGCAAGCAAATATTGATGTATGATATATAAGGCACTTTATTCATTTAAAAAGAAATACTTCTAATACTTTTATTTTTCAATTCTGTGATAATTGTTTAACTAATGTCATCACAGAAATGGAGACTGGTAACACGTGCAAATGCGAAGAGCAAGAGTGAGAAGTTTCCCCCTCCTCACCAAGATGGAACTTTAGGCTATCCTTTGAGTTCGTATCACATGGATCCAGTTTTTGATCCTCCTGACGTTCCATTTAGTTCCATCGATTTCTCATATACTAAAGCAAGTATTCAAACCTGGTCCGGCCCATTGATGGAACCGAGGATGAGTGCACCGAGGAGAAAGAAGAACAAGGCAGGCTTCAAGAAGGACATAAATAGATAGAATCTAAAGTGTAAACAAATGCAGTACAACACCAAAAAGATTACAAATAGGCATTCTTGATGTTGCAAATGCTGCTTCAAGAAGATATTGTACCTTTTCTTTCTAGTCACTAAAGCCATTTCTTTCTCAATATCAAAGGTTTATTATTCTCTCTATCTTGTAGTATATCTTAATCTATTTTTCTTCTTTTATTGAACAGTTTAAGAACATTTAATAAAGGTGGATAACATTCTAAATAAATATACTATGATGATGCTAAATGAACATACTAACATTCACTCTTAAACTACCCTCCGATCTAAAATATAAGCAAAATTTGGTCAATAAAAGATGTATTTAGTGTGAAATTTAAACCAGATACATTAACTTTTGTTGACCCATTTTTATTTATATTTTGGGACATAAGGACTATTTTGTAAGTGTTTGTTTGGTTACACGGCAAGTTTTCCGTGTTACCTCAAAATCACATCAACGTTTTCATGTCCACGCAGAAGCTTAGTTTTGTAGTTTCTATGAAATTACAGAAGAAAGTTCAAACGCAAAACCAAACAGATGCTAAAGTGAGGCGAATATTTAAGGTTTGAGTAGAAAAAAGCAAATAGAAGATTTAACATTTTAGGCATGACTAACTAGTAACTAAGGTTCATGTCACAAATTGACCAACAAATGAGGCCTACTAGGACTTTTTCAATTCATGTTAATTATCTATCATCTTGACTTCATGATCATTCATGCTAACCATTAACAAAAACAAAAGGGTGTGTGTTAGATTTCTCAAAAATATTAATGTAATGTTTTTCTCTAACTTTTATCAGCTGTGATGTTTTTATTATACTGTATGGTGACTATAGACATAGTGGGTTGAATATGAAAGAAAGAGGTATATTGTCGTTTCTAAGGATGACAAGAATGATTGCATTGTTTCCATCATCAACATGCTGTCTGCTTGTTGGGCTGTGTGGATGGAAAGTATCATGAGTCCGTACAGTTCCACTACCATGAAAGTTGGAATTCGAAGTAAAATAGAATTGAAAAAAGTGGTGTTTTGGGCCTTTGGCTCTCTTTTATTTACTAAAAAAAGAATAAAATTGATGATAATATCTTCTTCTCTTGGATACAACTGATGATAAAATCAAAATGTAAACAAAAAACTAATTTTAATAAACCACTTTTGACCGACACTTTTAGTTCAGTTCAGTGTTAAGAGTTTACTTTATTTTTTAAACTTTCAAGGTACCGAGTTTTCATTAATGTCAATGTTTTTTGGTAGATAGACAAAATGACTAACTATTAAAAACTTATACACACACAAAGTGAAGGGATCGATGTTCGAACCTCGGTTATAACGTCTAACCTAGCAATTGATGCATTATACTGCTTGAGCGAGGAGGACTCAATTAGTGTCACTCTAATTTTAGTTTTTGGAAGAAAAAAAAAACACTTTTTACACATGTTTAGTCCATAGTGATTAGTTGTGAGAAATGTCAAAGGTGAGAAATATATAATTTATCTATTTTCTAAATTCTAACACTCTTTTCAACATATACATATTTCTCATTTTCTTCTCTCAAATCACCCTTGAATGTTTTGTGCTATTTTCAATCGGTATATTCCTTGTTTGTGGCTTTGTGCCAAGATTTATTTTATGAACCTAAAGAAGCCCAACAAAGAAGTTTTTTTGGATGCAATTAGCTCCAAATTTGATGAAACAGCTTTTCTTGTGAGCACTTTTCAAGTTAGAGTGTTCAACTCGTTACTTCAACCATCTTGTGGAAATAAAAAAAAGTTGAAATGGCATTGTTAATGGTATGCATACATACATCATACTCCAAATTAAAAGGTTAGTGTATGAGATAGTACATACTTGATGGACAAATCAATGAAAGGCTTCAACGACAACATACACTCATCAAAATGCACGAGTTTATGTCTGACCATGCCTTCAAAGTGAGGGGCAATTGAATCCTATATATACTACTTAGATAAGCCCTATACAAATAGGTCAAAATTACCATAGATTTTTCAAAAGTTCCACGCTAAGTCTTAGGAAAATATTCGCAACCAACGTGGAACCATTTTCATGATTGTCCTTAATAAGGACAATCGATGCTAAAACTTTCTAAGACAGACTTGTTCATGAAAATAGTTATTATAGAAAATAGTTTCATAATTCGAAATTAATTGATTGAAACGTAAGTTTAAACGTAATTGATCGATTCAACCTTAACTACGGTTTAAACTTAAACTACTTATTTATATGTATAAAAGTTTGTCTACCCCTCCTATTTTAAAAAGGAAAAATACATATAGTAATATTTATTTAATTTAAAATGTATAGTAATTAATCTCAACACCACTAAAATTATAGTTTAAAAAAATCATTACAAAATTTTACTCAATGCAAAGATAACAATATTTAAAATCAAGTTTCTGTGTACAAAAACACTTTTGTATTGTACTGTAAGAGATTTGAATCTTCATAAAAAAGTAAGAGGGAGAGAGATTTGAATAATGAAAAGGTTCAAATAGAAAAAGGTGAAGATGAGTAAGTGGTGTGGGAGATTTGAAAACGACAGAATGATGACTGTTGCACCTTCATAGTACACAACAAAGCCAAAGCATGCCAAAAAATATTCCAACTCATGACACTATACTATACCATTTTTGTCATTCCATCATCACCATCACACTCTCTTAAATCAACGGTCACAACTATTTTATGACTTATTTCATTCATCACTATATATATGTTACATTCCTCACTCTCCTTTTTCTTCCTTCCTAAACTAACAACTCACACTCTAAACTTTTGACTCACACCATAAACAACTCTTCTAGACCATTTCATCTCTTAATCACTTAACTAAGTGAGAGGAAGAAGCTTAGTGAATTAATTAAGAAAGGTTGATTAATTAGTTGGAAATTGGAATATATGTGACATTGAGTTTGGAAGTGAATATGGTTGGAGGAGGAGCTTTATACGAGAAACTAACAACGATGATGACCTCGGATCACGCTTCCGTGGTGTCACTAAACATATTTGTTGCTCTTCTTTGTACTTGTATCGTCATCGGTCATTTGTTAGAGGAAAACCGTTGGATTAATGAATCCATCACTGCCCTTCTCATTGTAAGTACTAATTAGTACTAATGTTAATTATGTTCTTCATCAATATATATACTATGCTTATTACTTTTCTTTCATACTATATACTATAAACTATTCTTCTTATGATATATTATTGATGTCATGGTGGCAGGGTTTGTGTACTGGTGTGTTAATATTGTTTACAACTGGAGGAAGAAGCTCTCATATAATGGTTTTCAGTGAAGATCTTTTCTTTATTTACCTTCTACCACCTATCATTTTCAATGCCGGGTCTCTTTCTTTTTCTATTCTTTTCGCCTTACTATTTCGATTTAATTTGTATACACGGTCATAACATAACAAAGTGACATTATAGTGTGATTTAATTAGATACACGTGCGTAAAAAAGTTTTTGCACAGCCTCGCGACACACATAGAAATTACCGTTATCTATACTATTTACAGGCCTCTGACTTGCATTGTTCTATTATTTTTTATCCGTCTTAGGTTTCAGGTCAAGAAGAAACAATTTTTTCGCAATTTTATGACTATAATGCTTTTTGGTGTAATTGGTACACTAATATCATTCTGCATCATATCACTAGGTAATTTAATTTAACTAATTCTATGACTTTGGATAAAAATGTGGTGTCATATTCTCTATTACTACAATGATATTTGTGTACATAATTTGTCTAAATTAATAATTCATTTATTATCTCTTATTAATTTTTCCTAGGTGCCATACACTTCTTCCAAAAATTAGATATTGGTTCCCTCAAGATTGGAGATTATCTAGGTACATATATATAGTTATGTAACTTATGTTGGACTTATCTACAAATATGAACACTTACATATCTAATACTAATTCAACTGAATGCAGCAATTGGAGCAATATTTTCAGCAACAGATTCAGTTTGTACATTACAGGTATAAAGTTCAACACATTTTCCACTTTTTTTACACAACATTTCTTTCATATTATCAATTTGAATTGAATGCTTCAGGTTCTTAATCAAGATGAGACACCTTTACTATACAGCTTGGTGTTTGGAGAAGGGGTGGTAAATGATGCTACTTCTGTAGTACTCTTCAAAGCAATTCAGAATTTTGACCTCTCCCACATTGACTTAACCACTGCTTTACACTTACTAGGAAACTTTTTATATTTATTCATAGCAAGCACTGTTTTGGGAATCTTTGTAAGTTTTTCTGTGTTTCTAATTTTGTCCCCTTGTCTCTTCTATTGGTTGTTTAGGACTAATATAATTTTTTGTCTAATTTTTTTTTAGGTTGGATTGCTTAGTGCATTCATTATTAAAAAGCTCTATTTTGGCAAGTTGATAAGGTTAATTCAGGCATTTCCAAAAAATTGTTTAAGCATATATTTAGTTACTGATTTTCTAATTTATTTTTATGACAAATTTCAGACACTCTACGGACCGCGAGGTTGCTCTCATGATACTAATGGCTTATCTTTCATATATGCTAGCAGAAGTAAGATATTTTACTTGAATTGAACAAATGCTATAACCTATATTGTGCCTGATTCCAATACTGATAAATTTTTTCATTTCTTTGGCAGCTATTTTCTTTAAGTGCCATTCTGACTGTTTTCTTCTGCGGCATTCTTATGTCGCATTACACGTGGCACAATGTAACAGAAAGTTCTCGAGTGACAACAAAGTACGCGAAATTGTCCAACATATTTACATTAGTATTAAGATTGCTACTAATTAGTCATTTGAAAGTTATTTTATATAATAACACTATTGCAGGCATACTTTTGCTACTATGTCATTCATTGCTGAGATATTTATCTTCCTTTATGTTGGGATGGATGCACTAGATATAGAGAAGTGGCGATTCGTAAGTCAAAGGTAAAAAAGATTATTACATTGATTGAGTTGGTAAACTGTCTTGAAATTACTCTGTCAAATGTGAAATTAACATTTGTTGTATGTTCATTAGCCCAAGAAAATCTATTGGGGTCAGTTCATTGTTGTTGGCTCTTATCCTAGTGGGAAGAGCTGCATTTGTTTTTCCTCTTTCCTTCATATCCAACTTGTCTAAGAAGTCTCAATCTGAGAAAATTGAGTTTAAGCAACAAGTTAGTATTAATTTTCTCATTTCTATTTCAAGATCTTTACAGCTGAGTCAATTGATGTTTTACATTCCGCACATGATTTGTTTCGCAGGTGACAATTTGGTGGGCAGGTCTCATGCGTGGAGCTGTTTCGATTGCACTTGCTTACAATCAGGTGAAAAATAAACACTTTTTCAACTGCAAGTGAAAGTTTACTTTTACTTAATGTGAAATGACACTTCTCCTAATCCTGGAATTTTATAATTGAATTATGTTAATAAACACTTTATCACTTGCAGTTTACCAGGCTAGGACATACTAAATTGGGTGAGAATGCCATCATGATCACTAGTACTATTACGGTTGTACTCTTCAGCACAGTGGTTAGACTCTACCTTACTCAAGTAAAATGGCACATTGGTAGATTAGGAGAACAGTCATTTTCATATTAAGTAAAAGTAAATAGAGTTATGTGTGCAGGTGTTTGGCTTGATGACGAAGCCACTTGTGAGGTTATTGCTTCCTTCATCTAAACACATAATAATCAGCATACCGTCCCCACCATCGAGTCCGAAATCGTTCAGTGTGCCACTTCTTGGCAATGGAGAGGATGATGTAGGGGGCAATGGTGGGATTCAAAGACCAAGCAGATTGCGTATGCTCCTTAGGATCCCTAGTCATGGGGTACATCACCATTGGCGCAAATTTGATGATTCTTTCATGCGACCCGTCTTTGGTGGCCGGGGTTTTGTACCTTATGTTCCTGGTTCACCCCTTTAACAAAGTGACCAACACTGGAATTAATATACTAATATATGTGATAAACGCTGTGGTGTGGGTGTGGCTTAAATTTGGCTTTGATTGTGCACTTCTGTCAATTGTTAGAAGAATTCAACTTTCTATAAGATGACAATTGCTGAGAGGTAAAAAAAAATGAAGAAGATACAAGGAAAGAAAGGATTGATTGGAGGAGTATTACAGACATGGAGACAGGTGTTGCTTGCTTGTGTAACTTATATTGTAACTTGATGATAGTTTAGGGATTCAAATTTTTCGTGTGTACATGTTGTGGGTGAAAACGTTGCTAGTCAGGACATATAGATTTTACATTTGCTTGATTTTGTGAGAAGAATTTCTAAGTTACTGATAATTGGAGCAAATAGATTGTGTATTGGTGTGACATTATGTGTAGAGAATAATATTTATTTATCATCTGACTCAACAGACAGTTTAATCAATTGAACTAATTGAACTATGACTCAAATGCCTCTTGGGTTTGATCTCCGGCTTGGTGCTGACAATATTGAACAGCACATAATCATCCTGCTGGTGAGCTGAGACCATATTTAATTCACATGGTGAACAAACCAACAACAACATGAGTCCTATCATTGCTCTAGTGTCAAGGTTTGGTCACATTTACAAGAAACCGGAAACATTTCTAGGAAAGTCAATGAACACACCAAAGATTTCAGCTAAAAATATCACAAGGTTGGTTATTATGCTTCTATTTATAGGCATAGTCCACTATACGCACATTCCCATGTCACATATTAACATTAATCAAGTACAACCATCATAATAAACAATTATAGACAAACCATTGATTTCAGAACATTTGCTATCTTGCACAAGCAGTGTTATGCCTTATGGATGAATATAATATCCGACTGCCACGCCGACCATGGCAACCATGCAGACAAACAATAATGGAAAGCCTGCCTGAACTTTTGCATTACGTTTCCTCTTCAAAACCTCCTAACAAAACAAAGGAAAACTGATATCAAGTTTTGAAAATAATCATTGATCAATAACCGTTGTCAATAAAAAATGTATAGTAGCTCAAAACATTATTTCACTGCTATAAAGAATCAGCGGATACGAACATTGAAACACTCAACAATCAGCATAAACCCCCACTTTGGATATATAATGCCGGACAGAAATCAAGCACCTCGATCAGAAAACTTCTAATGGTTATCTGAATAAGAGAATCCCAACATTGTAAATGACAGGAAAATGCAGATCTTCCTCAATAATAGGGATCAATAATATACTGATCTGAGAAACATATCATAGTTCATGCTGACTTAATTGCTAAATTGGATTTATAGTGTTAATTGATAATAGTTCAAAAGCAAAAAGCCTGGAGCTAGAACTTCTTTACTGAATACTTGATAGCTTAAGCATTTTTTATAGTAAGCTTTAACAATATCTACTCATATTTCAGTTTATCATTTCTCAAACATGGGCAAACGAAAGGATGTGCGGAGGTAAGATGTGAACTACGTCGTGATGCCTTCCCCATCCCCCAAAGTTTAAAACTACAATGGAAAACTATCAATCAAATGGGCTTCCTATGCCTTCCCCCTCCCCCAAAGTTTTAAACTATGTCGTGATGCAATTGCAGAAGCCATAAAATACATTTATATGCAATTGCAGTTGCAAATTAATTTCATGTAGTGATAACATCGACATAACATTAAAAATAACAAACAAACCTACCAATTCATTCTTTAGAAAATCTTTTTCTTTAGTGTTCGCGCGTTTCTCCTCATTCAACTTCATCATGGTTACCTCGGCCTGCAAAGATCAAAACTAAAGATGTTAATTGCTTCCTTCCATTTTTGAACTTCACAAAAATGTCAAAAACACAACTTACTGACTCCAGGTCTTGGACCATACATAAGCTAAGATAACATCTTTATAAACCACATTAACATAAGCATATTACAACCTTTTAAGCCCTAGGAAATCTCATCATGCAATAAAAACGTGCTAACTTCAAAGGAACTGTAGAAAATATAGTTGATGATAAATTCTCTCTTTTTGGCTCATAGGGAACTAAACAATATAGCACTATGATATGATCCAGCCTTGTATATTACTAAAATGAGCAGTTAACAAATATTAGATAGCTTGAAATTACATAATTTGGCTCACAAGGATCTAAACAATATGGCACTATATGATCCAGCCTTTGTATATTAGTAAAATGAGCAGTTAACAAATATTAGATAGCTTGAAATGACATAAAGTTCAGATATTTTAGCAACCAACATTTTGAGAGAATTAATTAATGTTGAAGTATGACAGGAACATGGACTAGAAAACTTACGTTCATAATGCTTAATCTAAATTCAGGAGCTCTAACCTCTCTTAACTTTGAATCCATCATACAAAGCTTTGACTCCAATTCCTCACAGCCCTTTTGTAAATTCAACTGTACATCATCTTTTGTTGGGTTCGTGTCAGACACATTTTCAGCATGCTTTGGGACAATATCCACATCTGTTTTATCCTCTTTCGCATCCAAGGCTGGTTCCAAACCTTTAACTTCTGCAGAAACCTGGTAAAAGGAAATAAGAAAATATATGAGTTATTAACTTATTATCAATATGCTACCACCATGTTGAACTAAAGCTAAAAAGTTTCAGATTCACATATGGTGAAGCCTGATAGGCGCAAAAAACAAAAAAATAATATCTTTATTCATATTATACTACAATATATGTCCGCAGAAATGACTATTGTGTCTTCATAATCCAAGTAAATTGTGAGGGGAGCTCACCCTTAGAGGGGGAGGTATGTTTTCAATTCCACTGAGCACCCTATCTTTTAGCACATTAATTTGGTTGGACTGGTCCTGTTTCACGCCACCATTTACCGGTAGCAAAACTGGTGAAGATGGTGGGCTGACGAGGACTACCTTCAGCTTCTTCTCCTCAATATAATTTCCAGTATCTTTTGCAAACTGTAAAGTCAGTCAAGAAATCCAAAATCATTCGAGGAAAAACAGAACGAAAAGAGTTTCTTCCTGCTTACGACCTATCACACCCTTAAAACGGGATAAAACAGATAAACAACATGGCCTCACCATATCAGATGTAATGTCATCTTCCGTAATTCCAAATGGGACAACTGTGCTTAGAATAAGAAACTTGTCTTTACAGTTCATATCAGGTGGTGCCGTGCGCTGAGCTTGCATAGTAACTGCATCCAAAAATAAACACGATAAGCCAATAACCTATGTTACTTGAATCATACTCCAAAAAAAAAACAGAAAACATCCCCTAAAATAGCACTAAAGATATCAAATAAATTTAGCCTTTAACATGAAGATAAATGTAAAATACCAGTAAAATCACATTTTTCGTTCGGCTTGATGACGCCTATATTAGGTCTAACACAATATTTCTTCGGCGAAGTTGTTTTAACCTGCCAGTAAATAGTAACAATTTACAAAATCATATAAATGTTTTGACACTGTCATTTAATTCCTTAAGCTTTGCTTACTAAACCGTTAACAGTGAATACTATACCAAGAATCTTCAAAAATAATCATTATTATTATACATTGCAGATCAATCTTACGTACCTTAAAAGCAATATATTGATCAATCTTGTTTCCAAGTTGAATCAAACAAGAACTTTGTTTCTTCAATTCAACTACATTAAAAAAAATAGCAACAGCATTGTCATCATTTTGTTTTTCTTCAATTTTTTTGCCTTTAAACAAAAATTAAGAAAAAAGAAGGACTTACAGACAAATCTGAGTTCGGCAGGATCAATTTGAAGAAGCTCCGTAGTCATGATTACTGCAAAAATGAAAATGGAAAAACATGAAGAAGAATGCAGAGAGTGTTGAGAGTGAAAATCGTAGTAGAAATTGAGCATGGAAGCGTGGAATTGATAGTTACGTGAGAAGATAGAGGAACGATGATCTTGATCTGATGTGTGTGTATGTTGTGGGAATGGGAATAAGAAGAGAAGAAGAATACTGTGTTGAGATAGTTTGAAATTTGAATGAAAATGAAAACGAGAAGAGAAGAAAGGGAAAGAAAGAAAGAGAGGGTTGCTTGATTGTTTGTTGCAATGGAGAATGGGATGGTTGGGGTCGGTTACGTTTCAGTGGGGCTCACCACTTGCAGTTGTACCAAATCATTTCTCAGTTTTCATTTTCAACTCTTTCTTTTTATTTTCCACCCTTTTTTTAGTACTTCTACATTTATTATTTCTATACTTTCTCCGGTTTTAAATATAGGGTCCGTTTGAATTAACTCATGCAATTTTCATGTATTTTTATAAATTGGTTAAGGTAGTTTATGATAAAATAGCTTATAGAAATATAATTTTCACTAGTGTGAACTTATAAAATAGCATAAAACCTAATTTATATTGCATAAGCTCAAAAATAAACTAATCAAAACAGGCTCATAGGCTATGTTTGGTAAAAAAAATAGCGGATAGCTGATAAGCTATCTTATAGCGAATGAACTTATAGTAGATAGCTTATAAGCTAGCTTTTATTTAGCTTATAGCGAATAAACTAGCTTATCGAGAGAAAGTTTATTTTTTATATTCATTGAAAATCTAATGCATATGGTCCATATGCATTAGATTCTCAATGAATCTTAAAAGTGGATTTTCTCTTATAGGTCCCGTTTGACCCTACTTATTTTCTATTTTTTTACTTCTCCTTAAACGAAGTAGTGAAGTAGAAAATTGCGTTTGACCCTATTTCTCTTTATTTTCTACTTATTTACTTTATTTTTCTACTTCTTTTACGGAGAAGTATGGTCAAACACAATTTTTTACTTCTCTATTTCGTTTAAGGAGAAGTAGAAAGGTAGAAAATAAACAGGGGCAAACGGGCCTTAGGATTGAAGGAAATAGCTTGTAATATTAAATTAACGAGAATAATATGTTTGCAGTGCCTACTTTTATGGCGTGTTTTGATTTTTTTTCCTATAAATAAAACCATTTCTCTTTATCCTTACAAAAAAAATTATTTTTAGTCCCTAATGAGCAAAATAAATTGATGTTTTATAATTTTAAAAGGTATCTAATTTGAAATTGTGGAACTGCGTTGATTAAGACCAAGGAAGTATATCAGGAGTTGGGATCTCTTCCTTTTTTTCTCTTTTTTTTTTGTCAAGTAGTATAATGGCTGGAAATTTCATCATTTTAAGGTGGATAAGTGGATGATCAGGGTTCGAACCCTGACCCTCTGCATATATAATGCAACGTCCCACCAACTGAGGTAAACTCACATGACTTCCTTTTTTCTCTCTTTATTACTATAGTTTTAAAGAGATATGATCTGTAATAAAATTAATTGGACTCACTAAACATCACATTATTATATTTATATATCCAAAATTCCAAAATTATTGTAATAAAAAAAATGGAAAAGGTCAAAAATGGGGAGAATCTTGACTCCTACATGAGAGGATATCCATGTATTTAATGTCATGGAAATAATGTGTCCTTGTAAGTTGCTATTTGATGGGATCATATTCTTAGAAGATGAAGTTAGTTGGCCAAACAAAATCAAATTTATGATGTATAGTAAAATAAAATTGAAAGTGAGACAAAATCCAACCAACCGAGGTTAGATCTAATAGAAGTGATTAGTTTCTAGTAATATAGCTTACTTAGCTAGTTGATTTTTAAATCTTTTCAAAACGACTTGTGTGATGTGTCTGTGGAGCAAATTGGTGGGAGAGAAAGAAAAAAAAAAGTGATAAGATCCCACCAAACTTGAAAAAGATACGCAGCCCAATAAAGAAGACCCTAAACTCACTTAACATTTTTGTAGGATAAAAAATATATTTTAATGTATTTATTGCGCAATTGAAGTGATTAATTCCCTTAAAAACTAAAATTATTTAAAGAGTTTATTTCTTCTAACAAATGTTTCTCTATTTGTATCAATTAATTTAAGATCAAACTCACAACTATAGTTAAAGAACCCAAATATTTTCTCTTCATTTAATAAACTCAGGACAATCATGGTGGTTTTGATTTTGGTGGTTTGATTATAAACAATCTGGGTGGTTGGTTTTTTTTATTTGACAAATGTTAACATGTGCACCTAAGGCACATGTTAAGAATACAAATATAGAAATATTGTCTCGAAACATGTGTATTATATTTTTTAAGCATTAAATTCGTTTGTAATATTAAATGTAAATTTCTAATTATAGATACCTTAACATGTGCCCTATATGCACATGTTAACATCACCCTTTTTATTTTTATTGTTTTAATTGTGTAACTACTAATATTAATGAACTCACATGGCTTGAAGCTAGTATAGATCATCGCTATATACATATCTTATGGTTATCATTATGCCTTGAAGATTGTTAAAGAAAGTGTCCAATACACTCATTAATATTAAAATATGAAAAATGCTTAGTAATTAGTGTTTGTTTTTTACTTTTTAAAAACTTCAAATAGCAAATTTTTATTAAAATTTTATGAAAGAATGTAAAATCAACGCATTGAAAATTAAAATATTTAATTTTTTTAATAAATAATTTATTTAATTGAATTCCTTAAAGAATGTTTTAAAAATACTCGTTATGTTAGCAAACACTCATACGGTATATTAAATACTTTCTTTAGGAATCTTTAAGACATTGTTTTTTTTTACAATTATCTTTAAGGCATTGTTAATCCCATTATTTATGAAGGATCGTAATGGTAACATTCTCGTGTGAAGAAAATTAATGTGCAGTTTGGCTTGTTAAGCATGACTTTAGCTTGGATTGTTGTTTGATAGCATTGTCCTCCCGTCTGTCTCTCTTATTATTGATGTTTCTGGGTAGGAAGATTTAAAGAGATTGATTTGTTTATTTCATCTTCCTCCCCGTAAATAAGGCATTTCTACGTATAACTATAAACATCGCCTATTGTTGCTCAACATTAACAATCAATTATGATCATTCATAATGAAATAATAATATTCCAAAATGAAAACTTATAGTATAAAAAAGTAGATATTATTGGGAGAGGATGAAATTCAAACTCCTAAATTTTATATTTTTCCATATTTTATAGACAACTCCACGAAAAGAGAAGAGTATACTATGCCTATACACTAATATAACCTAATCTTCTAAACAACAACTCCAAATAATATTTATTAGGCACATTGATAAGAAACAAAAAATAAATAAAGAAAAAATCCTTAAATAATATGAATTGATGCGACAATTTTATTTTAATTTTTTGATCTGTGTGTCTAAATCTTGCCTCCAAATATTTGTGTGAAAGTGTATCTCTTAATATAGTATGCACCGACCGGGAAGGGTTTAGTTGGGATTAACGGGGTTTACTAGTTTGAGAGATTAACGAAACGGGGAAAACGACGATATACTATACACAGTGTAAGAAGAAACACGATCTTCGAAAGTAACGAAAGCCAACTATACAAACACCCTTTTTGCTATATAAACCGCACCTCTCTTTCTTACTACTTACTACTCATTTCCAGCACACATTCTCTTCGTGCCCTCCGTCCTTTTTTCTCTTCTCTCTCTCTACCTTTCAGATCTCTCTCTCTCTCTACAATGGCCTCCATCACCGGAACTTCTTTTTCCGTCACCGCATTCAAACCATCACTGGTAACTATTCCTTCAACAATTATCGAATCATTTCTTTCTGTGTGATCCCTTAAACCCTTATCGAATCACTCTCCTCTTAACAATTATTACTCTACCAACTACATGCACTGTATAATTATTATTATTATTTCATTAATTTTCGGATCAATTCATTTATGATCAAATTAAACTGCTCTATGCATGATCAAATTAAAGTGGAACAATTTCAATTTTATGGTTTAATTTGTGGATTATTTATGATAATTAAAGTGAAATTTAAATTTGTTTTTGATATTTTTTCATGCTCGTTTTATAAAACAGGTATCTGGTAGCAGCTTTTGTAGCCCAAATTCAGTTTCCCTTTCAATTAAAGGGAGAGCCTTTCCAATCATTACATTGCAGCCTAGGCGCCTTCAAGTTACATGCGCTGTAAGTCTCACTAAAACCCCTCTATTCTTCTACTATATTTTTTTAGGTTTAATATCATCGTGCAAAATCATGGTGAGTCACTGTGACACTGACATATTCTCCGTGATACCAAACATAGGCTTAGTCAATAAAATATTTGTTTATGTTGGAATTGGTCGCTGTAATATGTAAAACATTTGATTTGATTTTAGTTCGTCCAATATTAATTATATGAAGACTGAAAATGAATATTATATACATGTCAGTCATGGGACCAATTCCGATATGAACAAATTTTAGTGAGATTAAAAGCTCAAAAAATAGATTTTGATTTCTTCTAAATTCTAATAAAAACTGATATATTTTTGAACTGAACCATCAACACGATAAAAGCTGCATGTCTGTTTACGAGTATATTTTCTGTTGGAATTTTCACGGATTACATGTAATTCTTGATTCTTTGTGGTACTTATTTGGACCGAATTTGTATTATTTGTTTTGATATAAACGCTGTGGATTTGTACTGTTTTTATCAGGCCAAAGCAGAAACTGTAAAGAAGGTCTGTGATATTGTCAAAAAACAATTGGCACTGCCAGAGGAGTCCGCTGTCACTGGAGAGTCCAAATTTTCTGCACTTGGAGCTGACTCTCTCGACACGGTATTGTCATATTCATAAATTTTGTCTATGAATTATTGTCTTGGCATAAAATTGTAACTCAAGCATTCACAATTCACAACACTTGATTGTATCTATTGGTATTTTATTATCTTATTTTAGTGCATTGTCACGTACTTCTTGCTTTCTGGGCTCTAATGCTATCTTACTATTTTGGGCGACTGGTTTTCACTTGTGAGAAATACTCAAACCATTTCTTATTAGGTTGTTGTTGTTTCTTTCTATCTGTTTGTTTCAAGTGATGGAGACATAAGATATATGTGGGTCTGCCCCTGTCTGGGAATAACCTTCATCCATGTTCTGAACATTGCATTTTTATGCACTTTCGCTGACAATTTTGAAGAACATATTTTTCTAGGCTATTAATTGCCTTTTACGTGTATATTGTTGTGACAACTGCATATACATATTAACACTTGTTGACCAATTTAGTTTTATCCTATGAAGCATGTGTCGGTGTCGGACACCGTCACTTATGATTACACTTAATTATGTCATTTTCTCGAGTTATTATCGGTGTTGACGTGTTAGTGTCCGTGTCGTGTCTATGTCCGTGCTTCATAGGTTTTATCCTCTTTCAATGGTTAGTAGAGTAACATTTGGACATTTTGTTTTAATCTACCTGAAAAAGTGTATTCGAAATGTATTGAGTCATGAAAAAGTGTATTCGAAATGTATTTGCATAAAATGAGAACATATCATCTGTTATTTATCTTTTATAATATATTCTCTGGATTAGTTAGACTTGCTTGTCAAATTTCCTGTAGGTTGAGATTGTGATGGGACTTGAGGAGGAATTTGGTATTAGTGTTGAAGAGGAAAGTGCCCAGTCCATTACCACCGTCCAAGAAGCAGCAGATATGATTGACAATCTTCTTGAAAGCAAGAGTGCTTAAGCCATGAACAACGACACACACATGCATTTTGGAGTTTTTCTATTTTTGTGTGATGGCGGTTTTAATTTTATCTTAGGTATTTCAGTTTGATTGTTCTTCAAGAAATTGGTTATATCTATTCTAAACCACCTCAGAACTACTGCATTACTAGTTTTATTTATGTAGAACTTGTGACTATGAAATGGAATTTATATGTTAAGTGTTTCTTGTGCCCTCTATTTATTCAAAGCTTCTTCTTTTATTCTTCTGAGGGACGTGGAGGGTTTAATCTTCTACAGGGCCTCGTGCCTCCATTTCCTACTATGATTTCTTTGTTATCCTCAAAAGGGAATAAATTTTCTTCTTCCATATACAAATCCACTGTTGATCATATTTATTTTATTAGGTGTATGGTCCCTTATATTGAAAATAGAAGTTGCACAAGGTTATACCTCTTTTTTTTTTTTTTTTTTAAGAAAATGATATTCATTCATATTGATAGAATATATCCGATAAAAACATAGATTCAACATCGTTAAAAATAAAAAGATCCATTTGCGAATAAACTCACGACCTCGTGCATATTACTCAAACCTAGTGACTTAATCATAATATTCAAGTTAATAGCATAAAATGATATACTTGTATGAAAATTTATATGGAAGGATTCTTATTGAAATACATATGCATTCGGATCTTATTGAAGTTGATATGAAAATTCAAACCAAACGAACCCCACAATAAAATAATAAATCAAACGGACATTACACTAAAAGGGATCAAAACGTGAAATCAAACAACGTCATAATGTGAGATGACGAAATCACAAAAACTCCAATATGCATGAAAACTATACTTTTTTAGATTAAAAAAGAAGGAATGATGATTCAAGGTAAAGGTAAAAATTACCCAAAATCATCTCTTTATTACGAAAAAATAAAGGAAACTTAGAGAAATTTTTTTGAAACATACACATAAAATTTTATATCTATTTACAAAGAAGAAAAAAAAACTTGTATCAATTTGTACTTGCATTATTATTATATTATTTTGAAAAACGTTGCCAATTTAGAGATTAGAGGCTGTTATAAGAAACCCAAAACAGTATAATTAATTTGGGTGTATTAAAATCAATATAATTTTTTTTTGCAATAGTCGGATTTATATTTTTAATATAAAGTTTTTTTTTTCTTTTCTGGCAGTCTGACTTAATTTTTTTAATGTAGTTTTTTTTTACGATATATTAAATTATTAGTTGTATGCCATTTTATTTAAAATAGAAAAATTAAGTTTATAAGTGAGTAAAAATAGAGAATATGTGATGTAGGTTTGTGATTTGGGATCTTATGTTTTGTTATGAGTTGTGTCTCACTCAAAGTTGGTGCTATTGAAACTAGTGTTTAGACTAGTATATTTGTAATTTCTCTTTCTTTGCAATCTAACCCTCCATTTTTTTTTTATTAAAAAACAACAGTATTCATTCATTCGAATTCATGGGGAATAATACATCAATCAAAATTATTATATTTTCAATTTCGCTAAAAACTAATAAGGATGAATCTGCGAAGTGCGAACAGAATCACACATCCGAGAAAACCAAAACTTCGTACTAAGACGGGAACTCAAAACAAACACCGTACTAAGATGAGATTAAAACAACACGAGATGAAAAAAAACCATGAAGAAGAAGACTCGAACAAAACCTAAAGATACGTTGGTATCACTTATTTGAATAAAAAAAATAAAAAGACGGTTAAGGGGAGTGATTTCGGGTCGAAATTGATCCCAAACCACCCCTTTCTAATTGATAAACTAGGAAAAAACAAATAGAAGGTGGTGTGGCGGCAGTGTGAAAGACGAGAAAAAAATTAGGTTAAAAGCAGATAAACAAAGAATCCAAACCAAAACAGTTCCCGTAAACACAACTTAATTAATAGATATATTGTATTTTATATGCAGTATTGAAGTTTGAATATTTCGCTCAAAAAATAAATTTTTAGACTTGAAAAAAAATAGAGAATTAAAACTAAATTTTTTTTAGAGCACTTGTTATATTTTTATTTTCCAAGCTTAAAAAAAACTATGGCTATGTTTGGAAGCCAAACAAGCTAGTTTATAACTTATAAGTTAAAAACTAGGTTTGATAACAGTTTTTAAAATATAGTTTATAATTTATTTTACTAGCTTATAGCTTATTTTTCAAATGCTATTTTAAGTAGATTATGAACTTATAGCTTATCATATTTTTTTTCAATTTTACCCCAGTTATCTTACTTAAAAAAAAATTAAATTTTAATTAAACATATTTTTTGTTAATGTCATTTCATACTTAGAAGCGAGTTGGACCACTAAGGCTCCGTTTGGCCCGGCTTTTTTTAGCTTTAAATTCTCTTTTTAATCAAAAGTTTGACCAAACACATTTTTAACAAAGCTCTTAATCGTAAAAAGTAGATTTTTTCAATGTGCAAAATTGGATTAAATTAGCTTCTAGAAAAAGAGGTTGAAACCTACTTTTGAAAAAAAATCCGGAGCTTTTTTTGCAATGATCCCGCTTCGAATCCCACTGAAGGCTCTTTTTATTATTATTTTTCATTTTTTAGGTTGTTTTCATTTAAATTTTATTAGTTGTTATTATCTTGTTTTAAATTTTTTATTTTTGGTACAAATCTTTTTAAAAAAAAAATATATTTTACTAAACAAATTTTAGATTAAAGATAACTTTGAAGTTAAAAAAAACAATAATTACCAAACAACTTTTGCTCTGTTTTTGAAAGTTCTTATTTTCACTTTTAGTTTTCAATCAGCTTCTAAGAGCTAAAAAAAGCCGGGCCAAACGGACCCTAACTTATAATTTTGCTGTAAGGTATCCGCCAAATACCCTCAATAAGTAGCTCACACCAAAAAGCTTGGTACTCGTGCGAGACGAGACTTTGGGCTGTGTTTGGGGGGTTCGTATTCCTATACCAAAAAAAGAAGAAGCGAGGTTTCATCTTCACAGCGTTTAAGCTGAAATCAGATTTTGAGACTTCTCTCTCTCTCTCTCTCTGATCCGGTAATCTTCTTTCACTCTCACCCACCTCATCATCCTCCATTTCTCTCCCTCAATCGAACTCACGCGCCCACATACAATTTCACCCTTCAAAACTCAACTTTCAATTTTTTCTGTGAATTTGTTTAGGGTATTGCTTGGATTCGCCGATTTCAGCTGCTTAAGCTGAAATTTCTTCTATTTTGCTAATATTCACGAAGGTTTAAGCGATTTTTCGTGTTTTACAGTGTTAATCAACGATTTGTGTTTTTAGGATATTCGTTAAAAGGCAGGGTTTTTCTTTCTGGGTTTTATTTTTTATTATGATTGGAAAAATGGGGTTAATTTATCTATCTAATTGTAGACTTTTGAGATAATTACTAATTTACTCATCACTTGGTTTTGAAAACTTTAAGGTAGGGTACTAGGAAGAAGATAGAAAGTTGGTAGCTATATCTTATGTTTTCGGTCTTAGATATAGGAAAAAAAATGCTTGCTTGATGTTTCATGGATTCATTTGATTAATGTTTTTCCTTTTCATTTTTGGTTTGGAATTTGGATCCTTTAGGAAGATAATAGTAGTTCCACCAGCATTGGAATTCTGTTATGTATTTGTTTTGAGTTTGGTCACATGATCATTATAAGTTGGTTTGGTTCTTTTTATTAGCTTAGACTTACACGTTGAGACTATCATGAAATTGTCAGTTGATTTGTAGTTTCTAAATGTATCACAATACTTTGCTTGTGCAGTGCAAATGAGATGGCATCTCCACAGAATGTCGAGTTGGAGGCTGCCAAGTTTCTGCATAAACTTATTCAAGATTCTAAAGATGAGCCAGCCAAGTTGGCTACTAAACTCTACGTGGTGTGTGTTGTTTTCTCTTTCACAATTTTCTTCGATTATTTTTTTTACCTATTATAAAAACTAGGCATACTTGCAATTAATTTGGTGTGTGTTTCAGATACTACAACATATGAAATCGAGTGGGAAGGAACATTCGATGCCATATCAAGTGATATCAAGGTAAAATGTTTGCAACTTAGCACTCAAACTCGTTCATATATAGGAATTTAATTATTTAGCCCTAGGGCTCTTTTGTAGTGATCTACAAGAGAATCTAATACAATTTGTCTATATAAGGATTAAGGACACAGTTATTTCTGAAATTATCCTTTCACATTTTTTAGAATATCAGCTATCGGTGCGATGGGAAATGAAATAATAATGGGAATGATTTGTTGAATTGCATCGTGTGGGTTGGTGAATGGCGATGGATGTTAGGTGGGCTTTGGAGCTTTTTTCCAAATTTAAAAATGGTTGAATTTGTTTAGCTAGTTTGTGTAGTTCAGCTTGAATATGCTTGAAGCTGATAATTTCTTCCACGGGAACACCTCTATTTGTTTGACACTGAAAATGCACCGTAAACCTAATTATTAAAACATCTCGTGGACTTAATTTTCTCTGCGGTGCATTGGTGATTGTAGTTAAGCTTATACTTATTATTCCTTAGCACTAGACCATATTTTGTTTGTGTTGCCGCTTCAATCCAATTTCTGGCTCCATGCATATCACTTCTTAATGCTATTTGTTATAGGGCAATGGAGACTGTGATCAACCAACATGGTCTTGATATTGAAGCATTGAAGTCATCACGTCTTCCATTAACTGGTGGTCCTCAAATAGGTAATGGTGCTTGTTTTAATATTTGCTTAAAGAGTATCTGTGATAGTTTTTCAGTTGATTTCATTTCATTTGTGATTTATGCAGGATCTTCTTCACAAGCAGCCTTGGCTGAAAATGAGGCTCCCAAAATGGAACCCTTTGCTTCCGGTCGACCACCAATTGCCCCAACTGGTGGAGCTCCTGATTATTATCAAGGAACTGTAGGTCAGCGGAGTAATCAATCTTTTGATCAAGGAAGTCCGTCTAGTTTGGATTCTAGGTCTGCTAACTCACAGTCACAAGACAGACGTGATGCTGCCAATTGGGACAAACAGGTGAATCAAAAGGATGGTAAGAAAGGTGTCACAAAAAGAAAGAGGGGGGATTCAGCATCACCTGTGGAAATGCATGTTGACAGTTCTTCTCTAGTGGATCCTCGTAACACTGGTGTCACTACAAGGAAGGGGAAAATGACTAAGGCCGAACCATCAGATGGTATTCCAGCTAAAAGTGGTGAAATGACCAACTTTAATGCGGTTCCAAATAATAGTCAAATGGAGGTTTCCTCTGCACATATTGCTCCAGGGAAGCTGCAAGGTGGTTCCCTACCTTTTACACATGTGATTAGAGGTGCTTGACTCAAAATAAAGAAGGATAACCTTTTGAAGGGTGTATTTGGATTGAGGGTTCGAGAAGGTTTTGGAGGACTAAGCCTATATTTTCTTATATATTTGAGATTTTAAAAAATTGAAAGTATAACATGATATACATGATCATATAACATTTCAATCACAATTTATTTTTAGAAACATTTTATAAGTTCCTTAATTTAGAAAAAAAAGTTCTCTCCTCCAAAATCCTCCATCCGAACATACCCAAAAAATCTCAGGTTCCTCAGTTTTTGTCGAATGTTCTTTCTGGTAATATGATGGCGAAATTTCAATGCAGTGGTCGGTACCTCCAACCCTTGGTTCTAGTAAGGGATTGGGAAAATTTTCAAGTATTATTCATGATACAACTTGTTCAAAACTGCTACGCTCTTGGGTTTGAGAACTGAAAACAATATAAAATATTTTTACTTATATGCCAAGGCCTATTATTTATTGGTGAAATTATTAGAATAGACTTTGTAGAATAGTTTATGTATAAATATAATCAACAGAGCAGAACTGTAGAATTTATTCGAGTGGAGACTCTTTCACCATTTGTTCTTTTCTTATACCAGTCATGGCCTTTCCTAAATTATTTGAATGTCCTATGCCTCAGTATTGTCCTAAAGTTATTTTTGAATGCTGTGGATACATCCCTTTCCATATATGGATATTTCCACTAATGTTAAATCATGGAGAGAATGATTGAATCAATTTTACTAGAAAAAGGTATAATTTCAAATTTTTGTGCCCACAACTATTCATAGTAAAATGAATTGAATTTCAGGTGCTTATGCTAGGGTTCATGGAGGGATGGCTGGTCCTGCTAATGTGTCTGTAATGAACGAACCAGATAATTTTATGATTGGTAGGCAAAATAGTGGCTCAGAAATGACTATGCTTAGACAAGGTGTTCCCCCTAGAGATACAGGAAAATCCCCAGTTTCTGCAACTTCATCTGCTACACCTTTCAAAGAAAACCAGTTAAAACAGCTTCGTGCTCAGTGCCTTGTTTTTCTAGCATTTAGGTAGATATAGTTCTGGTATTTTTTGATATTTGAAAAAATGGACAGAATTTTATTTTGACTATGGTTTGAAACATTGTTGTTCTATGTGCAGAAATGGTTTACCCCCAAAGAAACTACATCTGGAAGTTGCATTTGGAACCGTCTTTTCTAGAGAAGGTGACAGATGTTTATATTTTACTTAACATATCAAATATCTTCACTTGCTAACTGGTATATGCAATGTGATGTTAATGCAGATGGTTCTAATAAAGATCTGAATGACCCCAAAGGAAAATCACAGTCTTTTAATGAACCTGGTAACACACCAGGGGCCATAATGCCATTTGGAAATTCAAGTAATCTGAGACAGACCGATAAAAATCCTTCAGGGGCCTCCTCTGCTGGAAAATTTCTAGAGGCTGAGTCTTTGTCGAAGGGAACCGAGGGCCCAAGAATGTTAGAAGACAAAGGTAACCTTCACTCTGACATCCAGACACCATCAGAAGACAGGAAACATCTAGCCGCAAAAAGAGATGTTGAAAGAAGAATCCAAGAAAGGGTGTCCGGACAATCTTCTCCAGCTACTCCATATCAGCAGAAAGATTCTTCTAGTCATTTGGATGATAGTGACAATGGTAACCTGATGGCTGGGAGGGCTAACCAACCTTCTGTTGTAGGTCCGAATAACTGGACTGGATTTACTGGTCCTAGCGAGGCTTCAAAGGGACCTCCACAGATCTCAACTATTCAACATGAGTTGCCTATAGACAGAAGAGAAAATATTCCTAGTCAGTTTCAGAATGTTAGCAACAGTCTTGGTTCCTGGAATCACAATTCTGTTAATCACTTGACTTCTTATTCTTCAAAAGAGCACTGGAAACCTGTTCCAGTGATTGATAGCAATCCCCATGGAGTAACGATGATGAAGGATGGAAATGTACTTGGCAAAAATGTTTCTGGAGGTGAAAGCCATTGTCAATTATGTTTTTTTTGTTGTTGTTGAAGAAGATCATTTATGTCATGTAGCAATCAATTGTTTTTTTTGATAAAGATTGCATTCAGTTTGTTGATGCTTATCTTTTCTGGGTCAGTTCAAGTGTTAATGATCCATGGATTTCTGAATATTAACAGAAATTACCTGTTGATTTATCAAAACAGTTCCGGTTAATTATGCATCTAAATATGACATCTCTTTTGCTACAGATCAAGGAGGGAATGAGAGGTCAGTATCAGCTGATTTGCCATCTTCTAAAAAATTTACAATGTCAGAGAGATGGATTATGGATCAGCAGAAAAAGAGACGTCTAGTTGAGCAAACTTGGGCGCAAAAACAGCATAAAGCAAAGGAAAAAATGACTACCTGTTTTTACAAGCTAAAGGTTTGTTTTGATTTTAACTTTTAATTTTTCTAGTTTTGGCTCAATATATTCTCCTTGCTTATCCAATTTATTTCATGCCCCTACATACAATATGTGGTTAGCAATAATTTAATGTTGCATAAACATCATGGTCTGTGGTTCATTCCTTGTGATATAGGAAAATGTGAGCTCATGTGAAGATATTTCTGCTAAAACAAAAAGTGTCATTGAGTTGAAAAAACTTCAACTATCAGATCTCCAACGTCGACTTCGGAGGTAATTTGTATTCTTATATGCATGAGTTTGTTATTTTCTTCAACTCACAGTTTGACATTATATTTTTCCTTTGCGAGCAGTGATTTTCTGAATGATTTTTTCAAACCAATTACAACTGAGATGGATCACTTGAAATCAATTAAGAAACATAGGCATGGTAGGAGAAACAAACAACTTGAAAGGTATGAGCTGAAAATGAAGGAAGAGCGACAGAAACGGATTCGTGAAAGGCAGAAGGAGTTTTTCAGTGAGATAGAAGTTCACAAGTATGTGCTTTTTCTATATGCCTTTTCCACTTTAATTTTCCAATGCATTGTAATTAGATAACTATAATTCACTATTATCTGTACTCTTTGCCTCAAATACTTGCATTATTACTTGAAAAATAGGGAAAAACTTGATGATGTATTCAAAACCAAGAGAGAACGAGGGAAGGGTTTCAATAAATATGTGAAGGAGTTCCATAAAAGAAAAGAACGTATTCATCGTGAGAAAATTGATAGAATCCAGCGGGAGAAGATTAATTTGCTAAAAATAAATGACGTGGAAGGTTATCTTCGAATGGTACAGGTAGGTTTAGTTTCTTATTTTATATCAATTAATAGATGCATTGAAATTCACATTCTTAACATTGAATAACATCTTCATTACTACATCAGGATGCAAAATCAGATCGTGTGAAACAACTCCTTAAAGCGACTGAAAAGTACCTTCAAAAGCTTGGGTCCAAGCTACAGGAAGCAAAGGCTGCTGCAGGACGTTTAGGGCATGATGTTGATGATGCAGGAAGTACCAGTTTTCTTGAGAATAGTGAAACTACTTTGGTAGACGAGGATGAAAGTGATCAGGCAAAGGCAAGTTTGCTACACACATCCCATTATTAAGTTAAAGTCTTGTTTCTTAAATATGTAAATGATTTTTTCAAATTCTGTTTCACAGCATTATATGGAAAGTAATGAGAAGTATTATAAGATGGCCCACAGGTAACAGTTCTGCTCTTATGTACTCTTTAAAAGGTTTCTTGGTATCGTAAGCTGGTTATCTTTGAACTTTTATTATTAAAGGACGAAAAGCACCGGAGACTGAGGAGTTTTGGTGGTTGATTTATTTTTAGTTTCAAAGATTTGAAGTGTTCAACTGTCCATGGCATCAATCCATAATTATGTTTTGAAATGCGCACTAATACTGAATTGAATAGCTTTGATGATCTGATTCATGCTAAGCAATTTTTGTTCCTGCAGTGTAAAGGAGAGCATTGCAGAACAGCCATCTATTCTGCACGGCGGAAAATTAAGGGAGTATGTAACTGTCTTTTTATATTTCATATAATTTACACAACACATGTATTTTCCATTGGAGATCCAAGTTTTCATTTTATTTTTTTGCATTTAGTTGAATTGTAGGATTACTTTTGTAATTCAGTGTCACCTCTGGCTCAGCTGGGGGAATTCTGTCCTCATTTTACATTTGTTTGCTCGTTTTCTTAGATAACCTAGTCTCACCAGCTAAGAGTTTGGGCTTACATTCCTTGTTTTGTTTTCTTGGTCTGTTGACTTACATACTTTGTGATTTCAATTTTTGTCTTCAGATATCAAATGAACGGTCTGAGGTGGTTGGTTTCGCTATATAACAATCATTTGAATGGAATCCTTGCAGATGAAATGGGTCTGGGTAAAACAGTTCAGGTAATTAATTTTGTCAACTAATAAGCTTTATTAACCGGGTTCCTATTTGTTCCTTTTTCCATTATTAGCATTTTTGCTAGTATGTCATTTACTATAGATCTCTCCTGGATGATTTGTTTGTGATTTTTCATAGTTCTATGATTGTTACAGCGCATGTATACATATGCTAAAAGATCATGTTGCATATTTTGTACCAGAAAGATCGGAAGAACATTTGCGATTTGTATAAATAAAATCTTACCGTCCTTTTATTATATAGGTGATTTCTCTAATTTGCTACCTGATGGAAACCAAAAACGATAGAGGACCATTCCTTGTTGTTGTGCCCTCTTCAGTTCTACCTGGTTGGGAGTCAGAAATAAACTTTTGGGCTCCTAGTATTCATAAAATTGTCTATGCTGGACCGCCAGAGGAGAGACGTCGGTTATTCAAGTAATTGGACTTTACGATATTGACCTCCTTCATCTGTTCAATACTTTGTCTTGTGTGTTCCTTATTAATTCTTTCATATTTTAGGGAAAGGATTGTTCACCAGAAATTTAATGTTCTTTTGACAACGTATGAATATCTGATGAACAAGCATGATAGACCAAAGCTGAGCAAAGTACATTGGCATTATATAATAATTGATGAAGGCCACCGCATAAAGAATGCTTCTTGCAAGTTGAATGCTGACTTGAAACACTACCAGAGCTCTCACAGATTGCTGTTAACTGGAACACCATTGCAGGTTTTTCTTCTTTTGTGGCTCACATTGCAGTTCACTTGGCATTTCTGCTACACCATTTGGATTTTTTTTTCCTATAATTTTTTTCAAACATACGCGTGCGGTTTTTCTTGGGAATGACAGAGTTTTTGCTCAGCCCTTCTTCCGGGCTCATATAATGCCCTTTGTTTCACTTTTTCCCTTTTTCTATAAATCTATAGTCTGTAACTGCTGGTTTCATTATGTGCAGAACAATCTTGAAGAACTATGGGCACTACTTAACTTCTTGTTGCCTAACATATTCAATTCATCGGAGGACTTCTCTCAATGGTTTAATAAACCATTTGAGAGTACTGGAGATAACTCACCCGATGAAGTAAGTTATGAACCAATCCCGTCTATGTAAAACGTACACAGTTTTTGTTCTAATTTAAGCTTCCTTGATTTTTGCATGCTTATTTTGTTGTTTTATGTTGTAACTAGGCTTTACTGTCCGAGGAGGAGAATCTCTTGATCATAAATCGTCTGCACCAAGTTTTGAGACCATTTGTACTTCGGAGGCTTAAACACAAGGTCATTAATACTCAACTTTAAACTTATTTCCCACTTCTCCTTGAGTTTTCGTTTACTATGAGTCTATTACCACAGTTTGTTCTTTTCTTATTTATATACTTATGTGGCTTATGAGTTATGATTCTTATAGTCAATTGTTCATTCTTAGTAGTACTTGAAATGAAATTATTAATAATTGTATATTATTATTTTTATTCCGGTGTATTTTTTTTTATTCATATATTCTTTATTCGTTTTATTTTTGGGCGAGGCCTTAATTTCTTTATGTGTTTTGTATTTGTGAGCATTCCCAAAACATTTTATGGGTAAAAGAATCTTTAACATTCAGCATCCTGTGCTGCTCTAACATTTTCAAATGCTCGGCTAGGAAACATAATCAATTTTCAATTTTTTTTTTTTTTGAAGTTATTTGAGCTTTGTTCCATTTATGGTGTAATATGGAATTTGATGCATGGTATCTGTAAGTTTGAATGGTTTTATATTTGTGGAAAATGTATTCTCCATATTTAAACCATCTAATACAATTGTTTTCGTTTTATGTTATCTGACTGTGACCTCCATCTTGTTGATTCTTCATCACTTACGATGACTTGGAAATATGATATGCGATATAGCTTGTCTGCCCTACTGATATTAGCTTATGAAATCATCATAACGTGCTACTGTTTTTGTGTTTCCAATGTGTTCTTTTAGGTTGAAAATCAACTGCCTTCAAAGATTGAGAGACTTATAAGATGTGAGGCTTCTTCATATCAAAAACTTCTAATGAAGAGAGTGGAAGATAATCTTGGTGCTATTGGCACTTCAAAGGTGTTCTTTATAGTACTTTTTACTTTTTGTTGAATGATGTAACTTGACCATCTGATAGTGGACTAAGAATTTATTCCCCTCTCTTTTTTATTTTTTATTTTATTTTAATTAAAATAGCTTTCTACACATATGTAACTACTTTGCTGGTCTAATTTGCATTCCCAATTGTCAGGCTCGGTCAGTTCACAACTCTGTCATGGAGCTTCGAAATATATGCAATCATCCATATCTCAGCCAGCTTCACACAGAGGAGGTATGTTCACATCCTATATATGCTTCTTCTCTGACCCTAATTTATTTATCGAGGATTGAATTGTGATTTTATTTGCAACTCACTTACAGAATGGGGTTTTTAAGATTTAAATTACATTATGCTATTTTTTATTTGAATGAGTTTGAAAACATTCTTTTATGCAATTTAAATTACGAGACACTATCTTCAAGATCATTTTATAAATTGGCAAAACCTGAGAAAAAGAAAAATCCTAAAAAATAAAGCCAGGTATGGTGAGGTATAAAGTGGTTTGTGTTTTGTTTTTTCCTTGCCCTAACATGTGACCCTGCCGGAAAAGTTCCTAGTGTGACATGACAAGGAATGAGGATATTTGTGTTGAGCAGTACTCCTTGTAATGTTCCTTGATCTTAGTGAATTGTGTCATTGTTTGAATGTAGGCCATTAGTTTGGTGTAGCCAAAACCACATCATATTCCATGTTTATTTCTCTTCCTCTTTTTATTTGCTAATCTGGAATCAAAGCAAGACTTGCATTTATTTGACTACGGCAGCAAGAGGCTAAGCTTTGTGCGATTCTATGTTTGTTACTTTTTTTGAAAAGGAGGGGGGAGGCAGTGTATATACTACAATACAAGTACAATATGACTCTTTTTTTTCTCCATTTGCAGATAGATAACTATATACCTAAGCATTATCTGCCACCAATTATTAGACTTTGTGGGAAGCTTGAGACGTTGGATCGTGTATTACCTAAATTGAAGGCAACAGATCACCGGGTATTAAATTTTTATATGTTTGTTGCCGGATTACTACATCTAACTTCTTTCACACAAGTATTGACATGAATTGTTGTAACTGCGATGAAAGATATTTTGTAAACTTTTTATAGTCTCTTTCCTTTGGATGCTGAATGAATGTGTTTCACAGTTTATGTCCCCTCCCTCTGCCAAGTCTATGAAACTAAACCGGTTCTTATCTTCCCATCAATCCTTTGAAAATTTAATTCTTAATGTTTAATATCATACTGCTAATGCTTTTTCAGGTTCTTTTCTTTTCGACGATGACTAGGCTTCTGGATGTCATGGAAGAATACTTAACTTCAAAACAGTATCGGTATCTCCGGTTGGATGGGCATACATCAGGAGGTGATCGTGGTGCTCTAATTGACCTATTTAACAACCCTGATTCCCCATATTTTATCTTCTTACTCAGGTAATTTTAATCTCTATCAGAGTACTAGTTGTGGCTTTGAAATAGTAAATTAAAACATTAGATTGGGGTAGGAAATTTATTAGGATTAATCAAACTTACATCTTGTTTTTTGCATATGAATTGACAGAAAAAACAATATTCTGATATAAGATCAACTAATTATTGATGAACTCAAGGTTTTTATTGCAGCGTTGAGGAGATAATATGGGGCCTCTTGGCAAACTGAAACCTTATATATTTAAATGATTTATGACCGAAGAATTTTGATTCAAAATGAATCCGACTAGTTGAAAATTTATGAAATCAATCAGATATTTCTAAATCAGAATTCTGGAAATTATTGAGATACACCTGAAGCTTTAAATGAAAATTAAGTACTTTTCAATTCACAGATTGCTAGTGCTGATGAGTATACGTGGTATCTACTATAATTGATAATTGATGTTATAAGCAGTTCACATTTGCTCCTGCACACTACTGTATTTTTCTAGATTTCTGTATGCCTGTTGGAATGCACTTCTAGTTATTTATTGTTGAAACATTTCACTGCAGCTAGTCTGAAATGATTAGATTGTCATTAAGATTCGTACTGTGATTGAACCCTCATGCACAATTGTATTACATTAGAAATATATCTTGCGTCCTAGTAAACTTTGGGATGCGGGATGTTGGTGTTGAAACGTTGATTTTTTCTTATACTTAGTTTCATGATATTAAGATATAATCTTAAGGACATAATTAACAGGCCTATTTCATCTTGTTTTTTGGCTACCTTCAATTTATATTATTTTTCATATCGCTGACACTCATCTATTGTTACAACTTACAAGCATTCGAGCCGGTGGTGTTGGAGTGAATCTTCAAGCTGCTGACACAGTGATTTTATTTGACACTGATTGGAATCCCCAGGCAATGAAATTTCTTTATATGATTTTCTATATGTTTTCTTGTATTGCTTATTACATTATTATTATTATTTATTATTATTATTATTATTATTATTATTATTATGTCGTTGTTGGTTTTTTTCAGGTTGATCTGCAAGCCCAGGCAAGGGCTCATAGAATTGGTCAAAAGAGGGATGTTCTTGTTCTTCGTTTTGAAACAGTTAGTACTATTCGTTCTGAGTTACTGTTTGTTTTTGTTGGGATTGATTACTTGGGCTATATCTCTAGTCAACGTGGGACTGTCAACAGTATGTGTACTTTGGATATCTGGTTTAAAGTATTACAAGCTATTGGTTTTAAAACAATTCACCATATTTGAGCTATTTATGCTTCTTAATTAAAAAATATTCAAGTCTCGTTACTCGTCGAATAGAACCTAAGTACCTGTTGCATGGTGGTGATCGTTGTTTCAAATGTGCTTGATACTGTCTTTTAGAACCTGTAGAAATTTGAAATTTCAAATCATATATGAAACTATTTAATAAGTCATCAAATACTTGAATAGTGACCTTTCTTTTGCCAGTGGAATTATCTCAATGTCATTGTGGACATGTGCATGTATCATGTTTTATACATAACTGCTTTGTTGATAAGTTCTTTACAAAATTTTCATTCATTTTGTGGTCTGGATATTGATATTTTATCCTTCTATTTTGGGGGATCAAGAGAAATTGGACATGTGGCGTTGCTTGCAAAATGCGTTAGTTTGTTTCCAGTGCATTTAGCTTGTCAGTTTTTGTGACTATTTATAGTAGCATTTTCAGGTATTAATATTATGGTATCATGTAGCAAGTCAATAATTAGGTGGGTATATAGGGAACAACTAACTGCTGTAATGTAACTGAAAGAGTTAGTTTGTTAGTAGTTCCTTGGCCTGTAGCCTTGGTTGAGAGTGTTAGTAGTTCATTGTATTCTTCTCAATCCTATTATCTTATCGCTCTGTAAATGTAGTGCCTTATTGTCACCCATGCTAAAGTTTCTTCTGCTTACAATGTAACAAGGTACAAACTGTTGAAGAACAAGTCCGAGCTTCAGCTGAGCACAAACTTGGTGTTGCTAATCAGAGCATTACTGCTGGATTTTTTGACAATAATACAAGGTTGGCAATGCTGTGATGTATTTCACCTTTAATTTGTTACAAAGATTTCAAATCAGCTCTAAATTTTCTTGTCTATATTTTTTGCAGTGCTGAAGATCGAAGAGAATACTTGGAATCCCTTCTGCGTGAGTGTAAGAAGGAAGAGGCTGCACCTGTTTTGGATGATGATGCTCTAAATGATGTCTTAGCCCGCAGGTGCATAGCTTTTTTAAGCTTTTACCTTCTGCTCCTATCTGTGGATTAATATGTTATTTTCTAATGTGGGATTTCCTTTCTCAACTTCCATTGATATTGTATTCTATAGCTACGTTATAATTCAATACCCAACCACCCAAATTGTGTCAAAAAGAGAATAAAGAATGGGAAATGTGACTGAAATCTTGTCTGTTTGCAGTGAATCAGAGTTAGATGTGTTTGAGGCCGTTGACAGGAAAAGGAAGGAATGTGAGCTGGTATGCTATTTATTATTTGCTTCTTTTTTCATCCACATAAATATAGCATTTTGCATGCTGTTTCTCTGAGAAGAATTTTACTGGAGCTCCCCAAAAATATGTTCCAGGCTACATGGAAGACATTGGTGCTTGGGCATGAAGCTGATAGCTCCGATGTTATTCCTCCTCCCCTTCCTCCTCGACTTGTCACTGATGAAGACCTCAAACAGTTCAATGAAGCAATGAAGATATATGATGACGTGCCAAAGGGTGAGGTGGAATCTAATGGAGTAAAACGAAAGAGAGGAGCTCTTGGGGGCCTTGATACTCAGCATTACGGCAGAGGAAAACGTGCAAGAGAGGTTGTTTTTTTATTTTATTTATTTGAATTGTTCTGACAATTGTATTTCTTGTATTCTTTTGCTCTTTGCATGTGATGCTATGTGTCATCAATCATCATCGTATCTACATATTAGGAGATTTCATTGGGGTAACTTTATTGGAAGAAAGAAAAAGTAATTGAAAATGTACCATGTAGTGTGTTAGGTGTACTATCTATTATCTTATCTCCATTTTACATACATTTTATAGGTACGTTCCTATGAAGAGCAATGGACAGAGGAGGAGTTTGAGAAAATGTGTCAGGCTGAAACACAAGATTCACCCAAAGTAAAAGTGGAAGAGATGACCAATACTTCCAGCCATGTTATATCTTCTACAGTCACACAACCTATTGCTACTGTCCCACAGCCTGCTTCTACTGTCCCACAGCTTGCTGCTACTGTCCCACAGCCTGCTGCTACTGTCCCACAGCCTGCTGCTACTGTCACGCAACCTGCTTCTGTGCCTCCAGTGGTCCCGACATTGCCGTCTGTCGAAAGTTTGCCGGTACAGCATGTTAAAGAGATAACAACAACACCAGCAAAACGTGGCCGTGGAAGACCAAAAAGAGTTGCTTCAGATAAGTCACCAGCTGCTATAATTCCTCCAGTAACTTCTGGAATTGTTGAAGTAAATAAGCAGTTACAGAAGGGAAATGAGCCTGAATGTTTAACATCATCTGCTCCTGATTCTGTTGGTCATTCTGTGGAAGTTACAGGTGGGGGTGGACCTATGCAGCAGTCTACTACAGGAGTGACTGCTCCTCCTGCGACTACTGTTCCACTTAATTCTCAGTCAGCTGCAAATCCCATGCCTACAAATACAGGACCTGTGCAGCAGTCTAATATAGAAGTGGCTGCTAATGCACTGCCTGCTACTGCTATGCTTTCGCCGTCAGTTTCTGCACCTACTCGAGGAAAAGGACAAGGGCAGAAAACTCAAAGTGGTCGGGAATTGCCTAGACGTAGAGGGAAGAAGCAGGTTATAATGTCGCCTCCTGTACCTGCTGGTTCTATTGGTCCCAATGTCAAGGTAAACGAGCAAATAAAAGATAAATTAGTGAATCCTTCTTCAGGTCAGGGTATTCCCCAGAGTGAAACTGTTCCTAGCAATGCTGCTGCACACCATCCAACTACAATTTCAGGTTCAGTTTCTTCAAACCGTGGAAACGATAATTTGGGTGCTGGGGTTGTTTTAAATTCTCAGACACCCCTTCCTTCGTCCTCTGTTACTACTCTGGCTCAAACTTCCCCCAATTACACACCCATACAGTTGCAAAGTAAAGGGCAAATTGGAGCTGGACCTCCTCGGCGTAGGGGAAAGAAACAAGCAACAATGTCACCTTCTGTTCAAGTTGTTTTAGGTCTTCAGCACGTGGATCAAACTTCTAATTTATTGACTTCATCGGGCATTGTGGACGATAAAGCCACTGAATTGAAATGCTTGCAGGAGAACGATATTCAAGAATCAAAATGTATCATCCAGGATCAAGCATCACAGAGTAATCAGGATTTCAAATCATTGGAAGAATCAGACGGTTTAGCCAAGCAGGCAGTGATCTTGCCATCATGTGAAGATAGTAAAGTCAAATCTCCAGGTATATTGTGCATTTCTGTTCTAAAATTTTAACATCACATTAATGTTTGAAAATGCCTTGGAAGTTGTCTAAGGAATTCTTTTGCAGGACAAGATTTAGCAAAGGTTAAGAATGCCGATGTCCATGATTCAAAATCTTCTGAAATCACCCCTTCTACAATTGAAGTTCATGCTAATTCAGGGAATGAAAATTTATTTGTCACACCATTGGCCACTACTGAGGTTACAAAAGATCAATGTTCAGATGGTAAAATTCATCAAACAGTTGTAGCTACTAAAATCTCCCCGTTGGTTGTTGGGACTCCAACTAAATCCTTGGTGGGTAGTGCAACTACAGAAAGCATTAGTCAAACTGTAGATCCTGTGACTGCACAGATTGTTCCCAGTACATTAAGCACTGCTAATCCTTTGACACCAGGCTCTGAATCTGTGTCAGCTAAAAGGCAAGGTCGTAAAACTCAAAACAGAGTGGAGCCACCACGGCGCCGAGGAAGGAAATCAGCTCCAATTTTATCTGCCGCTCCTGATGCTCATATTGGACAAGATCCTAAATTAAGTCATCATGCCCAGATTTCACCAGTGAGTTCATTGGGGGGTATAGCCACATCAAATGTTCCTCAAGCTCAGGCATTTGAGATCCTTTTGCCCAGTGGAATAGCTAATGATTCCAAGAGAAAAGAGAGAGCTGCCGATCCTGCCCAACATAAGCAACAGAAAGTTGTATCAACAAGGATTGACAGTGCACCTGTATCCTCAGATAAGACTGCTGCTTTTGGCCGACTACATAATGTCAATGATGTTGCAAGGGTAATGAAGGAAGTTTTCTCCGGAACTTGCTTGCCAAAGCCTAAAGTTAATGATCCTATTGGGAGTGAAGATAGAAACACGTCTTTTCTACATGTAACGACTAAAGCTGCTGTGGATGCCTCTGGTAGCCAGAGTGTGGAAGATAAAAAATGTTCTGATATAGAAACTGCTGGGGCAGCATGTCATACTGGTAATGTTGCTGCGAATGTTCATGAAAAACAATCAGAAGTGGCATCCGATATGCAGAATTTGGAAGGAAAACCAAGTTTAGATACGGCAACCACTGGAGCACTGAGCCTGATACCAGCCATGCCAGTGAAGGGGAACAAGCAAGAATCTGATGTTGCATCTGATAAAAGCATAATTCTTGAGAACATTGCTCTGCCTGATGTCAGTAAGCCTGAAACTATTTGCTATGGTGAAGTTAAAGAAAAGGCTGAACAGACAGAACATAATATTGAAAACTCAATTACTAAGAGTGAAACAGAGGCTCTTGATATAACTCCTCTTAATGATGACCAAAAGATTGATGGCTCTTCTGAGAGGCTTGCTACTGGTTGTGGCACTACCGATTCAAGTAAAGAGACAGCACCTCATCAGATACGTTCATCTGCGGTTTCTCCTGTTGCTGAACCTCTTTTAGTGGTTGATCATAATCCCGAGTCTAGTCAGGTGGATATCCGTGTTCAGAATCATTCATCCGCAAACGAAGCTCCTGATATCACAAAGAACACTTCTAATGAAAAAGTGGAGCCTTCTGAACCATCTACATCTTTTGCTTGTGCTGATAATGATAACTCTACGTTAGTAGGTCAGGCTGAAATTTTGAGCGATCAACCAAAGGTGACACCACCTAGTCCTGCAACAGATCCTCATTCAAGGACAATGGTAGTTTGTAATATTTCTGAAAGTGCTGAAACTAATTCTAGAAGTGAAACTGAGTCATCTTCAAAAGCATCTGCTGAACTCTCTCTTGAAGAGGGCATTGTTGGGTATAAAATTTCTGCATCGTCTGATCATGATAGAAATAATACCGAGCCTCCGCCTTTGAGCTTGGATCCTGCACCACCTGAACCATCTTCAAAAGCACTAGAACCCTCCATGAAACAGCATTCTGAAAAGGAAGGTTCTGTAAGCCCCAAAGCCGTTCAAGTTCAGAAGCGTCCAGATGCATTAGAACCTGCTGATCTGCATGAGACTCTGCTTGTTGAGAGCTTTTCAGAGTCCCTTTCTCAGGAAAAAAGGGATGTAGGCGATTCCATAAGTGAAGCTGTTGTGACTGATATAGTGAGTGTTTCTGAGACCGGTAGTCTTGGGGAAGAAACTGTGTCTGAAACTGTAGTTCTACCCCCACCAACCTTGGTAAAAGAGCAAAATAAGGGCTCAGTCCCTCTGGAGGAGTCAATGGAGAAGGCTGTGGCTAACTGCTCTGGAGTCCAGGAGGAAGCAAAAGTTGATAAAATGGAAACTGACGGTCAAATGGATTCATCTTCATTGGATGGATTGAAAGATTCTAAAATTGAGCAGGGTGATAGAAATATATTTGAGGTTGGAGATGATGCATTGAAAATCTCGTCTCCTTCAGTAAAGAAAGAAGATGAGATCAGTTCATCAGGTAATGATTGTTCAGAAGGCCATTCAATGTCTCATAGGGTATCGTTGTGCTCTGATGACTCGTTTGGTAAACCTGGTGTTGGTCAGGTTGATGAATTATTAATTGTCCCAGGTACTGTTCAGCCTTCACTGTCTCAATTGAAGGAGGGAGAAAATATTGGGGTATCATCCGACAATAAATTGGTTGTCATTTCTGAATCCCAGAAAGACATAGAGGGATCCGATGCAGGTCAGAGCAATTGTTCTGATAGGTTGCAATCTGGCCATCTAGTAACTGTCAGCCAGTCTAGTGACGATGTGTTGTTGTCGATGAAAGGCACAAAATTAGAAGTTGAAATTAGTGATCAAATAAATGCTACTCAGGTTTCTGAACCCGAGGATGATCGAGAAAGGCTTACTAACATGGATGCACTGCCTTCTTGCTCGCTGGTGAAGGAAGATAACGTTGATGTGATAATTCAGGATGAACAAAGAGATCCTTTGATTTTAGAGGAAAGTTGTATAGATGGCACCAAGGTATGTCATGTTGCACATTTGGCATTTCTGACTCAGTGATTCTCCAATTTTTTACTGACTTCAATATGTGTAGGATTCCATTGCAAATCATTTACCACAAGAGGAATCACAATGTTCTGAAGCTGAGACGGTTCATCAAATAAAGGTATCTGATTGTGACATGGTTGATCCAGGGTTGACATCCGAAAGCATGGAATTACCTTTGTCTGTGATGGAGGAAGATAAAGTTGATGTATCAATTGAAAGGGATATCCTCTGCAACCCACTTGCTGGTGCAGAATCAGAAGAGATTCAAATGGATAATAATGAGGTATTTTATGGTAGTTGGTGCATGTTAACATAACTTGCATTATCCTTTTAATTTTCATGAATTCATTTCTTCTGGATCCTATTAAAATCTTTTAACATTACAGGAATCAAAGCCTTCAGAAGCTGAGATTGGTCATCAAATTGAGGCATCTACAGATATTCCCGGAAGCTGTGCTACTGAAATTGCAAATGCATCTCAAGTTCCAAATTCCTCCACATCAGGGGAAAAGGAAGAAGCCTTATCTGAGAAAGGTATAGATGGAAGCACAGTTACAATGGAGGCTGCTGTAGGAGATGGAGTGGATGTTTCTGAAAGCTGTGCTGTTGAGATTGCAAATGCATCTCAAGTTCCAAATTCCTCAGCATCAGGGGAAAAAGAAGAAGCCTTATCTGAGAAAGGTATAGATGGAAGCACAGCTACAATGACGGCTGCTGTAGGAGATGGAGTGGATGTTTCTGAAAGCTGTGCTGCTGAGATTGCAAATGCATCTCAAGTTCCGAATTCCTCAGCATCAGGGGAAAAGGAAGACGCCTTATCTGAGAAAGGTATAGATGGAAGCACAGCTACAATGAAGGCTGCTGTAGGAGACGGAGTGGATATTTCCGAAAGCTGTGCTGCTGAGATTGCAAATGCATCTCAAGTTCCGAATTCCTCAGCATCAGGGGAAAAGGAGGAAGCCTTATCTGAGAAAGGTATAGATGGAAGCACAGCTACAATGAAGGCTGCTGTAGGAGATGGTGTGGATATTTCATCTTTAAGCTCTTCAGCAGCAGGGAGTGAGCATGTTGAGTGCTTCTCTGAGAAAGATGTAATTGGCAACTCTGAAGCTGATGTAACTAAACAGAAAGATGAAGTCGTGCAAGAAGAAAATGCACCCAAAGACTGAGAAACATAGAAGTAATCGATCAAAAGTGTCTGAATTTCAGTATCGAAGGAACATCATTCAAAATTCAGATTGTAAATGGAATTGCCCCTGAGAAGAGTAGAGATTGTATGAGAAAGTAGAAGCCTGATAATCTGAAACGAAGTAATGAAATCAGTCCCTGTATATATAATATTATATATCATATGTAGGTGTTATTTTGTATATATGTTGTAATTTAACTTCTATATATCGTACTACTAGTTTAACTTTGAGTTGATATATCTGGTTCAACTACCAACATTCATCTAAGCAATTATTTTTGTCGAGACACATTTGTTGAAACAGTATCACAAGTCAACAACTATTTGAATGGCATTATTCCAAGGTTAATTTTTATCACAGAATTGATGTTGAACTTTTTTTTTAGTACAATGAAAAGGAAATGAATGTAGTAGTCTTGATATGAAAATTTGAATACAGATCTGCCACAACGGTCGAGTACTTTGGCATATATACATATTCTGAATCACAGAATTGACATGACTATTGATATGAAAATTACTAATGACTATTAATTGTTTCACTACGATCCAAATGCAATTGTTGAGATAACTGTGATCCATTTAAAATGATTAACTTTTTTCAACAAATATTTTTTCAATCACACCGGTTAGAGAGTGAATCCTGTACAATAAACATGAAAATTGAGGCTCCCAAAATGGAACCCTTTGCTTCTGGTCAACCACCCATTGCTCCAACTGGTGGAGCTCCTGATTATTATCAAGGAACTGTAGCTCAGAGGAGTAACAATCTTTTGATCAAGGAAGTCCGTCTAGTTTGGATTCTAGGTCTGCTAACTCACAGTCACCTTTAGAAGGGTGTATTTGGATTGAGAGGGTTTTGGAGGACTTCAAAAAATTGATGGAACAACATGATGTCTATGAATATAAGATTATCTAACATTTCAATCACTCTTAATTTATTTTAAGAAACATTTTATCCATTCCTTAATTTAGAAAAGAAAAGTCCTCGCCTCCCCTTCAAAATCTTCCATCCAAGCATACCCGAAAAATCTCAGGTTCCCCAGTTTTCTTCTAATGTTCGGTTAGAAATAATATAAAACCATTGATGTAGCCTTTCCTAACAGCTTAAGTTTTTGGGATAGTCAGTTATTTGACATGGTATCAGAGCCTATCCTAGATCCATTTGTTGTTTGTTGTGGAGACCTCCCATATTTGGGCCACCCGTTGTTGTTGATTCCACGCACCAAGCCCAATAGTGCTGGGCGTGAGGGGGTGTGTTAGAAGTCTCACATTGGCTAGAGATATGGCAAAGATAGCCTTACTAAAGTAGTGCAAACCTCAACTCTAAAGCTAGCTTTTGTGGTTGAGTATATGCCTCTCAAATTCTAACATGGTATCAGAGCCTCTATGACTAAGTGGTCTAGAGTTCGATCCCCGCTCCCCTCACTTTCTAATTAAAAAAAGTGGAATTTAAGCATATGGTAGGTGGACCTATGCATTATCTACGCTTCAAGCCCAAATGGGCTCTTGCGTGAGGGGACGTGTTAGAAATAATATAAAACCATTGATGTAGCCTTTCCTAACAGCTTAAATTTTTGGGATAATCGGTTATTTGACATGTTCTTTCTGGTAATATGATGGCAAAATTCAATGCAGTTAATACCTCGACCCTTGGTTCTAATTGGGAAAATTTTGAGGTATTATTCATGATGCAACTTCATCATACTGATTTGCTCTTGGGCTTGAGAGCTGAAAACAATCTAAAATATTTATAATTAAATGCTAAGGCCTACTATTTATTGGTGAAATTTGAGAAAAGACTTTGTGGAAGAGTTTCTGTATAAATATAATCAACAGAACTGTAGAATTTATTTGAGTGGAGCTTATTTCACCACTGGTTCTTTTCTTGTACCAGTCATGACTTTTCCTAATTTTTTTGAATGTCATATGTCTCAGCGTTGTCCTCAAGTTATTTTTGAATGCTGTGGCATACGTCGAATCTATAATTTTGAGTTTTGTGCCCTTGACTATTCATAGAAAAAATGTATTGAATTTCAGGTGCTTATGCTGGGGTTCGTCGAGTGTTGGCAGGTCCTGCTAATGTGTCTGTAAAGTACAAACCGGTTTTCTCAAATTCAATGCAATATGATGGTTCTCTTGATCGTGATGGATCTCAGTTAAAGCAGCTTCTAGCTCAGTGCAATGTTCTATGTGCAGAGATGGTTTACCGCCAGAGAAACTACATCTGGAAGTTGCAGTTGGAACCTTCAATTCTAGAGGTGACTGATGTTTATATTTTACTTAACATATTAAATATCTTCACTGGCTAACTGGTATATGCAATGTGATGTTAATACAGAATGGTTGTAATAAAGATCTGAATGTCCCCAACGGAAAATCACAGTTTTTAATGAACCTGGTAACACACCAGAATCATAATGCCATTTGGAAGTTCTAGAGACTGATAAAAACCCTTCAGGGCCTCCTCTGCTGGAAAATTTCTAGAGGCTGAGTCTTTGTTGAAGGGCTCAAGAATGATCGAGGTTCGAAGAATTAATCTTTTACCAACATATGTGTTTTTTATATGTATATAGGATCAGCAAGGATAGCACCTAGGAATGAAAAGCATGATCGTGCCCGGGCTCGAAAGCAGCTTGCACAGGAGCATGTTCCTATTCCTGCTGGCACCTCCACCCTTTCATCTAATAATTGGCGTGATGTGCTAGCAGTTGATGATTTTGGGGGGTGAATCTAGCTCTGCTTGGGATGTGCAGTTTTCTGGCAGTGAAGTTGTATCACAATACACCACCCCTTCGCTTGGTGGCCCTCATATCTAGGTGTTATTTTGTGTATATATAAATACACTAATTACTATATCCGTGAGCTTAGCTCAGTTGGTAGAGATATCGCACTATATATATGTGCCGGAACCCGGGTTCGAACCCAGGACACTCTACTTGTTTTACTTTGAGTTGAAATATATGGTCCAATGACCAAAGTCATACAAGTAGTTATTTTGCCGTTACACAATTGTTGAAACTAGAGGTGTTCAAAAATTCAGTTAATTGAATGGGCATAAAGATGTATGTAAACCGATTCTGAACCAAATTGTAATTGGTTTTAAAAATAAATCAGTTTTTATAAAAAGTGGTTTCAGTTACTGAACCAAACCATTTATATGGTTCAGCGCAATTCATGAATTATGAACACCCCTAGTTGAAACAGTATCAATCATAATAGCTATTTGAATGACATTACTAATTTTTATCACAAAATTGAAGTTGAACTGCCTAACTAGCTAGAGTATGAACGATTATATTTGTTTGTCATCCAATAATCAAGTTTGAATGTAAAGACAAAATACTTATATTATTGGAAATGGAAAGACTAAATTGAGACACATATCTTCCTTGTGACTTGTGAGTATAAATAAGTATACAAATTTCTACTAAAAAATTATTTCTTTTGTTTCCTTAAATAATACCTTAAAACACTTGCAAATATTTTCCTAATATATTTTTTATTAATACTCCGAAATGGGTGACATTTGTTTAGTGACAAATTGTTAAGTGTTAGAATATTATGTTGCTAAGACTTGAATCTTGGGTTCAAGTTCTTAACCCTTAGCTCGAAATGGGTGACCTAATAAGAACATTTTAGGGTAAATAGGATTTTACCCTCCTGTAAAGTTTGCGAATTTTGGTTTACCCCCTGCAATTTTTTTTTTTTGGATTACCCCCTGCAAAATGAAAATTCCTTCAATTACCCCCCTCTATTGACAACTAGGCATGAAATATTCATTTATAGCCACCTAGACATGTCACATCATCAAAAATGAATATTCCATGCCTAGTTGTCAACAGAGGGGGTAATTGAAGGAATCTTCATTTTGCAGGGGGTAATCCAAAAAATTTATTTTGCAGGGGGTAAACCAAAATTCGCAAACTTTGCAGGGGGTAAAACCCTATTTACCCAACATTTTAACCACCGGGCTGCTTTATGGAAAAGAAAGGAAAAAAATTATGACATTTTACCCACATGCCCAAAATGTATTCAAGATTTTTGACCACCTGTTTAAGAGATCGAAGACCCTTGCTACTTAAACTAATTTTGTTGTTGTTGTTTGTACAATGTATTAGAATTTTAGAGGCCTATACTTAACCACAAAAGCTAGCTTGAGAGTTGAGGTTTGCACTATTTTATAAAAGTTATCTTTGTCATATCTCTAGCCAATGTGGGACTTTTAACACAATGAACTTCTAAAGAATATTTTTTCTATATTAATATGTGTAACTTTAACATATGATATTCTAAAATAAATGAGTAATACTAATAAGGAGCATTTCTGAGAATAAATAATAAATGCACGTAATAAATTGAATAAAAACTTATATCTAGGGACAAAAATTTCTTCAAAGGTTTATAATTAGTCATAAAGGGAGCACATGTTCGCCCAGTAAAATCAACCAGCGGTGTGAGATTCGGTTTGGGTCGTGAGGTTATCTTAGGTAGTTTTTTTTTATCAACTCGATCCTGATAATTCAGAATTTGACTGTGAGTTAAGTAAAATCTGACAAAAAAAAAATTAAGTGCGGGAGTCTTAATCAAAGCCAGCGAAACCAACTTAGCCTTCAATTAATATTTTTTGGACTAAACTCAGCCTTTAATTAATGCTGTTTATAGTTTTAGGAATGAAATGACAGCACGTCATCAATTAATGAAATTTTTATTTACTAAACTTACCTTTAATTAATGTAAACAGCTCTAGTAGATCACATAATCTATCAAATTTTCAAAACACACTGATTCCATACAACAAGTAGTAGAAGATAATGTTGCTCCTGCAGAGGTTAGCTGTAGCAGTGTTGTTTATTAGTATTATAGGAACTACTGCTGTGATTGGAACAGACGGAAATCCTCATCGGATTGTTGTGGATACTGATGTTGACACTGATGATTTATTTGGTCTGCTTTACCTTCTCAAACACAACACTTCGCAATTTCAATTAGAGGTAGGACGTACATGTGATAACATTTCTTCCTTTTTGTTGGTGTTTCCTTTTTTATCGGTGAACATGCCGATACTCAACATGCTTTTTTAATAGTCATTTTTGCAAACAAAATGGTATTTTTAATCGAATTGATTTGGCGCTTGCTTAATCTGCAGGGAATAAGATATGTTCGTTAATGACTTTGTCGCTCTCAAATAAAACCTGAAATAATGCAATGCGTCCTCATTTGTTCCGTGTTACATCTGAGATCGTGTCATTAGCACGTTCAGGCAGAATTTGTCACGCACGTAAACTGTTTGATGAAATGCCTCAGCGAGATTCAGTGGCTTGGAATGCCATGTTAACTGCCTATTCTCATCTTGGACTTTATCAACAAAGTCTTGGTCTCTTCGATAGCATGAGATTCTCCGATTCCAAACCCGATAGCTTCTCCTACTCTGCAGCCATAAGTTCATGTGCGGGTGCACCCGATATTCGTTTTGGAACAAAAGTTCATGCTTTGGTTGTTGTTTCAGGGTACCGGTCTTCTCTTCCTGTCGCTAACTCCCTCATTGATATGTATGGCAAGTGTTTGAATCCAAATGATGCAAGAAAAGTGTTTGATGAGATGAATTATAGTAATGAAGTGACATGGTGTTCACTTCTGTTTGCTTATGCAAACTCTTGTATGTTTGGTACGGCTTTTGAAATTTTTCGTAGCATGCCTGAAAAGGTAGAAATTTCTTGGAATATAATTATTGCAGCTCATGCTCGTTGTGGTGAAGTTGAAGAATGCTTACATCTGTTTAAAGAGATGTGTGGGAGTCCATATCAGCCAGACCAATGGACTTTCAGTGCTCTCGTGAATGCCTGTGCTGAGTCGATGCAATTGTTATACGGATGCATGGTGCATTGTTTTGTGATTAAGTCTGGTTGGAGCACTGCTATGGAGGTAAATAACTCAATTGTAAGCTTTTATTCTAAGTTAGAATGTCACGGTGATGCTGTAAAGGTGTTTAACTCTGGCGGTGCTTTTAATCAAGTGTCTTGGAATGCAATCATTGATGCCCATATGAAAGTAGGGGATACCCAGAAAGCTCTTCTTGCTTTCCAGCAAGCCCCTGAGAAAAATATTGTATCTTGGACTTCTATGATTGTTGGGTATACGAGAAATGGGAATGGAGATTTAGCTTTAAGTTTGTTTTTAGACATGAAAAGGAACTCCTTTCAGCTTGATGATTTAGTAGCTGGAGCAGTTCTTCATGCTTGTGCTAGCTTGGCAATCCTAGTTAATGGAAAAATGGTCCACAGTTGCATAATTCATCTTGGTTTAGACAAATATTTATTTGTTGGCAATAGCTTGATTAATATGTATGCTAAATGTGGGGACATAGAAGGTTCGAGACTCGCGTTTTGTAACATTAATGAGAAGGACCTGGTTTCTTGGAATTCAATGTTGTTTGCATTTGGACTAAACGGAAAGGGTAATGAAGCTATATGCATGTTCAGAGAAATGGTGGCATCTGGTGTTAGACCTGATGAAGTAACCTTCACAGGGCTGCTAATGACTTGCAGCCACTTAGGGCTTATATATGAAGGATTTGCTTTCTTTAAATCAATGAGTTCGGAATTTGGACTTGTCCAAGGAATGGATCATGTGGCATGCATGGTGGATATGCTCGGTCGAGCCGGGTATGTAGCCGAAGCACGGAGTTTAGCTAAGAGGTATTCAAAGACAAATAAAGATAGGGCCAATTCAAGTGAGGTTCTACTTGGAGCATGTCATACACATGGCGATTTAGGAACAGGGAGCTATGTGGGAGAATATGTAAAGAACTTAGAGCCTAAAAAAGAGGTTGGTTATATATTGCTGTCAAATATGTATTGTGCGAGTGGGATGTGGGAGGAAGCAGAGATAGTAAGAAAGGAAATGATGGATCAAGGGGTGAAGAAAGTGCCTGGTTGTAGTTGGATTGAGATAAGAAATGTGGTGACTGCATTTGTATCAGGAAACAATTCATATCCTTGCATGGATGATATATCTAAGATACTACATTTCCTTGAATTAGAAATGAGACACACATGGCCGATTAGTTTTGATATTGAATGATCTTTCATTCTTTCACAACAGCCACTATCGCCATCCGGTCCGACTGTATCTCAGTCGGTTCACCATTCCCTAGACCACCACCAGTTCATAAGCTCAGAAAACCGATCCTAACCGAACTGTGGTGTACTGCGCCAATACAAAGACGTCGGAGGCACGCGTCAACGAGGAGGAGTGTAGTAGGTCCAGTTCACGCGAGTTCTCGAGCTGATGACTCAGCACTGTTCGAGATGTCTGTGGAAAACGCGCTGAAGTTGTTAGGTGTATCAGAAGGTGCTTCCTTCGATGATATATTATGCGCCAAAAACTCCATCGTTGCCTCTTGTAAAGATGACCAAGAAACCATTTCTCAGGTAGAGGCTACATATGATATGTTACTTATGCAGAGGCTAACACAGCGGCGAGCAGGAAAAGTAGTGAACAGCAGTGTTCGTTATGCTGATGTAAAGCGTGTTCAGTCCCAGGTTAATGGTTAATTGCCTCAATGGATACAATCCACCGTGAAGAATTCACCAGTTTCAATTGAGTCATCTTCCACCAGTGCACTGACGGGTTTAACCTATATTAGTGGTTCTTCTATGACCCCTGCAGGTTATGCTGGCGCTGATGTTCCGGGACTTATCTTGGCTGGTAGTTTTGGAGCTTCCCTGTACTTTATGACTAAAAAGAATGTTAAGTTAGGAAAGGCTATGTTATTAGGGCTCGTAGCTGGCGCTGTGTGGGTTCAGTTGTAGAGAACTGGCGCTGTTATAAATAACCATATAGCTGGCTTTGTGGCAGCGTTTGCATTATAGAACTGGTTGCATTAGTAAATGTCCCATTTTTGGGTAATATGCTTCCCTGTTGATCTTGTTAGTGAAATCATAGTTATCGCTCTGTTCTAGTTTTCTCTGTACTTAAGTAGACACTAAAACATGTCAATCTTGTATCAAAAGCTGAAACTTGTAATTTTTCATTACATGCAGCATGGTCTTACCCAAAAAAAAAAAAAAAAAACCATTTATGCATATATGTGAAATAACTCGATGAGCAAAATTTTGATGTCAAATATGGCGTTCTTTAGTTTTTGTGTGTATTAGACTATTTGTGACATGCTTGCAAATTGTAGAAGCAAAAAGTAAAACAATTCAATTGCAAGTAAATTTGAAACAATTGAATTAAATTAAAAGAAATATTATATCAAAAATATATTTGTCATGAATCATGCACCACTTGTATTTACCGTTGGATTAAATAACTTTACTAAATTTTTAGGTGGACATTCTACATTGGATAATTATCTTTTTCCCTTACAATTAATGTGGCACCCACCACCAACCAAAAAAAAAATGTGGCACCCACCCACGCTCTCTTTCGCAAGGGCAAAGTGTTGGTAATCTAAAGCAATTGACCGACTAACGTTGGATCTGAGCTAAACCTTGTGCGTGAGTTAAATATTAGATTTACCTTCCATGTTGTTTGAAAAGCCTTCGAGATGCATATTCCCGTCAAACAACTTTGTTTTAGGGTTTGGAACTCTGAGGATCTGGTTGGAAAGTCGTGCAAGAGCTTCGACAAGTTTATGGCGAATATCGTCGTTATCTTTTCCACAAAGTCGAAGCATTAACATTAGATTTACCTTCCATATTGCTTGAAAATAATTCGAGATCGTATTTTCATCAAGCAACTTTGTTCTAGGGTTTGGAACAACGAGGGTCTAATTGGAGAGTAATGCAAGAACTTCAACGAGTTTATGGCGAACATTGTCATTTCACAATTTGATATGGTCTTGAATATGTGGCACCTACCCACCCTCTCTTTCGCAAGGGCAAAGTGTTAGCAACCTAAAGCAATTGACCGACCAACGTTGGATCTAAGCTTAAACCTTGTTCGTTAGCTTTTCCACAAAGGCGAAACATTAATCTTAGATTTACCTTCCATGTTGTTTGAAAAGCCTTCGAGATGTGTATTTTTGTCAAACAACTTTGTTTTAGGGTTTGAAACTATGAGGATCTAGTTGGAAATTCCTGCAAGAGCTCCGACAAGTTTATGGCGAATATCGTTGTTACCTTTTCCATAAAGTCGAAGCATTAACATTAGATTCACCTTCCGTATTGCTTGAAAATCATTCAAGATGCGTATTTTCGTCAAGCAACTTTGTTCTAGGGTTTGGAACTATGTGGATCTAATTGGAGAGTCGTGCAAGAGTTTCAACACATTTATGGAGAACATCAACATTTCACAATTTGATCTAGTGTTGATTATGTACTCCGCATACGTAATTTTAAAGCATGGGCTAGATTTAATGCATACTTTTAAAGAGAGACAAAGGGTCGCCATAGGAGGAATATGATAGTTTGCAGTATCAATGCCAGTAAGGAAAGTATCACAAAGAAATGATTGCAAGAGGTAATGCAGTTGCGAAGGGATGAGATTCTTTTATTTGTACTTGTATCGGCGAAGGTAAGATATTCTTTTACTTGCACTTCTATTGTTGATTGTTACAATAAGAAGTATACTTTTTTTCTTCTGCTTCTTACAAAGATAACTTGGACTTTGTTAGATAGTACATGTTAGCACTTGACAATATATTTGGCTCAATGGTTGCACTTGTTTAGTTCATGGTGCACTTTAAACTAACAAAGAAATAAACAAATGTTGTGATTATTTTCATTGATTGTATTTGAAGATGCATTACATATATAGAGAAGAGAAAATAACTACTATAACAAATATGGAAGAAATCAATAGGATTGAATGTAAAATTATTGACAATTGTTCTATATCAATTGTTGCTATGATTTAGTTATTAGTGAGGGCTATCATTTGACATGATTGTGCAACATGCTTATGCAATTGTGTTGCATGATACTCCTATATGCCCCCTCAACATAATGGTTCCATCAAATACTTGCATATTAGACATGAGATATTTGAATTGTTGTGTTGCTAGAGGTTGTGAGAATGTCAACCACATGAGAGACATGTAAAGTTTCAACTTGGACTTGTTCCCAAATAAAATGGTACTCCATATACAAATATGTTTCATCCTTGTATGAAAAACATAAATTTAGCATAAATAATCAGCTCTTAATTAATTTGAGGAGCCACATAAGTTTAGTTGCTCAGAGTATCATTACCATGGTTGACAATGTCAAGATTTTAATATAATGAAAGAAAGAAAAATAGTAACCTTTTCTTTATATCTATTTTGAGTAACTTACAAGAAGTACTATAACTTAGATTCTAATAATTATGATGATAGATAGATGAAATAGAATATTGAATAATGATTTTGTTTATTTATTGCAAAACACTCAAATTAACTCAAACAAGTAGCTTAAAGTGTATAAAGACGCAAATTATTCAATGCAAAGAGAAGATATATTTAAAATAGAGTTTAATGGAGATGCACCGACGGTGTAAAATAGTTTTACACGATCATCTAATAAATAACTATCATTTTGCCATGTTATATCAAGAAAGTGGGGTGACGTTACGAAAAATATGGCTGATATTGATTGATAGTATAAAATTCTTTTACACTATCCGTGCATATTCTTTTTTCTCATTAAAATATGATATGTTGCTACATTACCGCTATACTATCATCAAATTATTGCGAGTATATAGTTTGCTATAAATAGAATTTGCCTTAACATAATCATTTTGTCGTTGATTAAATGAAATTTATACGAATCTCAATAAATCTAAAGATATGATATTATAAAATAGTGAGACCCACATAAATTTCACTCTGAGTTGAATAAATGGGCCTTTGGTAATTTGATTTGGGCCTAATGGGCTTGGATTATGAATTTCATAATCCAAGATGAATGTTTGAGCAATGTCAGAAATCTGCAGAAATATTTAAAGGAAAAAATGCATTTTTTTGTGTATTGTGCTGTTGTGTGTCATTTTCACAAGTCAGAAACTTGGTCTCTTCAAATTCTCTTCTCCGCCATTACCAGTTACTGCCAAGGTTCGGTTCAGCTCTTCGTTTCTCTGTTTTCGATTTTCTCTGCTCCAAATTCATTTTATTGAAAAAAAATTTCTCTTAATTTTTGCTTCACTGCTTAACGAAATTTAGGGCTTGTTAAATTTTAATCTTTAATTTATGCATGTTGAGTTTTTTGAGTGCATTACCTTAGATGAATGACAATCTATCCATTTATTATTTTTTCGTGATTTTTCTGTGATTTTTTTTTTTTTGCTTAATTTTTAATTTTCAAGTTGTTTATTTTGAATTGGTTAGGGTTTTTGCCTGTTATTTGTTGATTAGGGTTTTTTCCTGTTATTTCATTTGAACTTTGTTTTGGTTTGGAGTTTGAATTTGGTGCTTCCGCGTTTAGAGAAACTTGAAGATTGTAAAATGGTTTAAGTTTGTTGGAAGAGATTTTTAGTGGAATAAAATAAGAGTTTAAGACTTGGAATTGGTGGTTTTTGTTGTTCGATTGAAGCATTTTGTAACGTGCATTTGGTTTGGGGTTGCTTTGAACTATTGAGTTTGGTGGTTTATGTGCTGCCTGAAAAAAAAGGAGTCTTTTTTTTTTTTTAACAGCACCGGAAAAAAAAAGGAGTGAATTGTGGAGGAGCGGAACTGGAAATTTAGGGTTTGTTATGTGTTTATTTTAATTTGCTAATAAGAAAATGTGAGACTTTTGAAGTGAGTCATTGTGGTGGTGCTAGCTGGAGATGATGCTTTCTGGAAATAATGAAAATAGTTCTTTTGACGTTATCATTGTTCACTTCAAAATATTTTTTCCATTATTATCACTTTTTTGTATAAATTTTGCTTGGTTCGAGTCTAACAATATCACATAAACAACGGATGCGGTAGCTTACAGTTTTTGTCACTGGCTTATATTATTGATTCGTACTACTATTTTTTTGGATGGATTCAATTGTCCAACCCATCTACTGATGCAATGATTTTATGCTTGAAATTCTGTTTATAATATCAAAAGTTTTTCATTGGTGTAAATTTGAATTGACCAGGGCAGGACTGATGTAAATTTGAAGGCTGGTATATCTTTTGGGAGACTGGTGGAGGTGGGGCATTGTAAGGTATGTTCACTCTTTGCATTTAATTTGGTTAAGTTGTTCTCAGAGCAGTTAAATTAAATTTATAAATTTTGGCAGTTCACTTGGTTACATCCCTCAATCTACGGTTTTGAAATTTGGATCTTTGATGGACTGCAACAAAGAAGAGGCCTTAAGGGCCAAGGCCATTGCTGAAAAGAAGATGGAAAGTAGGGATTTTGTGGCGGCTCGAAAGTTTGCTCTTAAGGCTCAGAAGCTGTATCCTGTTTTGGAAAACATAACTCAAATGCTTGTTGTTTGTGATGTGCACTGCTCTGCTGAGCAGAAAGTGGTTGATGATGAGATTGATTGGTATGGAATTCTTCAGGTAGAACACACAGCTGGTGATACAATGATTAAGAAGCAGTACCGAAAGTTTGCTCTTCAACTTCATCCCGATAAAAACAAGTTTGCTGGTGCAGAAGCTGCATTTAAGCTGATTGGAGAAGCTCAAAGAGTGCTTTCAGACAGAGAAAAACGAACTAGATATGACATGAAGCTTAGGGCGAAAAAAACTGCTATGCCACATCATAATCCACAGAAGGTTCCTACGAATTTCAATTCTGCAACGAAAAACAATGCCAGGCCCAATTTTACAAACTCGAACACCCAACAGCAGCAGCAGCAAAATAAGCAGCCCGCGCAGCAGCAAAATGGTGGGCGCGGTACTTTTTGGACTGCTTGTCCGTTTTGTTCTGTGAAGTATCAGTACTACAGAGAAGTTTTAAATAAACCTCTTCGCTGTCAACATTGCCATAAGCCATTCGTTGCATATATTGTGGATATGCAAGGTACATCACGGACAACTAACTCAAGTCAGCAAGCTTCCAAGGAGAATGTTGGATCACAAGGCAACTCACATGCTGAGAAGTCCAATACAAACTCTTTCAAGAATAAAGTCCCGGTTGGTGTCTCTAGAAAGTCAAATGTGAAGAGAACCTGGAATCAAGTGGAAGAATCCAGTGAATGCTCTGATTCTACAAGCAGCAGTGATTCTGAAGGTGAAAGAGTGGCTGCTAAGTATGGTTTTCCAGGTGTAAGAAGCAATTCAACTGAGCAGCAACGGAGATCTGTGCGACAGAAGCACAAGGTTTCCGACGGTGATAATATGAGCAACAATGACAATGACCTATTAAGACCTTCAAAAAAGGGTCATGAGAATAGGTCAGCTTGTGGTGATAGTCAAAGTCACGGCGAGAAAACTAAAACTCGTGATCAGAATGGTTTAACAGCTGATCCAAAAGATGAACATGAAAAGGTAAAACAGAACCAGGATTTTCATTCTAAAGAGAGCTCACTGGATAGAAATGAGGGAAAAAAGAGGGCGAGTGGAAAAGAAGCTGTGGGAGGGTCAAAGCATATGGATGAAACTTTAGAGAATTCTTCTCCAAATTCAATGTGCAAGACAACAACTCTTCCTAATGCTTATCCCTATTTCAATGCAGAGTTCAGTGATTTTGACAAGGACAAAAAAAAAGAATGTTTTGCACCTGGGCAGATTTGGGCTATCTATGATGCAACAGATGGCATGCCTAGATTATATGCTTTGATTAGAAAAGTTTTCCCTCCTGGATTTAAGTTGCAAGCAACATGGCTTGAACCACATCCAGATGACAAAGATGAAATCAAGTGGGTAGATGAGGAATTGCCCGTTGCTTGTGGGAAATTTAAACTTGGTACCACTGATATCTTTGAAGATCATCAGCTGTTTTCTCATCTGGTTCAGTGCGAAAGAATTGGCCGCAATACTTTTCATCTGTATCCTAGAAAGGGAGAAACGTGGGCTCTTCTTAAAAATTGGGATATCAAATGGTACATGAATGCGGAATCTCATAAGCAGTATGAATATGAGTTTGTTGAAATCCTGTCAGATTATGTCAATGGTGAGGGTGTATATGTTGGATACTTGGGTAAATTGAAAGGTTTCGTAAGCCTCTTCTTTCGAATTATGAGAGAAGATAACCAGCCGTTTCAAATTCCATCCCTGGAGTTATTTAGATTCTCTCACATGGTTCCATCTTTCAAAATGACTGGTCAGGAAGGAGTTGGTGTTCATTTAGGATATTTAGAACTTGATCCTGCATCTTTACCAATGGATCTTGAAGAGATTGCTGATCCTCAAAATTTGGATGTGAAGATTGGGCATAGTTCATGTGGCAGTGATAATGCAAGATCTTCAAAAATATCAAAACCCTTGATGACCCCTGACAAAGTTATATCCACTCCCAAGTTTAATGTTGAAACAAGCAACATGACTGAGATAAAGGATTCTGTTGATGATATCGATGACTGCCATGCTTGTCCAGATTCAACCCCAGAAGCTTATGAAATTCCAGATGCTCAGTTCTTCAATTTTGAAACTGGGAGATCCCTTGATAAGTTCCAGATTGGTCAAATATGGGCATTTTACAGTGACGAGGATGAAATGCCAAAATACTATGGTCAGATTAAAGAAATTGAGACTAGCCCTGATTTTAAATTGCATGTTTATTGGCTCGCTTGCTGCTGGCTACCAGAGAATACTATTAAATGGGAAGATGAACATATGCTTATTTCATGTGGCAGATTTAAAGTCATTAAAACAAATGATTTTCTCTCTACTTACAGTAACTTGTCTTGTATTTCACATCAAGTACAAGCTGATGCTATTGGTAAGAATTATGCCATCTATCCGAGAAAAGGCGAAGTATGGGCTCTTTATAGGAATTGGTCGAACAAAATCAAGTGTTCTGACCTGAAAAATTGGGAGTATGGCATAGTGGAAGTTCTTGAAGAAGCTGAGTTGTTTATAGAGACTTTAGTTTTAGAGCAGGTTAGTGGTTTTAGTTCTGTCTTCAGAGGCAAATCAAATCAAGGTTCTTCCGTCAACCTGAGAATATCCAGAAAAGAATTGCTGAGGTTCTCTCACCAAATTCCAGCTTTCAAACTGACAGAACAGCATGGCGGCAATCTGAGAGGTTTCTGGGAGCTTGATCCAGGAGCGGTACCACCTTCATTCCTATATCCGTAGATGAAGAAGCTTGGCAAGGAATTAGCCTTGGGTGACTTATATCATTGAAATTTGGTAATCTGATAGTTTTATTTTTTTTAGAAACTTGCCTTTTTGTAATTATATGAAAACTATAGTGTCCGCTCATGACAGCACGGTGCAAAATTTTGGTGTTGTTCCGGCTACCTCTTTGAAGGAAACATTTTGCGCCGGTTCTTGGTTGCATCCGTGGTTTTGATTCTAGTTTATTTGAATCCCAGTTGCACTGTGAATACTTTAGTATTGGGCTATACATTAAGAAAGGAAGTGTTATATTTATTATCTATTCTGTTATTTTCTATGGATATCTTTTTCTTGCATGTATATATGACCTTAGACAGGGACGGAGTTTGGGGAGGGGTTAACTTTTGAATCCATCCCTGACCTTTAGACTTCAGTAGCCATGGCTAAGAAAATTTCTTTTCACTTGATTCATGCATCTTTATCAACGTGATTTTAACAAGCTTCTCATTTTTTTTTTGGTCAACAAAGCTTTTAAATAGAGTAATTGTACCATGGGTTCGTTTAGCATGGTCTAATAGATTTTTTAATGCAATAATCAATTGATATTTGATACCACAGTGTCAAATTTATTATTACTGACATTCCCATGAGTATAGTTCAATTGATAGAAAAATTACATTTTATATGCAGAGTTATAATGTAGAGTCGGGGTTCGAACTTGGAGATCTCTCACTTATTTATCTCAAAGAGATGAATTTTTAATTACTAAACTACTTGACCAAAAAATAAATAATATTTTTTTTTGGTAGTGACACTTGCGATAAATATATTAATTCTAATAGATATGACTATGTGCTCTTTAGCCAATTCTTAAGAATATCATTCTCTCTTTTCATGTGCTTCAGCCAATCACATTTTTACGAAACTCAACAAACTTATAGGGGGTGTTTGTTTGAGAGTTACAAAAATTGTTCCCAGGAATGTGAGGCTGAAAATATATATTCTTTTGTTTGGTAGATGGGAAACAAAAAAAGCCTAGGAATAAAAATTACCCAGGAAACCAGAAATATCCACGTTCACTCCACGTTCATGTCAATCTTATTCCCATGAAATGAGGATGGGAAAATTTTGTTCCCAGGAACCAAATACCTCTGCTATCAAATCCCATTTCTACCCTTTTAATTTGCAGGCTAATGCAAGACACAAAACGCACGCACAATAACGATAGCTAAAACCAAAACACTAGAGTCATATTTGCAACAAACTGGAATTGGATGAAAATTGGAAACTTTCAATTAATAAACTTGAATCTGCAATTGTATCATGTTTGTGCGGCATCATGTGATTAAGAGAATGAATGAATTAATTGATTTATCAATTCAATGAGTAATGGAGATGGAAATTACTATAATATCAGGAGACAAATTTTGGACACCGTTACAAACAGATTTTGAAAATATGGTGATAATCATGAATAGATTTTGTAAATCCCCAAGGTAATATTGTTGGTTTCATTGTATTATACATTAGGGGTATTTTGATAAGGAAAAAACTTATGTATTGTTCCATACATGCTGTACATACTGTTTCTCACATAAAATATAAAATAACGCCCATGTTTTTCTGTGGAACCCACCTGTTCCACAAATTTGGGTGTGTATTTTGTGTAGCACAGTAAAATCAGTTTATAAGAAACAGTATATAAGTTTTGTCCTTTTGATAATTATAACATTAATTTCCAGGAACATAGATTGTAAACCAAACATAGTTTAGTTATTCCTTGGAATTTTTTTAGAAAAAATGTCTAGGAATAAAGTTACACTAACCAAACACTTTTTTTCCTATTTTCCTGCGAATAAGATTCCTACTTTTATGTTCCTGGAAAAGTTAACCCCAAGACTATACCAAAAAAAAAAAAAAAAGTTAATCCCGGGAATCAATTGTGTATCCGCGAATAGGGATGTCAACGGGGCGGGGAATGTGCGGAGGAAGCATCCCCATTCCCCGCCCCGAAATGTCCGCGGGAGAATTTTTGCCTCCATCCCCGTCCCCACAAGGAAAAAATCTCCGAACGGGACAATCCCCGCGGGAATCCGCTATGACAGATGCAAATTGACATCCCTATCCGCGAAACAAACACCCCCATAGGTAAAAAACATACAATTTGTTTTTAATCGCATATATATATATATATATATACACACACACACGCGCGCGCACACACTATATATATAAAAGAGGTCTAGGCATATTTTTCAAATTTGAGATGAGCAAAACCTTCTATCTAAATAACCCAAAAAAATAGAGTTCGTGAAGCTAATAGAGTTCCAAGAGAAATGCTTCGGTAGGCACAACACTAAATATTACATGTTAGGCGCACACACACATGAAGCTAAAATAATTAAAGAAAAAATGATTAAAATGATATTGATTGATGTGACTATTTTATTTTTCTTTTTAAGTTTTTTTATTTATGTGTGCGCGCCTAAATACTTGTGCCTATTTAAAACTATCTCTAGTTCCAAATACTATGGCTTCTTTAGTGTGTTTGTCAAAAGGATTAATTTATTGCACCTTTTAAAGATATAGAACCATTATGTTTATTTGATGTTTTGAGAGTTGCTACTCTCCCGTCTTTTTGATTTATTCCTGTGCAATTTTCGTTGGACTTAGTCGCCTTCGCAAGAAAATAAAATAAAAATATAACCCAAAAAAAAATCATATGAATCTGATCATGAGAGTTTATTGATTTATTAATATTCTGTAATGGATCTATAATATACGTTACAGAATATTAACACCAAGGGCATTTGGTCTAGTGGTATGATTCTCGCTTTGGGTGCGAGAGGTCCGGAGTTCGATTCTCCGAATGCCCCGTTTATGTTTTATTGTTTAAAAATTAGCATTTTCTCCAGGCAATAACATACCATGGTCTTAAGCAACTTTTCTTAATAAATGACCCTGCATTTACAGATTTTATGTGCTACGAAAATGAATTTTATGTCATGTTGCTTTATGACGATTAATGATTTTTTTTTTTACCGCAACGAGTAATGATATTTCAACAATTAAAGGACAATCTTCTTTTCTTTCTTTTTTCTTCTAAAAATTATCAACTTTTGGTTGTTCATATTATATATCACTATTGTGTCAAAAAAATAAATAAATTATATATCACTATTTTTTTTTTTTGTCAATAAGCCTAACGGCTAGAAACTCTACCCTTAAGGTGGATAAGTTGAATGACCGGAGTTCGAATCCCGACGCCCTGCATATAAAATGCGATGTCCAACCAATTGAGTCAAACTCATGGGACATATCACTATTCTATTCTATATCTATATTTATACTATATATAAAAAAAGAATACATAAATTTTGGTTTGAACTTTTCATAATACCAACAATACCCTTAATATGTTTTTAGTAGCAACAAAAATCTTTTATTAACAAATATGTCAAAACATAAGGCACATCTTTTCTTTTTACCAAGCAAAAATCTTTATTAACAAACTTACCATAACATAACATAAGGCATGACTTTTTTTTTTACATAAATTAGACACAGCAGGCGTGGAACGATAATTATATATAAAGTTGATACGATAAAATTTTGAAAATTCATCACTTATTTGTTAATATATATATATAGATAAATGCATGGTCGTTCGGGACAAACTGTTAATTGGGTTTTGGAGTTGACATCTCTATGTGTACTTTAAGAAACTGAGAAGACGCTATTTTGTAATTGTGAGAAGCGTCTTCTCTCAAGATTTTGGGTAGGTTCAAATATGATAATGATGATGATGATGACCACGATGATGATAAGATGATGATGATGATTGGAGACATTGTTAGAAAGAAAAATCCAAATAACAGAATTTGAAGCGAAAAGTTGAACTTTATTTCTTCTTACCTTGGTTTTCAACTCTATAAAACTTCAATTGCTGAAATTAATGGTACATGCAACTATAAATCAAGGAATTGGAATTTGGGTGTTTGGTGGTTGAGGAAAGGGAACTCGTGACATAATTGATTCCCTCACATTTGCTTGAATCGTTGTTGGCACTTAGGTGTCGAGCCCTTACACAATTTAGTTATAATAATTATATAATTTATTTATTTTAACAGATACGGACGCACGCACGCACGCACGTATGCACACGCAAAATTTATTTATATTAGTTCAAAATTTGAGGCCGAGTCGTGACATTAGCTAACTGCACCCTTCATGCATATTTTAGGCCTCATTACAACCTAAAACTAGAGAGCATATATGTCAACGCCTGAGCATTAATTGCAAATCGATGCATCAGTTTTTGCAACATCGAAAGACAGAGGTACCATCGTTGATTCTGGAACAACTTTGGCATACCTTCCGGAAGAGGCTTATGATCCTTTTGTTAATGCGGTGAGTTTCATTCAATTGTCAAAGTTCTAGCTACCGATTCCATTGGTTCTGGATTCACCCTTAACATTTCTTCTGTTAAGGATAAGATATCTCTTAGTACTGGTGTTGTCAAAGCTGTCATGACTCGGACAGTGTTCGATGAGGATCCAATAATTATATTTGGTATTTCAAAGGTTTTAATACCAAAGGAGATCTTCGGGAAGAAATTTCATTCTCCTCCTCCTCCTCCTCCTCCTCCTCCTGATGTTCCTTCTCCTCCGGTGATTGACAGCAAAGATGTGAGCTCAGAAGATGTTGTTGACTAGCTTATGGTGTTCTTGTCTTTAGGTTTTATCTTTATTGTTTTACTTATTTTTAGTGTGCGTTCAGTTGCTAGAATTAGATGAAAATTGGTCACTTGCAATAAGTAGTATTTAATAATACTAGTGAGCTGTAGTATTTAATTTGTATTCAATGATATGATGATTTCGAGGTTTATGTGATGGTACAATCTCAATTCTTGTTAATGAAACCTTTTACAAATATGGACAAAACGGTTTAGATAGATGTTCCTAAGATCTCCATGTGATTGTTAGATCAATGATATATTATAAGATGTTTGTCCCTAGATCCTGATATTTGTCTGTTTTATACTATGAATACTAGTTTTCAGTAACTTCCCTATGTTAAATAAAAAAATGAGATGTTGTATTCAATTTGTGACACATTAAAAAATTAAGCTCCTATTTTTCTGGATTTCTTATTGCCAATTATGCTCCTTTTTTTCTAACTAATTTCTCATTATTGTGCTTAGTGTCACTTACATTTTCTCTCAAGTGAGTCTAAATTTTGCTGGCGGTGCATCACTAGATCTAAGACCCCAAGACTACCTTATATAGCCTATTATAAGTATTCATGCTTCAATATTCAACATATGCTTCACTTTGTTCGGTTTTTATATACCATATGTTATTTTACTAATTGCTACGATGAACCAATGCATGTTACAGGATGGTGGAGCAGTGTGGTGTATTGGATTTCAGAAGAGCAAAGGTCAACAGATGACAATTTTAGGAGGTATATCAATTTAAAAATTAGAATATAATTACTTTCTTAACCTACGATGATGTCAATTTAAACATTAGAATATAATTTCTTGTACTTCAAATCCATGATACATGTAAGTCATATTTTGATTTCGATACAAAACTGAACTCAAACGATATGAATTTCTATAGTTCATCAAATTTATTTAACTTAACACATATGCACGCACGCACGCACACACAAAATTTGTTTATATTAGTTCAAAAAAGTTCTTGTTCAAATTTTTTTCTTGTACTTCAATTATTGTTCAAAATTTGTTAAATATATTTTCTTCAAGAGTACTAGTATTATACTATTAGTAACAACATCACTTTGTGTTTTGGCAGATCTAGTACTCAAAGACAAAATTGTTGTTTATGATCTAGACGGTCAGCGCATTGGATGGGCTCACTATAACTGTAAGTTTCAGCTACACTACTAGAGATATATTTGTTTATTGTTATATTTGATTTTGATCATGCTGTTAATTTAAATTCGACCATGTAGGTTCTTTGCCGATTAATGTCTTTGCAGCAATTGGCCCTAGCATACAAGTGAATACCGGAAAGATAAATGGAAGTTCTTGTCTAGATGATGGACTCATCGCGTCTTTCTTTGTAACCTTGATTTTCTACCTTATGTTTTTGTAGTATTTATTTATGCAACAATTATTGAACATAATATGTGGTCTAGTACCAATGAGTCCATAATATGTGGTCTCTCCTTTGTAACCTTGGTTTTCTGCTTTATGTTTCTGTAACCTTTTGTAGTATTTATTTATGACTCGATAGAATAAGTTTGTAGTTTAACTGAGTAAAATGACCAAACCTTTTTTTTTTACTAATAAAATGACCAAACCTTTGTATGAAAGATTTTGTTATATGAAATTATGTTTGATTTAGAGTTGTAATTGACAAATATTTTAACACACATGTGCGCACGCACGCACATACGCACACTAACATTAGGAATTTGAAAAGAGGGAGAGTTCAAGGATTAATTTGATAGATTAGAAATAGTTTATGGACTATTTATTATATTTATATAATAAATAATGATCCTACATGGTATGATTGAGTCATTGGTGATCCTTGGTGTTGTGGCGATTAAGCCAATTGTCTACAAAAAAAACCTTGTACTATAAGCGCATTCGTCAAAGCTTCATCTTTTCTATTAGCTCTTGCAAGCGCATTCGTCATTAAAAAACCTATGTACTGGTCATCATGATTGTTAATATATATATATATATATAAACAATTTATTATGTTCTTTTACAAAACTCCAAAACCCTCAAGGATAAGAAATACTGACAATAAAAGAAAAAAACGGAAAGAACTAGAAAAATACAGGAGGAACAACGTCCGTCTAGCTAACTAACGGTTAAAATCACCGACCTTGAATCCTTTACTAGTGGCATCTGCTTGTTTCTGTTTAAATTTGTTCTTTTTTTTTTTTGGGACCACCAATTGAAATTGTTGATTCGTATTTCCAACCGAATCAACAATCTCTTCATTTAGAGTCATGTTAGCCTAAGAATTACTCAAAAAATTCATAGTTTGCTGGGCGGCAGAAGGGGTATTAAGAAGCCCTAAAACTTGTATGTCGTGAATAACATTTGCACTAAAATCCATATATTTTTAATTTAACAATTGTAAATTAAAAATAGAACAAAATAGATAGTAGAACTTTAGAAGTTTGATTATATTTTTTGACTAAAAAATAATTATATTCATTTATTAAAATTGGTAGAATATATTTAAAATAAATATATATTTAACATCGCTAAAAATAAAAGAAGAATGTACAAACAAACTCACGACACACATTAATAAATTAAAACCGTAAAATGTCAATAAATATAATGTGAAAAAAATCAAAGTGATAGAGAATTGTCATGTGCCTTCATATCTATAGCGTTGACGGTTAAATTATTGATTAAATATGTAATTGATTGAAGTTGATCTGTCAATCTAAATCAAACGAACACTACAACAAAATAAAAAATCAAACAATACTATATAAAAACGACAAACAAAAAACCTTGCACTAAAAATTAAAATGATAAAGTCGTGTAAGAAAAACAAAATAAGAGTGTCCTTTAAATTCAAATTCAAATTATAAACAATTGTTTGCTCTAAATTTATCCAAATCGAGTGTAATGAAAAAGTAAAACAAAATAAGAGAGGATAATTTTTAATAATCATTGATACAAATTAATCATTTAAAATCAAAATAAATTTGAAAATAGCAACGTTAATATTTCACTCTTCTCTGAGAACAATACTTTAAAAAGGAAAAGACAAAAAAATATAGACAAAAAAAGAGAAGAGAAAGTGAAACTTAATTCTGAAGATATGCTTATATTAACCAATGTAACCAACTACTCCTACACAAAAATAAACCTTTCTAACAATTGTACAAAACAATAATTTCTGAAATTCAATTAATTTTTCATTTGCATGGCAGTGTCACATTCTCATTTTAAAGTTTCAATTCAATGGGAAAGAACAAAAAAGTTGAACAAAACAAATTAATAACTGTGGAATTCAGTGTTTCAATGCATTGTAACGCTTGTGAAAGAACCATTGCAAAAGTCATCTCTAAGTGTAAAGGTTTTTGTTTCATGTCTTCATTCTTTTGATCATGTTTTTCAATTTGAACCTATAATTGTGTGACAATGTTTTTTTGTTGTTAATTAGGATTGGAAACGTTCATTACTGACATGAACAAACACATGGTGATTGTAACGGGTCGGATTGATTCGAACAAAATATTGAAGAAACTAAAAAAGAAAACAGGAAAAAAAGTGGAGATTGTGTCCATCAAAGATGAGGAGGAGACAAACGATGAATCTCATGATATGCTTGTTATAATGCCACCGTTTTTGTATGAAGATGGTTGTTGCATCAAAACCGAAGATTTGATGATGTTCAACGATGAAAACCCGAATGCATGTGCAATAATGTAGATTGTAACTATTTTTATTCAATATATACTAGTGTTTCTTGATTGATTATTATATGTATTATTTCAAGCTTTTGCTTTGTAATTAATTTTGATGATTAAGAATAAGATATTGATTTGATATAGTTTAATTAATTTATAATATTTGGTTCATTGACTTTTGCATATGTATGTCCTTTTTCTCATATTGATTTGTTTATTTGTATTTTTTTTGTTGTTTCTTTTGGTTAGTATTGATTGAAGGATTGAAACACTGTGATGATGCATGTTATATAGCTTGTCCCCATCATATGCTTAATTAACGTGTATAACTATAAACTAAGTTTTATGCGTGTGCCTTCTACTAATCTGAAATGGTGCATTAGATTATCACCACCAAACAGAATAATAAGTGATTGCTTATCAAACAAAGTGCGCCACTCAAAATATTTGGATGAATTATTTTACATTATGATATGAGCAGGTCTCATTATAATGTGGTATGATGTATGTATGATGTTTTTTCCTATTATTTGTGTAATAAAGTGATGAAATCATGAATTATTTTGCAGAACATTCCCTCACTTTTATGATGAATCATGTGCAACAAAATTTATATGATGTAAACTGCAAGACAAAATAACCTTAGTTTGAGACTGTCATGATTCATGAACTAACTTCCTCAACAAGTTAGTTGCAATTAGTTGTCGATGTAAAATAATCTTATACTGACAGTATATATTGTTTAAACTTTTTTCTTTTAAGTGATACAGTTGAAATTTCAGTTTGGATAACAGCAAAAATGAGGCTTATCTTTTGTCTTCCATTCACACAAAAAAAAAGTTAGACTATTTGACACCCAGCATTATCTAATTAAATCATTTACACCATTACTTCTTCACATTACACAAAATGAAGTAATCATAATGATTTTGTTTCATGTATATTGAGGGGAATGACAAATTTAACCCCCTTTGTATTTTTCTTATGACATGACCTCTAATGCCTCTCTTGTCTGCCCAAGTATGTTAAACACTGTTGCTGCTATGTGAGAGGGTGTAAGACCAGCCATAGACAATTGGTCAGCAGGTGATCCATGGTCAATATAACGGTCCGGAAGAACCACCGGCCTCCACTGCATAGTTTTCAAACAAATCAAAGCATGAGTTTTTAATCGACAACTTTTAAAAGTTTAGATTAAAAAAAAAAAAAAGCTTGTTTGCTTCCTTACCTTCAAATTTCCATCTAAGAGGCCATCAAGTGCCATGAACTGAGCAACATGAGAGCCAAATCCTCCAATTGATCCTTCTTCTACAGTGATCAGAACATCGTGTGATTTTGCCAGGCTACGAATCAAGGATCGATCCAATGGCTTGCAGAAACGTGCATCGGCAACGGTTAAGCGCAAGCCATGACGTTCCACTAAGGAAGCCGCAGCCAAACAGTTCTGAACGGCTGTTCCGTAGCCCAAGAGGGCAACTCTTTCCCCTTCAATAAGTATCCTACCTTTACCAACCTGTTAAAATATCAGTACATATCAAGTCATTTGTAATAGGATATGGTTTGTCCGTACAAAAGTATGACTTTATAAGTTTAGGCCCTACAGAAATTTTATTCAACCTTTAGTCATTATTTTTAAAAGAGAGTGATTAGTCCTAGTATTTGGTCCCTATAAAAGCAAAATAAGGACTACGGTTGAACAAAATTTATGTTGGGACTAAACTTGCAAATTTACAGATTTTATAGGGATGAAAAACATACTTAACCATTTGTAATATTTTGCTTAAAGATTAACATTAGGATAAGTATGTATGAAAGTGGGGATATAATCCAAATTTTACCTCAAGAGGAATGCCTTTGTACTCAGCTGGCAGTTCAACACCAATGCCATTTCCCCTCGGGTATCGGAAACAGCTAGGTCGATCGTCGATTGCTGCTGCGGTGGCAACCATGTGGCAAAGCTCAGCTTCATCCGAAGGAGCCATCACCACCATGTTGGGGAGGCATGCCATAAAGGTGACGTCAAAGGAACCACTATGTGTAGGACCATCTGATCCAACTAATCCAGCTCTGTCCATTGCAAATCTTACAGGCAGCTTCTGCAAATCCACGTCATGTACCACCTGTGGTATAGACATAGGATTCATACTTTCAGAACTGGTTTCAATTTTCGAAGTTCAAGTTTTGGCATTGATATCGATTTTCAAAGTTAATGGTATAGTACTATTCCCTAATCATGTCCTGAACACTAAAAGTCTAGAACTAATACTGCATAAATTTTTCATATGTTGGAAGAGAAGTTCTTATTCTACCTGATCATAGCCCCTCTGCAAGAATGATGAATAAATTGCACAGAAAGGCTTAAGGCCTTCACAAGCCAGACCTGCAGCAAATGTAACGGCATGCTGTTCTGCTATCCCCACGTCAAAGCATCTTGTTGGGAATCGGCGATGGAAGAGATTCATGCCAGTTCCACCTCCCATTGCAGCATGGATTGCGATAATATCTTTGTCAGCTTTGGCTTCTGCAATCAAAGCCTCCGCAAAGTATGTTGTGTAAGACTGTGTGGGAGCCGTGACTTTGAATTGTTTTCCAGTTGGTGGATCAAACTTGGTAACGCCTGCAAAACCAAACCAACTCACATATCTGTGAGGAATGTACAAAGTCAAAGCATATAGGTCACTAAACACTTAAATCTTAATTTGAGATTATTCAATGTGCTTCTCCAGGCATAGTGATGGATAGTAATTGTTCAAAACTCAAATCGAGAATTAAATATCTGAAACCAATTTGTGCTATATTTATTTCACGAGTTTTTTTTATTAGTAGGAAGCAAACTCGGTGCCCTAGGGTTTACTACAATAGACCCTGGTGAAATTATTTCAATGAATTATGAATATGAAATTGAAGAGGTAAATAAGGTCCATTACCGTGGTACTTATCAGCTGCTTTCTCCGCGTATGGATATCCACGACCTTTTTCAGTGATAACATGGATCAATACAGGACCAGTACTATTAGTACTTTTGACTTCTTTGAGAATGGCAACTAGATCATCAATGTTATGACCATCAACAGGACCAATATAGTAGAGCCCAAGCTCTTCAAAAAGTGTTGATCCAGAACCACTGATCATACCACGAGCATACTCATCAACTTTCGCGGCCAATTCATGCATAGGACCGCCAATTCGTTTCGTCACTCCCTATAAAAACATCATTTGTCAAGAAGAAGCTTCAAGTATACTCTAGTGGCTGCATTTGAGATAACCCATCAGGTCTATTATTACTCACCTTGGCAACCTCTCTCAACTCTCTAAGAGGTTTGTTGGATTGTAACCTACTGAGTGCACTACTCAAAGCTCCTACAGGTGGTATAGGTCCATCCAGAGTAGCAGTTGGCAATGAAACCTGTTTGTTGTCGTTTAAAATAACAATCATATCAGAATCAAGATATCCAGCATTGTTCATGGCTTCATAAGCTTGACCTGCTGTCATAGCACCATCACCAATAACTGCAACTACATCATTCTTTCTTCCCTTTAGATCTCTCCCCACAGCCATTCCTATCGGTTCAATAAAAATTACATTATTCATCATTGAATTTAAAAGGACCCATCTAACAATTACATTATTCATTCATGTAAACATATATGCCGCCTTAAAAAATCATTGTCTTGAACTATGAAATATTGGCATTGACACCGGTAATAATTTGAAAAGTGGATGATGTAACTGAACGTAATCACATGTGTCGGTGTCAGAGACACGCTTTGAAACTAAAGTGTCGGTGCTACATAGGATTTAAGAGGCAAATATAAGACAAAAGAATTACCAAGTCCAGCTGAAATAGTTGTTGAGCTATGACCAGTACCAAAACAATCAAATTCACTCTCAGAACGTTTAGTAAATCCAGATAATCCATTAGTCTGTCTCATAGTATGCATCTTATCCCTTCTACCAGTAAGTATTTTATGAGGGTAAGACTACAAAATACAAAACACAAAATTTCAATTTAGAACAAACAAGAATCAAATAAAGATTCAATTTTTATCATGAACAAACATAAATTAACACTAACCTGATGACCAACATCCCACAAAATCCTATCTTGAGGTGAATTAAAGACATAATGAAGAGCAATAGTAAGTTCAACAACACCTAAACTTGAACCTAAATGACCCCCAGTTCTTGAAACACTGAAAATAACATCAGAACGTAATTCATCTGCAAGTTGTTTCAGCTCCTGAAAAATCAATGTTATAATCAAGAACAAACAATGACAGTAATTACAAAAGAAACAGGTATAGTGATAGTAATCAGTACCTTGGTAGAGAGATTTTTCATATGAATTGGGTAGTTAATGGTGTCAAGTAATGGAGTTGGAGGTCTTTGAGAATAATACTCACCCATTTCAGAGAGTGAAGCATAAACTCTGGTAGTTGTAGCTCTAGTAGATTTTTTGTTGAGTCTGTTTTTTTGGAAGTGAGAGAGTAAATGAAGACCCCACTGAGATTGAGATTGAGATTGAGAAGAAAGAAGAAATGTTCTTCGAGAATGATCAGAAGGTGTTACAAAAGCAGGACATGGAAATGCACAGAGATCCATAGGAAGAGAAGAGTGTGCAATGAATGTATGAAAACAGGAACAGGAACAAAGGAGTGAATTAAGGAATATGTAACAGCAGCTTTTGTTTGTGTTGTGAATTGTGATAGTTGTTTTTTGGTGGAATGGAACTGGATTAATTAATAGTAATATATATATGAATAAATAAACTATATAATAAAAAAATATTTAAGAAAAAAAGGAGACGTGGGAGATTTAGAAGGAAGTGGAGAATTGAAATGATGGGATGGGATTCGGACAAGCATTAGGCAAATTGGTAGCAAGCAAATGAATTGGTTTTGCTTCACTGTTTCTGTTCTGTAATGGAGGTGGTCATTCATCATTCATTCAATTGGCCCACGTCATCAGATATCTCTATTGGATAGATTTTTAGATAAATATTTAAATTAATTATTAATTATAATCAACTTTCTGTTCACTTTATCTCACCTGTGTTTGGGTTGATTTTGTGATGAAAGTTTGAGACTTTGGACTGTCATTTTTTGTGTTGAATTACTCCATACAATATAAGTGTAGTGTTAGAGTCATATTTGTAGTAAGTAAGGTTGTTTAACGGTTAATATGTTGATTTAGTTTAATAGACTTACACTTGAGAGGAGATGTTGAGATATATCAAGTGTTAATTAAGTCTTATATTGATTGTAAGAGTAAATGTGGAGTATTTTATAATTGAGAGGACTCGTTAACTTAATGTTTTAAGGTTTTGGTTGGGTGAAAGTGTGGTATCAAAGTCACTTGTAAGGTTGTTCAATGTTTAATGTATCGATCCAATCTAGTGAAGTTCTCCACATATCCACCATTTATATTTGATTCCATTTTAAGAATTACAGTTGAGTCTCTCGTCAGTGAATAGTAAAATTGATATTTTAGATTGGTAGTCTATAGGTCGAATACCAAATTTTTACAAATTTATAGATTTATAGAAAACTTGAAAAAACAACTATTTTGTCTTTGAATGTGTGGGAGGTAGTTACTATAGTCTTTGAATCTTTACAAGAAACTTGGGACGAACAACCATTTTTTCTTTGAATTGAATGTGTTTTGTTTTTTTTTACGAATTATTTGAATGTGTTGGAGGTTGTTACTATAATATTTTATTTGAATATATTGAAATTGTATTTATAAGTGTCTATTTTTAAAGTTATTTTGGTCGCAAATTTATTTTTAAATAGTTAATTTTATCACAAAAAGTGATTTTTATTAGTCAATTTAATTCACAAAAATAATAACAAAAGTGTCCCTAAGAACATATTTATAATTTCAATATATTTAAAGTCTACAACTAATACATCTCACACATTTAAAAACAAAAATGAAGATTTGTTCGGTAACTTCTTGCAACTATTATGTTAGTATTATTATTTTATTTTTTAGCATTAACTCTCTGATTATCAAGCAAATGGTCTAATAATTCTGAGTTCAACCACGAAATTAAGAAATTTAACAAAAAAATTATTTTCATAAAAAATTAAATTCGAAATCTCCTGAACCATTTGTCCTAAGAGCCAGTATTTTTTGGGTTTTTTTGTGCATAACTAAATTCACTTGAAGAGGCATGTTCTTTCTTAAATGAGGGCAACTTTTTGTGATATATTTTTACTATGTGAGGGTTTCAAATCCTAAACCAATTAATGGGAATTAGAATGCTTCATCACGTTAAAAAGAGTGACCCTTTTACACAGTTTTTTTCTATCTTAAAATGTTCATCGTGCTTTTGTTAGGTTCTAATAATTTTTTTATCAAGATTTTCGATACTTATTAGTGATGGCTAGTGCTACGGTAAATCATTACTGTTTAAAATTATTAGAAAGTTTAATGACCGTTAACAATACTAGTTAAAAGTAAAAATTTATGAATATCATGAACTTTACGGATAAAAAAATGACATGATTAACGTCAGTTTCATACGTGTTATATTTTTATTTTTCGCTGTTGTAGTTAAACCGGTGTCAATTAAGTCATTACTACCGTCATAAAAATAAAGATAGTTGTCAACTTATACTTCTAAACAATAATACATGTCGTCGTTAATATTTTAAATATTTTTTTAATATTAATTCATGATAAAAAAAATTCTTATTAGTCATAGCTCGTGTTAGCATGGACCCTTGACATTATGGGTTCACATGAACTTTTGGATTTTTTAGTAATAGGGACGGGCCAAGAATTCATTTTGGGGGACCAAATTGACTATAGTTAATTAATTAAGAAATCTCAATATTTTTTTTGACAAAGAAATCTCAATATTTGAAATGCAACTTATATTTAAAAAAAAAAAATTGTCCAGTAAAGGTGTAATACAAAGCCATAGCAAGCGTATAAACAGTCATATTCACTTGTCGCTTTATAAACTTTATCACAAAGTTTGCATACAAAGGCACTACATTTTTAATATTCAGAGGCAATTCACAACTAATATTAAAAATTAGTTGTGAATTGCGTTCATCACACTCTTCAAATCCGTTTCAAATATGACATGTATGATACCTCTATATTCCATTTCTTTCATTGCTTCGTGTAAGGCGATTGATTTTCCGTCAATTATGGAACATTTTCCTTAATTCTAAGAGGTCCAGGCCATCACAAATTGACATGTGTGGTCTCACAAAAACCAACATGCACTTGTAATTATGTATTCGGTCTATCATGTGGTTTTGCTGGTCCGAATGTCATTCACTCCATAGTTGTCGAGCTCTGTCCTGCTTCCTTTGAATCATTCCAGACACTGTTATTTTGGTTATTCCACATAACTCATACCATCATAGCAAATAATCTCGCTGTATCTCTGTTGTCAACACGACAAATGTCCATTATCATTTCTCGTGTTGTTCAAAACTGATGGAACTGTGCTGCTATGACAGGTTCTAAATTAGCAGTTTGCCTCACTCGTTTGCTATCATTACAGTTAAATAGTACATGTCAATTATCCTCATTACAATGATCACAAAGTGGACATACAAATGGATGAGGGACGCACCTTCCTTGTAACTGAATGCAGATTGGTAGGCATCATTTGTATATACGCCAAAGTAAATGTTTGGACTTTGGTGGATCATGTGCTTTCAAAAGGCAATTGTAACCCTCCTGGTGTACCAATTCATCAACATTTTCTATAACATTTAGCATCATAGCATGTCCACTTTTAACACTATATTGACTAATACTATGTATAAAATCAAGTCAAATTAACTTGTTTTCCTCAATCACATCAAATAACGGAATATCAAGAATACGGTTAACAACATCCAAAGGAAATAGATACTGAATTTTTTCCTCTTCCCACATTTTCACATTTGAGATCATGAGTTTCATTAACAGTAATATTATGCGCACCTTGTACTCATGGTGTAAATCCAAATCCCTTTTTCTCTCATCACAGTTCACTCATGACATATGTTGGCACCATTTCCAATAATCCACCGACAACCATTCATTAGGATTTGGCGATATTCCCAAATGTGATGCCATGAATAACTTGGATTATGACAGTTTGAGAATAAAAAAGAAAGGAGTTGGGAAAATACCTTGCTTTAAAAATTGTAGTATAGTTTTGTCGGTTTTGAATTTATTTTTTTGTACAAAATAAAAATTCTAGTTTGGCAAAATCGAAATGATGGTAAACTTCAAACAAAATTGAATCATAAAGTTCGAACGAAATTGAATCATCTCCAACAATTATTTCACCAACTTATTTCAAGCTCTCCTCTATTTTTAAATTGATTGATTTTCTCTCTTCTCAGTCTCAATCTGTGGGGTAGGAATCTCAAAATGAAATAGGGTTGCAGCAAAAAAATGTAAATATAAAAAATAATTGGTTATAGGTATTTTTTAATGGCGAAAGAGATTGTTAAACATTTGCTTTGTACTCCTTCATTTTATCCAAAAAAATGTTTTTTAAACTTGATTTAAAGTGTGCCAATTGACAAGCCAATCACGTCTCTCTACTATATTATTATTATTATTTAATAGAAGAATGAGCCTAGCTCAAATGAACATTCATGACCAAAAAATGTTTTTTTATTGAATCGTCATGTATCTTGATCACATTTTCAAAAAATGACAATCAATGACCAAAAAACTTGCGAAGTTTCAACGTTGAAACTACTTATGAAGATAAATACTGCATTGCAGCGCGTAGAGTAAATATCATAACATCGACCCTGGCAAATTTTCTATACTTGGGAATCTACTATGGAATAAAAGGTGAAAGCAAAATATTGGTGCTCTCTCGAAGATGTTTTCAAACTAAAAAAAACAGTATTCAGAAAACAGACAAAAAGGCCTAGAATTAAGGCAGGCAGTACAGTATCTATTAAAATGGCAACACCAACTCAAACTATTATCTACCAGAATTGTTTTTGACAGACTGAAATAAACCGCAACAGATTTTGCATAGCTACATCAGTGTCTTTCAAAAGGTGGAAGTTTATCTCCAGTATGCCATAGGAGGAAAGACCAAATTGAGCACAAGGGTACCTCATATGCTTGGCGGAAAATCAGCGTGGACTGCATAAAGATAAAGAAATAATCAACCACTGATTAACCAATTTCAATTCAATATACTAGGTTGAAAATGCAAATCTCTAAGTGTACAGTGATTGTGGTGAAACATGCAAATTGTGGTCAATATAATAATAGGAATTCAAACATCAACTTCCTTTGTGTAGAAAACCTACTGTGTCAATCTAGATGGGATGGTAATTAGTATTATTATACTAATAGTAGGACTTGATAGTAGAACTTAGCTTAACAATTACAAATGCGTATACAGCCTCAGAAATATAAAACATTAGCCATTCAAAAAAAAACCTTGAAACACAATCAAACTAGGCAGGGTCATATCCACCATTAAAAAACTTATGGGGCTAAAATCAAAATGCACTTTAAATCAAATTAAAAACTTCTGATACATTTTACATTCTGTTCTTAAAAGAGCATAAAATTCAGACTTCTGATACAAAATTACCATATGTATTCCAGAATTCTAACTGCTTCAAATTCCTTAACATGAATGTTAATGATCATATTTGAATTGACAGCAACTTGGTACAATAACAAAACAATTAAAAAGGAGCTGAAAATTCATACCTGTAAGACCGCGAACGAGACCTTGAAGGACTGCGATCATTGCCCCTGGGGCTTGGAGATCTGCTTGGTGCCTGATCCTTCTTATCATTTGGACTGCGACCATTCTCCTTGGCATGAGGGGACCTACTGTCGTCCTTGGTACGAGGGGACCTCCTGTCATCCTTGGTTCGAGGGGACCTCCTGTCGTCTTTGGCACGAGGGGACCTTCTGTCATCCTTGGCACGAGGAGACCTTCTGTCGTCCTTGGCACCACCAGGAGAGACAGACCTAGAATAAGATCTTGATCGCTTTGGAGAATAACCATCATCTCTACCCCTGTCATCCCTATATCAACATGTTAGCTAGACATCTTAGTCATACAATATAGCCATCAAGGTAATCAAAAGGACAAATGAGCACAAGTATATAGCAAAACACCAACCACAAGCATCTCATAAATCAATCAATATTTGAATATATGCAACTACGACAAACTACACAGGTAAGGTCATGAGTTTGACTCCACCAGACATAGCACACCAACATTTGCTGTTAAAAAAAAAACTACTTACACAAATAATTGGCACGCAATCACTCAAACCCTTTTATTGTTTCTTATGAGAACTAATACTTACACTTCCTCTTTAGAATCTAATTAGCCAAAATGTGACCTTTACCTGTACCTTTCCAAAGTTTCTGGACAAATACATGACACTTTGAGCCAAACATTGACAGTTATGAATGATGCACTGCAAGATCAGCATCTGGCAACTTCATAGCTCTCTTTGTCCCAACTTTTAAAAATAACAATTATCTTTCTTGTACATCATATCTCTACCAGTAAATACTTTGGCTTCCATTCTTTGAGCATGATTTTCTTTGGCCAACTATAAGCTTTATATTCTTTCTAAACTGGATAGTATATGCAAAACAATATATCAAACTAAATAAAATCTTCTTTACAGAAAAATGGTATAAGGGAATCAAAAGAAGTACTCATTTGAACCATTCTTCTGCAACAAACCAAATTTCACAAAGTGGGTAAAATTCGCACAACAGGCAGAATAAGGCATGTTTGGGATGGATATTTCTTATGGAGGGACTTTGATAGATATGTAAGCAAGTACCACATCACTTTAAGCCTCTTTACTCGTTAATCTTTATTAACCAATCTTTAAACTCTTCGATTCACATTACTATCTGCATAAAGAAGACCATAAGCAGATATCATTCAATTCACTTAAATAAATTATACGAGTCTTGTCAAGGTCATAGGATTGGAAGGCACTCTAATTGTAAGAAGTAAACCTGCTACTTATATTCTTGCCGAGCAAGGAAACAGTACATCTATCACAAATGTGATAGGAAAAAAACAAACAGCAATTCTTTCCACCACCTGTAGCCCTTCTGAGCAACTTTGATCATAATGATTTCTATCGAAGTAGCAAACATTCTTGACAACTATGTCATATTACAGCTAAAATAAAATCACTTCCAGCTAATGAAATGCAATTATTTCCAAAAATTCAATTATGAACAATGTTTCAGTATCTAAATACAATCAAATGTAGCTAGTTGCACCACCATAATGATTGTAAATTAGGCTTTAGATCAAACATGATGATACATAATAAATAAATATGATGATATGCTAGCAAAATATAGTAATATGCACAAGGAAAAATAAAGCATTAGTGATGTGTAAAACTCAAACCTTGAATCATCCCTGGCAGGTGATGGAGACCTAGAGTAGGCTGCAAACAATGCAGATATAATAACATAAATAAATGGATGGGGTTATGAAAGAAAGCCTAGACCAATTTAAAATTAGATTTTGAAGCTGAGTTGAATAGGTAAACTGACATCGATAACGGCGTCGTGGGGATCTTGACCGAGCTCTCCTTCTACTACCACCTCCATTTCGACCGCTGTTAATAAATGAAAAAAAGGTCAATAAGCATTAAAATATTCCATAATTGCCAAATTGAAAATTAACTAACTAGCACATCGAATTGTAAGCACACCTTCCATGAGAAGTAACACGCATTTCTTGAGGTGTCTTCCTATTTTCCTCAGCAAACACAATTCTTATTTCACGTCCACCAATGATAGAGTGATTCAGTTGTTGTTTTGCCTCTGCTGCATCTTCACCATGTCGGTATTTCACAAATCCAAAGCCACGAGGCTCACTACAAAAGCAGTTCAACAAAATTCCACGGTGAAATCAAGCCAATCACAATTTAAAAAACAATATATTACTAAGGTAAGTAATTAACAAGCATCTAGCCACAATACTGACAGGAACTCACTTCGATGGTGCCCAAGTCCCACATCGAATAGTATGGGATGTTTTATAAAGTATTTAAGTGGCTTGATTCTTTTCCCTTAATAGCTAGTTTTCAAGAAGGTTCCCCCAACCACGTAGATACTCCACCGAGCATATCACATTCTACTCGATGTGGGACTTGACAACAACCGGTAACACACAATGCCGTATCAAATTCACACAACTTCGTAATATCTTACTGAAAGCATTACATAAAAAAACTTGGTATGTATCAAAAATACATACCCAGTGTAATAATTTCTAGGAAGGTAAACATCCTTCACAGGACCATAGCGCTCAAACGGTCCCCTAAGATCTTCAGGTCTGCATGATACAAATTGAATAACATCAGATTAGTATACTCAAATCCTTTTCCATTCAAACTTTAATTGAACAAAAAAAGTAACATAAATCAATGCATAAACTAGGGTTATAGTATTATCAATCAAACAAAACAGCATTATGATTCACATGTAATGGAAAATACATAAATTAGGGTTATAGTGTTGAACACTATGGGTAAAGAAAATGAAATTAGAAAGAAGAAAGAGGAATAAAGGAGAGAGATAGAAACCTAGCATCAAGGGGGAGATTACGAACGAGTAATCCAGAAGGAAGAGGAGAACGACGGTCTCTGTGAGACCTGTTGTCAGCATAGCGATCATCGTCGTAACGTTTGCGACCGCGAGGTGGTGGAGTTCTGCTACGGCGGCGAGGGCTGTAGCTTCTGCTACGGCTTCGGTACCTTCCCATTTGGAGAGAGAAACCCTGGTCGGTTTGACGAGAGACTTCGAAAGAAACAGCAAAAACCCTAATAACCCGAATAACAAAATTCAGATAGGAATGCAAATAGTAGATAGAGCGATTAATATATAGAGTTGTATTATATATGCGTTAACTTTTTATTTTTTTTTATTTTTTTTTATTTTTTGCTTTTCATGATAGATGAACTCAACCGAAGGATGACTATTTTAGAAAACTTGTGGGCACACAACGTGGTTTTTCGATTTCAATTGGATTCTTTTTATATGTAGTAGAAAACTAGAAATCGTTGAATCTCATAATTATCGATTTAAGGAATGTAGTTTAATAATATGATATTTTGATATTGAAACGAGTTTTGCCGAGTAAAACATGTCATGCAGATTAAAAAAAGTAATGACTTTGTGAGAATAAACAATTTCGCTAAACTAATTGTATTGATGTAATATTTTAGAAGTAGTGTAAAGTCAATTAATTAGAGAGTATATAACAATTGAGAGTAAAATAGTAATAATAATTATGCTTTAAAAAATAAAAATGACATTCATTTTATATTATATTATTACGAAAGCGATACTGGTTTTAAACTTGAGGGAATGCTATTATAAAATATATAAAAAATATTGAAAGAATGTTTGTGCTGACTTCCTTACCAAGTTAGACTCGTCTAATGGCGAAAAGCTTTCGATTTGGTAATCTTCGCCCAATGATTTGAAGGAGTTTATCTCGGCCGATGCTCTAATGGTGACCTACCCTAGAGCTTATTTCTTTTCGTTTCTTGCCTTGTCTTATGTACCAACAAAGATCCATAATTCTTAAAAAAAAAAAAACAAATCAAGTAAGTAATTCACTTCAGTAGTTAATAAGTTTCTTTTAAAATCACGTTTAAAAAATTCTACATTTTGAGATAATTTTGACCCGACTTAACTTACCTTTGACTGAATTCTAGATCACTGAACGTCATTTTCTTGAATATCAAATGATTAAAATCATGTGTAAAAAAAGGATTAAAATCAAACAAAATATCAATAATATTGTGTAATAGAGAAAAGGAAAGTGTAATGGATTTAGTGAAATCAAGCTATTGATAATATATTTTGGAAGAGAATTCTCTCCGTTTTTTTTCTCTTCATGTTTTTCAAGTGGAAACTTTTCTATATTTAAGCTCATTTCGCTCCTTTTTAATTTCAAAATTTCTCATTTCTTTTTTCTCTCACCATCAAATTAAGGCTAAGATTGAACTACACGCTCATATGACATGAGAGAATCCCCTCCTCCCCATTGAAGAAATCTCATATTTTCTCAACTGGAGAAATCTCAAGGGTGAGGATTGAGTTGAATTCTCATGTGACCTAGAAGAATCACCACCATTGGAAAATGATTTTCTTCTAGTTTAAGTGTAAAGATTTCTCCAATTGAATAATAAGACACGTAGGAAATGTTTTCTTAATAGGTAACATTAATTTCTCCAATTGAAATCTTCATGTATCGTTGATCATAGTGATTTGTCTAAATGATCCCCTTTGTTTTTTTTTTGAATCACTCCCCTTTGTTTTTTTATTACCATGACATAACACAAATGAACTACTATATATTGTAATAATTCCTTGTGAGATTCCTTAAATCCACTCCATCAAAATCCACAAATCTTCACTAATTCACTCTCACTCGTACTAAAGTATAATAACTCAATCCTCAATAACACATGACGATTATTAGGATCTTGACGATAAATTATAATATTTTATTAATAATATATTTATATCACAAGATAAATTGAATATTTTTGCTTTACTTTTTACTAAAAAATAAAAATATGTAATAGAAAAGTCTTGATCCTCATCCCATTATTACTAAATTTGCAAAAAAAAAATAAAAAAAAATCAAAATGATTGAGGACATCATTTTCTCAGTTCTATGATTCTAGTGTTGGCCTTCATATTAGCTACTTTTCTTTTTTGGGGAAAAATAAAAATCAATGCATTGATCATATCATATGTAGTAACTCAATATATTTTTTGGTTACAACTCTCAACATAGTAATTGACCAATTTCCTCCGGCTGTAATTTTCAGCTTGATCTCAAACAAGATTAAGATGCAAGTCCATGGTTTATCCATCTAAGCTTTGTTTAATCCATCTTTATGAATTCAAGCATGCCTGAATTTCTTCCAATGTTTTTCCTTTGGTTTCTGGTACTAACTTTGCTACGAAAAGAATAGTTAAAAGGGAACATCCGGCATATAAAAACAAAGTACCTGCCCAAAAAAATATGAAAAAATTATGTTACTAATTAAGATAATTAAGATGGAACTAACTAAGTTTTCTAACTAACCGTAGTAGTTTACTGTGCTTACCAGGAGAACTCCAACTCATAAGAAAGTTGAAAGTATATGAAACCACCCAAGCTCCTAACCAATTTATCAAAACTACCAAACTTCCAGCAGTTCCCTTCACATGTATAGGAAAAATCTGCGATATAAAACAGTTTGTCAGTTACTTGATCGGATATAGAATGATAGAATTAAAAGGAAAAACTACGCATAAACTTGATAATCGATATAATCTTTATAGTACCTCGGACATTATTACCCAAGGAACTGGTCCCATTCCAATTGAAAATGCTGCCACATATATCTGATTAATTGCCAAAAAAGATGAAACAATTTCAGGTCAAATAGGAATTTATTATGTTTAGAGAATAATGTAATTAACAGATTTTTCATTAACCTCAATTCCTTAACCAACATTTTCAGATTAGACTCACCAGAACACCAGCAACTGCTAATATTGGTACCAACTCAAGCATTAAGTTATGATCCTGATCCCATGGAACAATACAGAAGTTTTAGAATTTGATTGCTAATTGAGATATAAACACCATAATCTATAGAGAAAATATGATTAGTAAAAACTTGCCTTGAGAAAGAATGCAATTCCAGTCATAAAGCAGCCTAAAAATGTTCCACTTGCTGAAGCCTACATGCATATTAGTTAATCAGCAATTCTATAAGATTATTAATTATTAATGCCATTATTAAAATTTAATTCATTGAAAATAGAATCACAGTTATAAGCGGCCTTCTTCCAGATTTATCCATCAAAATGGCTCCCAACACAGTGAATGGAACCTGTCATTCATTTTAACATATGCAGTGTTAAAAAAAAGTGCAGTTATATGATAAATAAATGTAAGAAAAATTCATCATATACTACCTGCATACAAGCATAGGCTATGGTACCAATTTTTCCTGAAGAAAGTCCTGTATGTCAAGTTGTAGCGCGATATATAATTAAATAGTATAAAGAGAGTTACTTTGATTTTTTTAAATTAGCGTGTATTTTTTCAAACTTACCAGCTGCTACAAATGTCTCTGATGTATAAAATCCAATACCATTAATTCCAACAGATTGTTGACATACCATTAATCCGACACCAATCTGATATAATTTCGACCAGTTAGATACTTCTGAATAGCTACACATACTTTTGATTGAATTTGTGCTAGAAAATTAAGTATGTTACTTACAACTACAGAACGCGCATGTTTGTTCTGGAACAAATCTATAAGCTTAGTTTTAGGAAGGCTTTGCAGTGTTTCAATATAATCCTAGTCACAAAAAATAATACGACTTAGTTTATCATTTATTAAGCATGTCAACTTGATTAGGAAACAATGAAACATATTTAATAAGTTGAATCAGTTAAGAGTCTGGAAAGTACAAGAATTTCATCAGCTTCATAAGAAATATCGACATTCTTTCCTCGAAGTCGCCTCAAAGCTACATGAAATTCTTTTTCGCGGCCAACCTTAGCCTGAAAAAAAAGGTTTATTTAATCTGCACTGTTATTTTCCTCTTATGCTACAAAGAACAGTTTTGTACTTTAAATGTTTACCAGCCATCTTGGAGACTCGGGGATAAAGCACAAACCAATCAGCAATGAAACACAAGGAACAAGACCTTGGAAAGTTCAAAACCAAGCACAACAGTTAGAACTCTTACACCAAAAATGGTTACACTTCCTGCAATGCAACACTTAAAAGCTAATATTATAGTATAACTTACCTGCTAGAGCTAATTGTCTCCAACTTAAAACACTTCCTATTAAAAATGAGACTGATGCTCCAATAACAATCATAAGCTGCAGAACAATAATAGTCAAGGCCAAAACTATTCTCAATGAAATCATAACTTATGATAAAAACGTTTGACTTCAATTGTAACTAGTTCTATAGTCATACATATATATGATCGATCGGTTGTGATTTGCTAACAGTGTATAAAAATTAAACTCTTATTAATATCTCCTACCTGATTTGTTGTTGCAAGTCCACCTCGAAGATTTTTCGGTGCTATTTCAGCTATATATATAGGGACCTGTTACAATTTTTTGCTATGCATTGTTAAAAGTTTGAAATATTATCATCAAGTAGTAACATAAGGCCTCATCTAGCCATCTTAAACATTCTATAATAGTAATTAATTACCACATATGAAATAACTCCAATTCCATATCCTGTGAAAAATCTTCCTATATCAAGTGAGTAAGGATCCTGCATTAGAAAGAATAGCTCAAGTGAGTAATGAAAATGAAATGACTCTTTTACATTTTGTAACATTTTTTTCTTAGGTAAATATTGTGCAGAAGATACCTTTGAAAAGAAGACAGCTAACCATCCTGTTATGCAAAATCCTGTTGACAATCTCATTGCCTGTGAAATTTAAGGTTTGTTAATAATGAATGGTCCTATAATATAGTGTGCAGTGTGCACATAGTCATAGGAAGTTGAAAGTTTCACATACCCCTTTTCGACCGATGAAATCGGTAATCCGACCACTTGTTATAGCCCCAAGCATTGCACCAATTGTTACTAAAGAACCAAACATGGAAAACTGCCATTTCCCACGAGACGTTATTAGTTGTCTTTCAAAACATGTTATAAATAAGTTTATACTACACTCGTCCAATCATATTCGATCACCGTGTCACTTTGTTATATTACTAAAATATTTCTTTTAAATGATATACGTGTAAAACTTGTTTATACTGACCGTGCATACCGATTAAACTCATAAATTTAATGTCAACGAGTAGAGAACGTTAAAAAGCTGACCTCTGAAAGAGATAGATTAAGATCTGCCCTTATAGCTGCTTGAGTGGGTGATGAATAGCCCACCTGCCAAAATAATAGTTTTAAGCTAAAAATGCAAACCCTTTTTTTGTTTATTGGATGAATGTATTTTAGTTTTGGTTCCTAAATTGTGGTTGCAACGTTGCAAACCGACTGTATCACGGCACAATACAGTCAAATGCAGTCAATGTGGTCACGAATTCATTGACTATAACTTTCAAAAGACTCAAAGATACTTACACAAGTTCCAAATGAAAAAGAACCACAAACAGCAACAAATGTGCTGAGCAGAACCATTCCAATGGATCCATTTTCAGCCCTTTTATTAGATTCAGTATCTCGAAATTCAACAGCGGCCTCCTTCTCATTTGGAATGAAAGGTTCTTGCAAATCTTGATGTCCATTTTCATGTCCACTCTCAACATCCTTGTGCTGCTCAATTGTCATATTTGTTTTTCAATATAGCCTCAAAATTGAGTAACACAAGAGAAGTTGAGAGGAATGTAACACAGGACATGCAAAAACATGATGTGTGATGAATGGTATTTATACTACATGTAATGTAACACAGTTGCATTGATTCATTGGAATTTGAAGAAAGGGCACCGCATATGATACAAAAAAATAATGTGTTAGATTGAATATACACAGAATGGCATGTGAGATTGAAGCTGTCATTGGCAATATATGATGACATGGTGATAGTTGAGGGAGGAAATGGATTAGAAGATCAAAGATTTTGGTATTTGATTAACAAATTGCATGTGAATACTGTGATGAGTCCATGATTGTACTTGTTTATTCATTTGAGCTTACGTGGTACTTACTAGGATTTGTGTCTGTCACAAATTAAACAATAAATCTGAATGTAATGTTTGTCATGTTAGGCATCTCTAGCAGTTGATAATGTATGACATTCAATAGAAAGTATTAATATGTTATTATATAATTTCTCAATATATTTCAAAAGAATTTGTTAGTGAACCAAGTGGTACGGACACTAAACAGTGGAGGTAAGCTATATTATTTTTGTATATTTCATTGATGATTTAGGTCAAGTAGTTTAGTCAATATAAATTTCACCGGTGATCTAGTAAATGCCATGAGTTCGAACTTTTATCTCAACATAAATAATGTGTTGTCCTTACCGACTAAGTTTAAGGGGACAAGAATCAATTCATTTAAACATAATTTTTGTCGCAGAAAAATCAAATACATACTTATGTTCAGTTTGATAAAAAATAGCGGATAACTGATAAAGTAGTTTGTAGCAGATGAACTTATAGCGAATAACTTATAAACTAGTTTTTAGCTTAAAGCGAATAAGTTAGCTGATTGAATTTGTAGTGTTTAAAAAAATTAGCCGTTGAACTTGCATAATAAGAAATGACATAAAAAATATATATTCAATTAACATTAAATTCTTTTTCAAGTAACATTGCACGAGTAAAATTAGAAGAAAAAATGATAAAGTATAAACTACTTAAAATAACGTTTAAGAAATAAACTATAAGCTCTTTTTAAAAAACGTTTATTCATATAGTTTTTTTTTATCATATAAACTTATAAGCAATGAGCTATAAACTTTCGAAAAAAAAAGAGCTACAAGGGCCGACCTTACCAAAGAAAGTCTTAATTTTTTTTACCATTGATATCTAATCAAAAGTCTTAAATTTTTTTTTACCATTAATATCTAACCCCTAAATCGCATAATCTAATTTAAGTTCAATTTTGATATCAAGTGATTTAGCTGCATGAGATATTAGATCAATCTTAGTTCATTTTCTAAATGCCAAATCTTCTCAACTACTTTTACAAAATCACCGTAAAAAAATCTTGAATTGATGTCAGTGTCATGTCGAGCACAAGCGACCCTAAATAGGAACGGTAACACAAAATGAGGCGATAAATTAGATACTACGATAGTAACAATACATACGAACGAAGGGGGTTTCTACTTTACTTTCCTTCTTCTTCTTCTACTCAATAATAGAAGAGGAGCGAAGAGAAGAAGGAAAAATTGAACAATGGGTTCACGAAACTCAAGAATCATATTCCGTATCCTAATGGTGACACTACTGCTTCTGGTCCTCTTCTACACTGCTCGCCCTTTGTATTGGAAAATCTCCGCTACAGTTCACGATATCCGCAACAACAAACAAACTGTTAGACAAGGTACGTACTCCACCTCTAATTTCCACTCTCAACCCTTTTTTTCTCTCTCTCAATTTTCCTCTTTTTCGTTGTCACTATAGGTCTTTCCCAAATCGTTATCGAAGCTCAAAAATCCGTTGGTTGGTTTCCCCGTCAATCCGATTCAGAGCTCCCTTCTAACACCCGAAAGCTTCTTCTTCGCAAGGCTTTTTCCACACTTGCTGCTTAGATTGTCATTCACATCACAATTAGTAATTACTATTATTTTTAGGGTTTTTTTGGGTACCTTTTTTGCTTTTAATTTAGAAACTGTTGGAATAGTAAATATTATATTTATATATGTCAATGGAACTTTCATGAAGAAAAAGGATGTTAATTTTGTAATGAATCAATTAATGAAAAGTAAATTGTTTTGGTATGTGTTTGGCAAATTGGCACCACTTATTCATTGACATTGATTTGTTAGCTTTGTTTGTGTTATGTTTTTCAAGTATGTTAGAACTATTTTAGTTGAACTTTGAAGTTCAAATATTTGGTCGAATGGAACTGTTTTTTAGTTAGTAAATAACATGAAGAGTAAATTGTTTCAAAAAATAAGTAAGCAGTGTCTCTGCATAAGTAAGCAGTGTAATATTAAGGCAAGTTATGAGCTTAATCCCTGAAGTGCTTTGGTGGCAGAGTCTTGTAAATGTGCAATGTTATCATCAGTCAGTTACTAAGTTAATGGAGATCCGGGTTTCTCTCATGTATCATTGTGTTTTGGTTTTCATTTTCTGCAAGTTATGGTAATGGGATATGTTTAGTCATCTTGAATGTTTGCTTGTGTTGATCCTATTTTTATGAACTTGTTTAGCCTTCTGCAATGTAATCCTACATATTAAGTTCAGGTTCACTGCTTAGGAGTGTTGTCACAAGCCAATTTTTTCGCCCTACACCATTTACATGGGAACTTTATTTTGAGTGTTTCCGGATGAGAAAAGTTGGGATGGAATATTTTATACTTGTATGTGGATCCTCCTCTGTTGCTATGCAGCATCTACAGCAGAAAATCTGAGAGTGGGAAGAGAGAAAAAAATGATAGAAAATTGAGAGATGATGAGAGGAGAGAAGAAAATTAAGAGAAAGATAGAGATGTTAGCTCATCCAGAGTGCATTTGAGGGTCCAAATCTATAAGCAGTCCATGATCAATTGATCATACGTGTGCAAGAGTGTTTTTTTTCTCTTTTCTTTTCACTTTGCAGATCACATTAGACATACAAATATGAATAAAATCTTGAGTAAATAGAAAACTCTACAAAAGACTATCTCATATTGGAGTCGTGCTCATAAGGATGTTGTCAAACACCAAGTCCATACACCATTCACTGTTTATAACAAATTATATGCTTCCTCTTCACAATCTTGTAACAAAGGAGAGTGCATCCTCTTCTTCCATCGTTCCCCCTCCTTTAAAAATACATGTGTAAGAGGAGAGATAAAATCAAATCAACAAAAAATAATAAAAAGAAGAAAGTGAAAGAAAATGCAAGAGAGAGATAGAGACGTAATAGTGAAGAGAGTGATAGAGGATTTATTGAAGGAGATGATCCATACAGGTAACAAAGAGGCGTATTTTTTACTTCACTTGGGAGTTTCGAGAGGAGGATGGACTTTGGGGAAGACAGCGAAAGCGAAATCTTTCACCTTATTTGAGAGAATGATTTTGTAAAAAATAATACTAATAGAATACTTAAGATTAATTTATTTTTAATTTTAAGAGTATTATAACATTGTAGGAATTATTTGAACAATTCATTTAAACATTTCAAAATCACATTCTCTATTCATGTAGGTGGTGTTCTATCCTTCCTCCTTCTTTTTTTTCCTCCGCTCCTTTTAATATTTCAAATATTTTATCATTTATTTTTAAAGGTTCAAATTTCACTGGACTCTCTTTTAAATTGAGAGGATTCGATCCGCAGCTCCGTTTGATTTTAGGGAAAGAAAGTGAGAAGAAAGAAAATTACAGAAATCGGTGTATGAATTTAGACAAACTTTTGTCTAAATTCATGCATTGGTTTCCGTAATTTTATTTTCTCTCACTTTCTTTCCTTCGTACCAAACGGAGCCTAAGACTCTATTTGGGAGAGAGAAATAAATGGTTTTGGGGAGGAAAGAAGTGAAAAAATATAAAAATCCATCTTTTGAGTATGTGATTTCATAAAGAATGTTCATCATTATTTTTAATTTTTAAAATGTATAACACCCTTAAAAATACCATTTTATAATATGATTTATAAATTAGGATGTTGTATATATTTTCGATCATGAAAAATTTATACTCCTTCTAGTCTTTTATATAAGAAATTTTTTACTTTTTAAATACATAAAATGATTGATGTATGCGGTCCATTTTTTAGACCAAATACATCAAACATTCTTATGAATTTAAAAAGTAAATTTTTTCTTATATTAAATATCGGAGGGAGTAAACTTTGAGATTCTCCTCTTGTATTTGTTTATGTCACACATTAAACACGAGTTCTCACTAGATATTGATATGCTACACATTAAAATAAGATGATGCAACGAAATATGACGAGTCACAAAGCGGTTGGACCCAAAACAATAGTGTAAAGGAGGAAAGACGCCACATCGGGGTGAAAAACATATTGATAATTCGTGAAGATGTCACACCCAACTTTGGAAGTTTCAGTTGATAAGTGAAGGATTAGCGTCACCACGAGCTGATAAACTAAAAATGAGGTTGAAAGAACCAAAGAGAACAACTCTCATATTTGCGCTCAATCAAAAACTAACTTATTTCATGAAAGAAAATTACAATATTTCGTGACTCAGGTTCGAACCCGGGATCTCACAATTATATGTGAGTTTAATTTCAATAGATTACCACTTCATCTAAGACAAAAAAAAAATCTTGAATACATTTTGGGATATCGATATGAATATGAAAACTAGTTAAAGATGAGGTCACTCTCGTCAAATTGTGAGTAATTTCATTTGTTTACCTCATACTCGTAGTAAACTCGACATGAAAATTTGTAAAATAAAAACAAAAAACATTTTATAATTTCTTACGTTAGTACTACCGTGGTAGGTAGGTACGCTTATAGTCATAACAACACACACACCAATACAATAAATAATACACCATGTGCTTGGTTTTTTTGGTGTTCGGTAATTGGCCAAGTTATTCTGGTATACCATCCAATTGGGCAATTGGACCCATAGCAGATAAGCACGACTTCAAGGTTTCGTGTAGTTTCGGATACAATAAAATAGTGTCACATCATCATTTAATCATCTAGATTAAGGATAGTTTATATACAATATACAATATACATATCTTTCAAATTATCGATACACTTTTTATATAAAGAACAAAATCGTGAACAGGTTAACCTCAAACGAACAATTTCTCAAAAATGTGGACTTAAAATTTGATCAGAACATGTGTCATTTCTTCATTTGATCTTTGTTTGTTTCCTCTTACTCTCATTAATTAATTTATTTAAAACTTTAAATAATAGTAAATAGTACTACATCGTTTCCATATTTGAATTGATTCCACGTGCTACATTATTTAATACTAATAATACATGTGTTGTACTTCTCTTGGGTCTCAGATAAATTGATTGAATTAATAAGTAATGTATTTGATTTAATAAGATTAAGGTTGTTTTATGTTATTTGTCACTCTCAAAGCGAGTTTCACAAGGTTGGAAAACCTTTAATCAAATGGAAATGACAATCACGTCATGAGATACTAGCAAATAAATAGCGCTGCTAGTAGATAACAATAACATCATCAATCAAATTGTCAAAAAACACAACCATTCCATTACATACATCAAAGTAAGCAGAAGAAGAACCTTACAATGTTGCTGCTGCAGAGGTTAGCTGTAGCAGTGTTGTTTATTACTATTAGTATTATAGGAACTACTGCTGTGATTGGAGGAGCAGAGGGTAATCCTCATAGGATTGTTGTGGATACAGATGTTGATACTGATGATTTACTTGCTCTGCTTTATATCTTGAAGCTCAACACTTCACAATTTCAATTAGAGGTACCTATACTAATGATGGAACCACTAACAAATTCCATCTCTTTAAGAGTAAATCTGGAAATGGTGTTTTTAATCAAATTAATTTGGTGCTTAATAATCTGCAGGGAGTGACCATCAGTGCAAATAGTTGGACTAATGCAGGGCATGCAGTGAACCAAATATATGATTTACTTTATATGATGGGAAGAGATGATATTGCTGTTGGAGTTGGTGGAGAGGGTGGCATCCTTCCAAATGGTACCATACTCCCAAATGTTGGTGGTTATCTTCCAATTATAGAACAGGGATTGACAACAGTAGGGAATTGCAGATACAGGCAGACCATTCCTCAGGGGCTTGGAGGACGTTTAGATATCGATACAAATTATGGTATCAGAAAAGCTTTCCTACCCCAGGTATAAATAATACTTCCTCCGATCCTTTCTATAAGAGACTTTTCGTTTTTTTACATTCATTGAATACCTAATGTAGTTAAACTTTAACTATATATAGCCTAGTTACTCATGATACTCATTTGTTTGCTAATTTGATCATGATATAGGGAAAGAGAAAATATACACCATTGGAGCAACCAACAGCTCAACAAGTGTTGATTGAAAAAGTATCTGCAGGTCCTACAACTTTGTTTATTATTGGAGCACATACAAATGTTGCAATATTCCTAATGAATAATCCACACTTGAAGAAAAATGTGGAACATATTTATATAATGGGTGGAGGTGTAAGGTCAAGCAACCCTACTGGTTGTTGTCCTAAAAATGCTTCATCTTCATGTGTTCCTGGACAGTGTGGCAATCATGGAAATATGTTTACAGATTATAATACTAACTCTTATGCCGAGTTTAATATCTTTTTAGACTCTTTTGCAGCTTACCAGGTAATACACATTCTTTACTAATGTTGTGCGAGTTTCGCTGCAGACTAGTTTCAAAAGAAAAAAAAAAGTATGTTTATAGTTTCAACTACAATTAATTTGTCTTTAATCTTATTAATGTTTATATTTATGTAGGTGATTCATTCCGGAGTTCCAATCACCTTAGTTCCTATTGATGCATCAAACACAATTCCCATCACTGAACAATTCTTTGATGCATTTGAAAAGACTCAAGACACATATGAGGCACAATATTGTTTCAAATCCTTGAAAATATCTCGCGATACTTGGTTTGACGATGAATTCTATACGGTAATATCTCTTAATGAATTTATACATGTCATTATATTTTGTTACCGATTACTTATGCATCAAACATAAAACGATTCGTTGTTTGCAGAGTTATTTTATGTGGGATTCTTTCATGACTGGTGTAGCTATCTCAATCATGAGTAAACCAAATAACCATAATGGAGAAAATGAATTTGCTGAAATGGAGTATATGAACATAACTGTAATTACTTCAAATAAACCATATGGTATATCTGATGGCTCCAATCCATTATTTGATGGCCAAAAAGTTCCCAAGTTCAATCTTCAAAAAGGCGGAGTGCATAGTGGTCATATGCAGACAGGACTTAGAGATCCTCTTTGCTTTGTGAAAAATGGCAAAGGAAAATGTCAGGTAGTTGTTTGTTCTTTTAAATTAGTAGTCAATTTTGAGATAAAAATAATAAAATTTGTGTCTAATTTTCTCGTTAATTCAGTAACAATAGAATTAGAGATATTCATTTTTTCGATCACTAATTTTGGCCACTGATTATACATTTTTTTCTTTCTAGCAGTGACATATAGATATAGTTAATGCTAACATGTAAATAATGCAAAATGTGTTCTACTTCTAAATATAGGATGGTTACACGAAAGAGATAAGTGGTCCAGACTCGGTGAAAGTACTTGTTGCTACGAAAGCAAAGCCTAACCGAGATGTTACAAGTTCACTTGACAGGGAGTATTTCATAAGATTCTTACATGTATGTTTAATGATAAAATTATTTATGCTATCACTTTGATTAGATTCTTAAAAAGATATAGATGAATATGAATGTGAATTTGACTATTGGTTTTTTGGTGGTTCAAAGGTTTTAAAGCAACCACAACAAACAGGGAAATACAACTTCACTACACAATTTCCCTATTACAAAGAAGTAACTTACAAACCAGATTTTCATAATAAATTATTGGGAAAACCTGTTGTGTTTGACATGGACATGAGTGCAGGAGATTTTCTAGCTTTGTTTTATCTCCTTAAAGTGCCTGTTCAAGTAATCGATCTTAAGGTATTCCTATTTTTCTTTCCGATTTGTTTATTTCAAATACTAGTTTTACATAAAATTAATATCGATCTTGAAGTGTCAGTTCAGTGGTAAGAGTTTATCATTGTAACCTCAAGGATCGAAGTTTAAATTATCTCAGAAATAGTTGTAAAATGATTATTAATATCACTTTAGTTAATAACGCATATTTTACTCCGTTGATTTTTGCATTGGAACTATTATGTTGTAACCTTTAATTTGACTTACCTTGTAAATTTGGTTTTAGGCAATCATTGTGAGTCCTACTGGATGGGCAAATGCAGCAACAATAGACATAATTTATGACATACTTCACATGATGGGCCGTGATGATATCCCAGTTGGTCGAGGAGATGTTTTTGCTACCGATCAAACAGATCCAATATTTTCAGCTGTTGGAGGATGCAAGTATGTTAAAGCCATACCTCATGGAAGTGGGGGATACATTGATTCTGACACTCTTTATGGTCTTGCTCGTAATTTGCCACACAGCCCAAGAAGGTGTTTTTTAGTAACTTTCGTGTCTTTAAATAAAAGAGAAATGGAAATAAATACATACGATGTATTTGTATTTTGATTTTCATATAAAAAATTTGAAAATATTATTTCAGGTATACAGGAGAAAACTCGGTGAAGTTTGGAGCACCTCGGGATACAGATCACCCTGAACTTAGACAGCCACTAGCTATGGAAGTTTGGGAGTCTGTATTGCAAACATTGAAACCAGGCTCCAATGTTACAGTATTAACTAATGGACCCTTGACTAATTTGGCAAAGGTTGTTTCAATGAAAAACATAAGCTCTAGAATCCAGGTAAGCAATAGTATGTACTTGTTATCATGAAGTTACTTGTGCTGCAAGCTACAAGTTTAACAAATAATCTTAGTCTCCTTTGATTATAGAAAATAGATTTAAGGGACCAATAATGGATGTAAATTTTTTTTATCAAAAACATTAATTTGAAAACTAAACAATCAATGAAATTTTTTGTAGGCCTAAAATTTAACACAACTCAATACTCAAACTTATTTTGTGTTAAGCATCGTTTTAAGTGTGGAAGTAGAAAAACAGTTGCTTAAAAATTCTAAAATTTTGCAGGAGGTTTATGTACTTGGGGGACACATCAGCACAAGTGCAGATGACAAAGGAAATGTGTTTTCAGTTCCTTCAAACCAGTATGCTGAATTCAACATGTTCCTAGATCCTTTAGCGGCCAAAACAGTGTTCGAATCAGATGTTAACATCACTCTCATCCCATTGAGTGCACAGCGCAGAGTGAGTTCATTCGCAACGGTTATAGGTACGTTGCTCAAGACAAGAAAAACACCAGAAGTTTTGTTCTCCAAACATCTATTGTCAACGCTAGACCGTTTGAAGCAAATCAATAACCGATATCACCATATGGTATAAATTTCCATCCATAGCTATTTTTCCTAGCTCAATATTAGGAGAGTAACTAACTTTAAGTTAAAGTTAGTTATGGATTTTCTATAGTGTTTTTGTTGTTTAAACAATTTGTGTTTTGCAGGACACATTCTTGGGGGAAATTTTAGGTGCAGTTGTCTTGGCTGATAAGTCATTAACTCTGAAGCCAAAATTTGAGGTGAAGCCCATTAAAGTGTTGGCTAGTGGTGATGAATCCAGTGATGGAAAAATAGTGGTGGATGAGAAACATGGGAAGTTAGTCAGAATATTAAGCAATGTGGATGAAAATGCTTATTACAATTTGTATGCAAATAAGCTTGGAGATCAGTATCAGTCAGCTAAGATAGCAAGTTTTGAAGAACAAACAAGAAACTGGAGTCATCCTCATGATGATAAGACTAACCACGAAAAAACTACTCCATCTAATGGTTAAGCATGGCCACAGAAAAGGATTACACGCTGTAACTGCGTTAATGCAGTAGTCATTGTCGACCATCCAATCAACAATAAATGGTTGAGATTAAAACTGTGTTTAAATTACACTGATCAATCAAAACCGTCTGATTGCTTTTAGACTGTCGGGATTGCTTACTGCGTGAAGTAGTTAGAGCGGGCAATCTAGCACAGCCAATTCTTTTTCATTAAAAACATTCATGAGTGTGTATTCCCTTCAAACAATAATTAGCATATTGTTGAATAATTCATGAAGAAAATAATATTGTTTTTTAGGCAAGTGATTTGATGCGTACCTGTATTGTGCAAGTCATTTTTAATTCTCCATCATCATAATACTAATACTAATAAGGAGCATTTTTGAAAATAAATAATAAATGCACGTAATAAATTGAACTATGATGTTAATAGCGGCACTATAGCGCGCTATAGCGGGATAGCGTAGCGGTAAACCCCCTCCCCGCTATGCTATAGATCCGCTTTCCGCTATTTAGAGAAGCGGAAATAGCGGCCGCTATTTGCAGGTGAATAGCGTTTTCTTAGCGGATTTGTAGCGCTATCTGACTGCTTTTGCCATTTGGGGGAAATTTTTTTATGAGAACCTTAATTTTTTTTAAATAAATCATAAAGTGTTAGTGGTATTTTGGTCTTTTCCTCACCTCTTTGGTGCCCTGAGTTCTCATATCACGTGATTACTTTTCTCTTTGCGCCGATTCTTCCAACGTTTCTCAAATACTTCAAAGCTCTTCTCCTTCAATGCTCGCTTTGAAAGTAAAGTATGATTTTACATACATTTAGAACTTGTCATTAATGGCTTGTCATTTTGTGTACTTATAGAACTTGCTTATGCTTATTTTGATGGGATGTCATTTTAAGTACTTCTAGAACTTGATGAAATGTTATTTATTCTTTTATTATAACCTATTTTGATGGCAAATGATAATATTTAGTATAATTATTACGTATGAAAGTCCCTTTAATTTTGTATATTTCTCTATTTTTTAGTATTTATGTATGTTGTTGGAATTTATGTTTAATGTGTACATGGATTTTTGGTCTTCACAATAGCGGTCATCCCGCTACCCGCTATACCGCTATAGCATTTTCTGGGGTCGGCGCTGCGCACTGCTATCCGAGATTAACAACATAGAAATTGAATAAAAACTTATATCCAGGGACAAAAATTTCTTCAAAGGTTTATAACTAGTCATGAAGGGAGCATATGTTCGCCCAGTAAAATCAACCAGCGGTGTGAAATTCGGTTTGGGTCGTGAGATTATCTTAGTTAGTTTTTTTTTATCAACTCTCTGGTTCATAGGATCCTGATAATTCAGAATTTGACTGCGGGTTAAGTAAAATCTGACAAAAACAATTTAAGTGCGGGAGTCTTAATCAAAGCTAGCTATCATCAGGAAACCAACTTAGCCTTCAATTAATATTTTTTGGACTAAACTCAGCCTTTAATTAATGTTGTTTATAGTTTTAGGAATGAAATGACAGCACGTCATCAATTAATGAAATTTTTATTTACTAAACTTAGCCTTTAATTAATGTAAACAGCTCTAGTAGATCACATAATCTATCAAATTTTCAACACACACTGATTCCAGACAACAAGTAGTAGAAGATAATGTTGCTCCTGCATAGGTTAGCTGTAGCAGTGTTGTTTATTACTATTAGTATTATAGGAACTACTGCTGTGATTGGAACAGAGGGAAACCCTCATCGGATTGTTGTGGATACTGATGTTGATACTGATGATTTATTTGGTCTGCTTTACCTTCTCAAACACAACACTTCACAATTTCAATTAGAGGTAGGACGTACATGTGATAACATTTCTTCCTTTTTGTTGGTGTTTCCTTTTTTATCGGTGAACATGCCGATACTCAACATACTTTCTTAATAGTCATTTTTGCAAACAAAATGGTATTTTTAATCGAATCGATTTGGTGCTTGCTTAATCTGCAGGGAATAACCATTAGTACAAATAGTTGGACTAATGCCGGGCATGCCGTGAACCAAATTTATGACTTACTTTATATGATGGGGAGAGATGACATTGTTGTTGGAGTTGGTGGAGAGGGTGGCATACTTCCAAATGGTACTATACTCCCAAATGTCGGTGGTTATCTTCCGATTATAGATCAGGTCACATTTTATTTCCTCTTTTAAATGACCTTCGTAATTGTATAATGTAGTTCAACGTAACTGTTCTATTTTTTGTTATTTGCATCAAGTAGTCTAGTCATTAAAGATTTATTTTTTGAGGTGAATAAGTGAGAAATTTTGAATTTAAATTACATACAAGGTTCCAACCAATTTAGTTATGTTTACGAAACATGTATATAATGGATTCTATTGATATGGCACTTCATTGAATTGAAATAGGGATTGACAACAGCAGGAAGTTGTAGATACAGGCAGGCTATTCCTGTGGGGTTTGGAGGACGTTTAGATAAAGATTCAAACTACGGTATCCGAAAAGCTTTCCTACCACAGGTATTATAACATTAACATATAACATATCTTTTTAATTATATATAGCCTAATTACTCATAATAATCATTTGTATGCTAATTTGATCATGATATCAGGGAAAGAGAAAATATACACCACTGGAACAACCAACTGCTCAACAAGTGTTGATTGAAAAAGTATCGGCAGGTCCTACAACTTTGTTTATAATTGGAGCACATACAAATGTTGCAATATTTCTAATGAATAATCCACACTTGAAGAAAAATGTTGAACATATTTATATAATGGGTGGAGGTGTAAGGTCAAGCAATCCAACTGGTTGTTGCCCCAAAAATTCTTCATCTTCATGTGTGCCGTGTGGTGACCGTGGAAATTTGTTTACAGATTATAATACTAACCCTTATGCAGAGTTCAATATCTTTCTTGACCCTTTTGCAGCTTACCAGGTCATACACATTATTAACAACTCAAGAAAATTTGACATTTTTAATCTAAGAACATCACTCTATATCTAACACAAAATATGATTTTATATAGGTGATTCATTCTGGAGTTCCAATCACCTTAGTTCCTATTGATGCATCAAACACAATTCCCATCACTGAACAATTCTTTGATGCATTTGAAAAGACTCAAGACACATATGAGGCACAATACACTTTCAAATCCTTGAAAATAATTCGAGATACTTGGTTCGACGACGAATTCTTTAATGTAATAACTCTTAGTGAGTTTTTATGTGCCAATAGATTGTGTTATTGATTATGTATCCATCAAACATAAAACGCATACACTTACGTGTTTTATGTTTGACGGAATAGAAATGAACTGATATTAAAAAATAATTCGTTGTTTACAGAGTTATTTTATGTGGGACTCTTTCATGACTGGTATAGCTATCTCAATCATGAGTAAACCCAATAACCATAATGGAGAAAATGAATTTGCTGAACTGGAGTATATGAACATAACTGTAATTACTTCAAATAAACCATATGGTATATCTGATGGCTCCAATCCATTATTTGATGGCCTAAGAGTTCCCAAGTTCAATCTTCAAAAAGGCGGGGTTCATAGTGGTCACGTCCAACAAGGACTTAGAGACCCTTGCTTTGTGGAGAATGGAAAAGGAAAATGTCAGGTAAATATCAAAATAAGATGTGTACCGAAGCGTTCACTTTATACTTTTTCTAGTAGTGACATTATGACATACAGTGAATGTTAATATGCATTTATTTAATGCAAAATGTGTTTTATATATAGGATGGTTACACAAAAGAGGTAGATGGTCCAGACTCAGTGAGAGTACTTGTTGCTACAAAAGCAAAGCCTAATCGAGATGTTGGAAGTTCACTTGACAGGGAATTTTTCATAAGCTTCTTGAATGTATGTTTAATAATGAAACTATCAATTTTATGACTATGATTTAATTCTTAAAAAGATATAGATGAATGTGAATTTGACTATTGTCTTTTTGGTGGTTCAAAGGTTTTAAATCAACCACAACAAGCAGGGAAATATAACTTCACTACACAATTTCCCTACTACAAAGAAGTAACTTATAAGCCAGATTTTCATAATAAATTATTGGGAAAATCTGTTGTATTTGACATGGACATGAGTGCAGGAGATTTTTTAGCTCTATTGTACCTCCTTAAAGTGCCTGTTCAAGTAATTGATCTTAAGGTATTCTTATTTTTCTTACCGATTTGTTTATTTCAATTACTCGTTTTACATAAAATCAAATATTGTCTTTGAAGTGTCAGCTCAGTAGTAAGAGTTTACGTTGTTGATTTATTTGCATTAAACTATAGTATATCTGTTGTGACCTTTAATTTGACTTACCTTGTAAATTTGGTTTGAGGCAATCATTGTGAGTCCTACTGGATGGGCAAATGCAGCAACAATAGACATAATTTATGACATACTTCACATGATGGGTCGCGATGATATTCCAGTTGGTCTAGGAGATTTTTTTGCAACGAATCAAACGGATCCAATATTTACAGCCGTTGGAGGATGCAAGTATGTTAAAGCCATTCCTCATGGAAATGGGGGGTACCTTGATTCTGACACTCTTTATGGTCTTGCTCGTAATTTGCCACGCAGTCCAAGAAGGTGCTTTTTATTAACTTTTGTGTCTTAAATTTAAGAGAAATAGAAATAAATACATTTGATGTGTTTGTATTTTGATTTTCATATAACAAATTTGAAAAAATTATTTCAGGTATACAGCAGAAAACTCAGTGAAGTTTGGGGCGCCACGGGATACGGATCACCCTGAACTTAGACAGCCACTAGCTATGGAAGTGTGGAAGTCTGTATTACAAACATTGAAATCAGGCTCTAAAGTTACAATACTAACCAATGGACCCTTGACTAACTTGGCAAAGGTTGTTTCAGTGAAAAACATAAGCTCTAGAATCCAGGTAAGCAATAGTATATATTTTTTATCATGTATATGAGTGGCACTTTAGTTAATAAAAATTTCCCCCTTGTTCAATTTAAGCAAAAAAACAATGTTAGTCTTGTGTGATTATTGAAAAAAGATTTAAGGAACAAAAAATGGATATGATTTTTTTTTATCTGAAACATCAAATTGAAAACTAAACATCAATGAAATTTTTTGTAGGCCTAAACTTTAACACAACTGAATATACAAATTTATTTTGTCTTAGCATTTTTTAAGTGTGAAAATAGAAAAACAATTGCTTAAAAAAATTCCAAAATGTTGCAGGAGGTTTATGTAGTTGGGGGACACATCAGCAGAAATGCAGAAGACAAAGGAAATGTGTTTTCAGTTCCTTCAAACCAATATGCAGAATTCAACATGTTCCTAGATCCTTTAGCGGCCAAAACAGTGTTCGAATCAAAAGTTAATATCATACTCATTCCACTGAGTACTCAGCGCTTAGTGAGTGCATTCCCAACGGTTATAGGTACATTGCGCGCGACAAGAAAAACACCAGAAGTTTTGTTCTCCAAGTGTCTATTGTCAACGCTAGCCCGTTTGAAGCAAATCAATAACAGATATCACCATATGGTATAAATTTCTATCCTGGACTATTTTTTCTAGCTCAATCTTAGGAGAGTAACTAACTTTAAGTTAAAGATAGTTATGGATTTTCTAAGCCTTTTGTGTTTGCAGGACATATTCCTAGTGGAAATTTTAGGTGCAGTTTTCTTGGCTGATAAGTCATTAACTCTGAAGCCAAAATTTGAGGTGAAGCCTATTAAAATCTTGGCTAGTGGTGATGAATCCAGTGATGGAAAAATAGTGGTGGATGAGAAACATGGGAAGTTAGTCAGAATATTAAGCAATTTGGATGAAAATGCTTATTACAATTTGTATGCTAACAAGCTTGGAGATCAATATCAGTCAGCTAAGGTAGCAAGTTTTGAAGAACAAACAAGAAATTGGAGTCATCCTCATGATGATGTTAATAACCATGAAAAAAGTGATCCATCTAATGGTTAAGCATGGCCACAGAATATTTTTTAGTTATGACTCTGTTCTATTAAAAAAAATCCTTTTAAATACTCCCAATGGAATTTTTTTTGTGTGTGCACGTGCTAGTTTATTTCTATAATATTATATAGTAGTATATGCTTTAATGTGATGTTTGTTTATCGGTTAAGGAATAAAAGTGGCAGAAGATTGATATCATCAAACTAATTAAGTTATAATTGACAATGTACTAGCTAGTAGTAAATAAATAGCCACTTGTTGATCACATTCACATCATCAGATTGTGAAATTAAGCATACCAATTCAACAAGACAAGTAGTAGAAGAATTGCGCTTGTTGATTAGTTTCTTTCTAGGCTGAGATCAAATGTTGTTTCCGAGGTTAGCTGCAGCAGTACTGTTATTCGCTGTTTTTGCCGGAAGTGCAATCGAAGCAAAGGGAAAGCCTCATCGGATCATTGTGGATACAGATGTTGCTACTGATGATTTACTTGCTCTGCTTTACCTCTTGAAACTCAACACTTCCCAATTTCAATTTGAGGTACATATATGAAACAAACCTCCAAATCACTCTCGCAATATTTCGGATCTTTGAACTCCGGTAGGCATCCCAAGAAATTTAGCGTTGATTTTAGTTAAGTGGATTTGGTGCTCAATATGCTTGCAGGCAGTGACCATCAATGCCAATACTTGGAGCAGTGCTGGTCATGTTGTGAACCAAATATATGATTTACTTTATATGATGGGAAGAGATGATATTGCTGTTGGAGTTGGTGTAGAGGGTGGCATACTTCCAAATGGTACCATACTCCCAAATGTTAGTGGATATCTTCCAATTATAGATCAGGTCTTAATCAATTTCCTCTTTATATATAAATTTTATTACAGCCACAGTCATCGTTTTATGAGTTCCAATGTTGGTGGAATGTCCTCAACTTAACTCATAAGACATTTTATCAAGTAAAAAATGCAGCAATGCGTGTCTTATTACTTCAATAATAATTCTTGTTGATGGATTGTATCTGATGTACATACTACTACATTTGGTCAGGGAATGACAACAACAGGAGGTTGCAGATACAGGCAAGCCATTCCTGTAGGGCTTGGAGGGCGCTTAGATGTCGATGCAAATTACAGTATTAGGAAAGTTTTTCTACCACAGGTATAATACTATCATAGTACTAGTAATATAAAATAATATTTTACATTTTTCGTGGTAACTGTTTCAACTTTTTCTTGTAGTATATATATTGATAATACTATTTTATTTGTTTGATTTAGAATCTTTTGAACTTGGCCACTAGATCAACCAAATTTAGAATCTTTTGCTGCTACTAATTTGACAATGATATCAGGGAAAAAGGAAATATACACCACTAGAGCAACCAACTGCTCAACAGGTATTGATTGAAAAAGTATCTGAAGGTCCCATAACTCTATTTGTGATTGGAGCACATACAAACGTTGCAATATTCCTAATGAATAATCCACACTTGAAGAAAAATGTGGAACATATTTATATAATGGGTGGAGGTGTAAGGTCAAGCAACCCCACTGGTTGTTGTCCTAAAAATGCTTCATCTTCCTGTGTGCCTCAGCAGTGTGGTGACCGTGGAAATATTTTTACAGACTATAAAAATGCATGTATGAAAACGTACTTCAAATTAAGGAACATATTTAAATAAAAGTTACAAAACTATCCCTCGAGTTAGTAGTTTTAAATAATAAATATGAATGGTTTTTTTGTCCAAAGTGAAAAGGTGCACCTTGCTAACTTAGACCTTCATGTTTTTAGGTGAGTCTAAGTTAACAAACCATATATATATATATATATATATATATAAGTGTGTGCATATTGGACTTGTGTGTGCAAGAACTTGTGAGAGACAGACCAATCATGGATATTCCCCATCCAAGGCCGCCGGCATAAATTTTAAATTACAATTATTTTTTTTTGAAGAAGAAATTACAATTTTTTTTGAAAAAATTGGTCTCAAACAGAGATGAATACAAACATTGACACTGCTGCAGAAATGAAATATTACAAACCGAAAAACGGGACACAGACACAGTTTAAAATTTAGTTGGAAGTTAAAACTGAAAACTAAGGATTCATCCAAAGCATTATGGATGTGAAATTACAGAGAAATAGCCAATTGCAAGAAAAATTTAATTACTCATTCCTTCCAGAGATGCTGTGTTGTTGTGAAGAACATTCAGATGATGAAGCTTGAGAAAGATTTCCATGAGTCTAGAATTTCTTCTGCAGTTTTCAGTAAGTTATTAATTTGTTGTCATATGCCATAAATTTATATGATTCTTGTTATTAATTTTGTTTAGTTTTAACTTCTAAACAAATTTTGTTTTAATTTGTTCCAAATTTCTACCTTTAGCATAGCACATGTTAAGGAAATATAAAACATGGCATTCCCAAAGGAAAAGCTGACCCTACATTGAATTGTTGAAAACATTACTTGAGTAATTAGTATTGTGAATATCAAACACAACCAATACAGTATTTTGTGATAACTTGTATGCTATAAGTATTGTGAATGTCATGTATTAAACAAGGTACATATTCAAAATAGGTTAAAACAGGATACTTAAATAACATTATATATTTCAACAGACTAAACAAAATAAAATTAATATCCTTTTGATGCAAGTAGTCTGTTGATCTTAGAAAATGGAGAAAGATATGTTTCTTAGTGCTCACCATTTTTGGCATATAGGAGTGTTATCTATATGCCATTAAGTTCATTCAGAAAGCATAGACTATCCTGTCAAAATCTCAGAATGAACCTATAAAACTGAGCTTGTCATCATGGTGCATTCTGAAAAATCATTCCCTGCATTACAATGTCAAAAATCACCATACATTTTGAGAGAAAAACACAATCTATGTAGCACTAACTCAGACATAGATATCGGACACGATACTGACACAGACACGTAAGACACTTGATAATAATAATTTCAGAAAAAGGAACGTTTCAATGTCACTAAATATGTCGGTGTCGTGCAGGTGTCAGACACTAGACAAGCATTAAATCTAAAGTGTCGGTGCTAAATAGATTATATATGGTTAAGAAGAACAAGATGAAAAAAGCAAGGGATTCAGTAAATTACCAAAGGACAAGAATGTTCCTTTTGCAATTAACTTCAAATCAGGAACTTGAACTATCTTTTGCCAATCTTCCCCAGTTCCTTTCTTGCAACGCTTCTCCAGCATAGGACTTGCATAAATAAGCAACGTATGCAAGTTTATCCTTGCAAAGACAAGCCAAGTCTCTCATACCTTCTGACAAGGATATTAAATTATGACATGAAACAATGGTCAAAGTTTGAAGCAAAATCAAACCTTGCAACACATGCATCGAAAAAGACTCAAGTGTCCCACAACATGAAACGTAAAGCTCCTCCAGGGCACTAAGAGAGCATAGATCATCAGATAATACGTTGAGATCTATGAAACATATGATAAAAAGTGACTTAAGATTTTCTAAATTTTCATCGCAGAACTCAGAAAAGTGAAGATAAAACTCATAGGTTAATCCACCAGCATCAATGATTTCAAGAGATGGAAGGGATGGCAATGCCAACTTGGGAACACATGAAATTCTTAAGTAGGAAAGTTGTGGTAGCATCTCTACTCCTTCAGTTCTCAACATCTTCTCTAAGTTTGGTAAACTACTCAGAGTCAACATCTTCAATGAAACGAAAGCCCTCTAGGATGTAGATTCATATACATCATCATCAATGTATTTTACATCTCTCATTCCAAATATATAGAGTAATTAAACCCGATAATTTACCATGTGTAGGAAGCCGCTCACAGTTTCTGCAGTCGTAAAGTATAACCTCAACCAGGCCTTCCAAAATACAAATATTATTCTCATCCAATGGGGAAGATGTATTCCCAAATAACCCTTCATCCCAAAACCCTTGAGACCTGTGGGAGGCTTAAGGACTTCGAGTACTCGCTCCACATGAGTATCAATGCTTTGTGAATTAGCATGAATATCCTATGACAGGTATAAGCGATTTAACTCCTTTTTACCAATCAAAATAGCTTCTTTAGCATATTCACTTGACACATTCTCAAGGCCTTTGATGTGTAGCTTTCCTCCTAGCTGTAACTCACATAACTCTGCTAAACCAAACCCCATCTTCGAATCCACAATGAAAGTGCTCAATGTTTTTAGACAAGTTAACTTACTAATATTGGAAGGCATTGATACTAATTCAGTGCAATGTTTAATCACAAGATGCCTGAGATCTTGTAATTGTGTCAATTGGTTGGGAAGACTAGATAGACTTGGACAAATATCAAGTTTTAGTATTGCAAATTCTGCAACTTACAAATAGACCCAGGCAAGGATTTGATGGGACTTTCAAAAAGTTCCAAGTACCTTAGATGCGTTAAACCCTTTAGTGCTAAAAGTTGCAAAGAACTTGTAAGTAATGCTCGAAGAGGAGTGTTTGATAGCAACAAACCCAACTTTCCAAAGCGAGCATTATTTAACTCAAGAAAAGTTCGTAAAGATTCAACTTTCCTGAAAGGGATAGTGTTGTAGTTTAATGGGTTATCAAACTTAGAAAAGGAACAACATATATGATGAACTCTGCTAGACTAATTAGTCAAGCTTCAATCACCAGAAGCCACACATTCTTCTCCCATATATGGACCTAATATTTGGACCTGATCCTCTGCAGCATTTGCAGAGATGGTATATCCAACTGCACTTCCTTGCACCTAGATCCAACAGCTCTACCATAATTGCTCAACAGTAGAGGGTCTCCTTTATCTACAAATTGCTTCATGTATATCTGCTCTAATACTTTATTTACATTGTAGTTACCCTTACATATTCTGCAATATAACAGTGTTATAATATGTTTCATTTCATCGATTCTGTTACATATAAATTGAACTTTGACAATGACAGTGAATGAAAAAAAATCCTTGAAAAATATGATGTAATAGTGAGCCAATTGTTGTTACAAATATCATAATTTGGAAGAAAAGGATAATTATTAAGGAATAAAAACAGTCAAACACAATTGTTGTTACAAATATCATAATTAAACTACCAAATTATATCTTTTAATTAAAATTAAAACAAATGCAATAGTGAGCCAATTGCACCAACCATCTTTTATAAATATGAAAAGAAATAAAAGTTAGATGGTTGTTTTCTAATTCAAAAAACAAATTGTAGCTTGCAAGCTTCTCACCTAGTTTTACTCATATGAAAGACCTCTAGCAATCATTTCACGATGAAGTTTGTCCGCCTTCTCATTCTTGCCATTTCTGGACAAAGCATGAATAAGAGTTGTGTAAGTTATGCCATTAGGAGTGCAACCGTTATCTTCCATTTTTAACATTAAGGACAATGCTTCATCAAACAAGCCCTCTTTACAAAGCCCATCAATCATAACAGTATACATCGTCGCATCAAAATGGAAGCCTTTAATCAAAAGATCCCGATAAACCTCTAGTGCATCCTTAATTCTTCCATTTTTGCATAGTCCATCAACAAGTACAGTGTATGTATACATATTTACCTGAATTCCTTGGTCTTTGATCTTTGCTAATAATTCAATTGCCTTGTCAACCTGATGGTTTTTAAACAATGCATCCAATATAGAATTGTAAGTGACCACATCAGCAGGTTGGCCTCTATCATGCATCTCATCAAGAAGATCCCAAACATCAGAGATTCCCCCCGATTTGCAAAGTCCATCAATAAGTGAATAGTATGTTACAATATCAGGAGATATGTTTTTTAAATACATTTCTTTGAAGAGAGTCATGGCTTCATCCACCATTTTTTTCTTGCATAATCCATTAATCATGACATTGTAGCTATTAACATCAGGAATCACTCCCCTTTGAGCAAGAGTGTTGAATACATATTTGGCCATGTTCACTTCATTAACCAAGAAATACCCATCTATTAAACAATTATACGTAACAACATCTGGTTTCACACCTTGTTTTATCATAACAGCTAAGACATTTCTAACTTTTCTAGTCTCTCCTTCCTTTGATAAAGCACCAATCAGTATATTAAAAGTAAAAACATTCGGAGAAATTTTCTTGACAATCATTTCAGAATATAAATGAAAAGCATCACTCACGAGTTTATCTTTGCAAAGACTATGAATGACTGTGCTGTACATTACCACGTTTGGTTCAACCATTAACAATTCAATTCTTCTAAGCAACTGAAGGGCAGCTGTTGTTTCTCCTTTTTTACATAAGCCATCAATCAGGATTCCATAACTAATTTGATTAAGCTGAAATCCCTTTGATATAACGTTGTCATGAAAATCCAATGCTTTTTTAATCTGACCACAAACACACATGCATTTCATAAGTGCAGTCACTGTTACCGTATTAGGGTGATAACCTAGCTTGAGAATTTTTGCCAATACAGAAAATGCAAAATTGAGTTGACCAAGTTGGCAGAAACAATTGAGCAAGATGTTCAAAGTAACAAAGTTAGGTTGAATTCCATTGAGTTCCATTTGATGAGAGAGTGAAATAGCAGTGTGAAACTGCTTGTTTCTAACAAGGGAACCTAACATCTTACCGATTTCGAACACGGATGATGATGGGGTAGGGTTTATATCGAGCATTCCATTGAATGAAGAATCAGCATCATTAACATTAACATTAACATTAACAATGAAGTTGTGATGTAATTGGGAACTGGAATTAGGTTGAGAGTAAAATCGGCGACGATTCAAATTGGGAATTGGAAGACATAAATTCTTCGAAGGAGAAAGAGTGATAGAAGCAGCAGCGTAACTTAGAACTGAAAATGACATTTTAATGGTTTGAGAGTGAAGAATGAGACTATGGTAGTAGTGATTCAGTTTAATGCTATTGCAACTTTAACAACTCAGTTTGGGATAATCTTTTTGGGCAGATTCTAGGGTGGGTAAGTGAAGTGGGTCTCCCACCGTAGGTCAGTTATGTGAACCGTTGGATCAACAATCTTATAATACACCGTCAATAGCTTATACAATTCTCTCTCTCTCTCTTCCCATCATCTCTAACTAGAGCCGTGACAATGGGCTGCACTAATGGGCCGGGCCATAAGCCCACGGTCTTGGATGTGCCGAACCTTAAAAAATGTAGTCCAAAATGCTATCGGGCTTTTCCCTCGAGTTAGTAGTTTTAAATAATAAATATGAATGATTTTTTTATAGTCTGTACAAATATTTCCACGGTTAGTCTGTATAAATATGAATGATTTGTCTAGTAAACTTACATGCATTTTCATACATCAATTTTTATAATGCTTATGCAGAATTCAATATCTTTGGAGACCCTTTTGCAGCTTACCAGGTTAGACAATATCTTTGGAGTATTACTTATCCACAAAATCAGTTCTTGCTTCAAAGAAAATATAAACACACATTCTAGCTTCAAAGTTGCACAAGTAATTACATTCAAACAGTGCATTGCATTTCAATCCTTTTAATAATCCAACATTCAACATTGAATATAATTATATATAACAAAAATATATAACTATGTTTGTGACAAAAAGTAAATTTCGTTTTACATAGGTGATTCATTCTGGAATTCCTGTCACTCTTGTTCCAATTGATGCATCAAACACAATCCCTATCACTAAAGAATTCTTTGAAGCATTTGAAAATAGTCAAGACACATATGAGGCACAATACTGTTTCAAATCCTTGAAAATAACTCGTGATACTTGGTTTGACGATGAATTCTATTCGGTAATTTCTTATTGAATTTAAATTTATATTTGTGCGATTATGATATTGTGTTACTAATTATGTGATTCATGTTTAATGAATTATAAAGGAACTAATATTCAAAATGATTTATTGTTACCAGAGCTATTTTATGTGGGACTCTTTCATGGTTGGTGTAGCAGTGTCAATCATGAGTAAACCTTATAACTATAAAGGAGAAAATGAATTTTCTGAAATGGAGTATATGAACATAACTGTAGTCACTTCAAATAAACCATATGGGATATCTGATGGCTCCAATCCACTTATCAATGGTCTAAATGTTCCTAAGTTCAATCTAGAAAAAGGTGGGGTGCATAGTGGTCATACTCAGAGATCCTCTTTGTTTTGTGAAGAATGGCAAAGGAAAATGTCAGGTAGATGTTTTTGCTTTTATGTACATTTAATTTGTTCCTCATGGTCACACGCAGAAACGATACTAGAAAAGTTAAATTAGCTGAAAAAATTTAGAGATAACAATATGAAATTCAGCTTTAGTTTCCTCGCTAAATTTTGCGACTGAAAAATTAGAGATATTTCATCTTGTTAGTCCAAAATTTTGGCTACTGATTCTATTTTTTCTAGTAGTGGCACACTAATATAGTGAATGTTATTATGTTAACATTTAATGTATTGCAACATGTGTTCTATAGGATGGTTACACAAAAGAGGTACATGGTCCAGACTCAGTAAGGGTGCTTGTTGCTGCAAAAGCAAAGCCTAACCTAGATGTTGGGAGTTCACTTGACAGAGAATATTTCATAAACTTTTTAAATGTAAGTTCAATTTATTTTCGGTATAAAGTTTATGCTATTAAGTTGATCACTTTGTTTTAGAAGGAAAAACACATACTTACATGGCGAATAATCTGAATAGAAAGTAATAATGGAATTATTTATGCTCTTGATTTTGATTGGATTCTTATTAAGATAAACATGAATGTGAATTTGACTATTGTCTTTTTGGTGGTTCAAAGGTTTTAAATCAACCACAACAAGCAGGGAAATACAACTTCACTACACAATTTCCTTACTACAAAGAAGTAACTTATAAGCCAGATTTTCATAATAAAGTATTGGGAAAACCTGTTGTGTTTGACATGGACATGAGTGCAGGAGATTTTCTAGCTCTATTTTACCTCCTTAAGGTGCCTGTTCAAGTAATCGACCTTAAGGTATTCTTATTTGTCTTTCCTTAATCACTTGTTTCACATAAAATCAAATATCTACACTCTAAGATAAGATAGGTAAAAAGTTCCAAATGAAAACTTCTTGACAGTTTAAGCTCAATTACAAATTTATGCATATTATTATTACTCTGTTGAATTATTTGCATGTGAACTATTGAAATGAAGAAACATAATCAACATTTAATCCAGGTTACATATAATTAACTTTGGTTTTAGGCAATCATTGTGAGTCCTACTGGATGGGCAAATGCTGCAACAATAGACATAATTTACGACATACTTCACATGATGGGTCGTGATGACATACCAGTTGGTCTAGGAGATGTTTTTGCAACGAATCAGACAGATCCAATATTACCAGTTGTTGGAGACTGCAAGTATGTTAAAGCTATTCCTCATGGGAGTGGGGGGTACCTCGATTCTGACACGCTTTATGGTCTTGCTCGTTATTTGCCTCGTAGTCCGAGAAGGTGTGTTTTAGTAACTTCCATGCCTTAGAGTATTTCTGTTACGACAACATTGAGATGCATCATAGACTATTGAAATGATATTAATAATAGAGTTCGGGTTACTAGACAAATCTAAAATGCACAATGTTATGTTTTGACTCAAATTTTTTTTTTAACTCTCACTTTACAGCCGCTATGGATAATCCAGACACCGTATTTTCATGAGAATTCTATATATTTGTTACCAACAAAGAACTAACACACTAATAATTTTCAGGTATACAGGAGAAAATTCTCTGAAGTTTGGAGCTCCACGAAATACAGATTACCCTGAACAAAGACAACCACTAGCTATGGAAGTTTGGGAATCTGTATTACAAACAATGAAACCAGGGACCAATATTACAGTATTAACCAATGGACCCTTGACCAATTTGGCAAAGGTTGTTTCAGTGAAAAACATAAGCTCAAGAATTCAGGTAAGCATTAGTATTTGTGTATGATCAACAAGAACAGTATGCTGCTCTAACAGTAGATTTCAGAGTAAACCATAAAAGCTTTATTGTCATTGAGTTAAAAAGTTCGCTTTTAAAAAACACTTAAATTGAATTGGCAGTGTTAAAACACTTCGGTGCAAACATTGACATACAGTTGCTTAAAAAATTCCGAAATGTTGCAGGAGGTTTATGTAGTGGGGGGTCACATCAGTAGGAATACAGAAGACAAAGGAAATGTTTTTTCAGTTCCTTCAAACCAATATGCAGAATTCAACATGTTCCTAGATCCTTTAGCTGCCAAAACAGTGTTCAAATCAGAAGTTAACATAACACTCATTCCACTGAGTACTCAGCGCAAAGTGAGTTCGTTTGCAACAGTTATACGTAGGTTGCGTGGGACAAGAAAAACAGCAGAGGTTGCATTTTCCAAGCGTCTCTTGTCAAGCCTACACCATTTGAAGCAAATTCATAACAGATATCACCATATGGTATAAATTTCTATCCATAACTATTTTTTCTATCTCAATCTTCTTTTAAATCGTAACTTCAATACTTTATGTTTAGATACAAAGGAGAGTAACAACTTAAATTAGAATCAATCACACATTTTCTACGCTGTTTCTGTTATTTAAGCCTTTCTGTTTGCAGGACACATTCCTGGGAGAAGTTCTAGGTGCAGTAGTAATGGCTGATAAGGTTTCAAGTTTGAAGCCAAAATTTGAGAAGAAGCCCATCAAAGTCTTAGCTAGCGGCGATGAATCCACCGATGGAAAAATGGTTGTGGACGAGAAACACGGAAAGTTAGTCAAAATATTAAGCAATGTGGATGAAAACGCTTATTATAATTTGTATGCAAACAAGCTTGGTGATCAATATCAGTCAGCTAAGGTAGGAAGCTTTAAAGAACAGACGAGAAAGTGGAGATATCCTCATGATGATAAGCCTAGCCAAGAAAAATGTGCTCAATATTATGGCTATAAGGCTTTTTATCAACAATGTGAATACACCATTCACATTGTTGAGTAATTTATGAAAGAAACAATATTAAATTACACCATTCATACAATTCTTTAGTATTCTTATATCTGATAACACTCTTTTTTTAGATGATTGTGTTTTAAAATTCATAGTTGGATTATAAATTCCTTTAAAAAAAAAATCAGTTTATAAATCACTGTCATATTGATTATTTGTATAATTTTACATAAATTTTCCAAATTATTTAATATATCATTGAAGTATGTTAAGATAAAGACTTTTTGAAAAAGAAAAAGGAAAAAAAAGTGTAGATTTCACCCTCTAAAAATGAATTATACCTAGTGAAAAAACCTACCTATAATCATTATTATTAGCAATAATTTTTAGTTTATTGGAATAACAGCACTAAAAATAAACTTAGTTTAATGTTGTCTTGTCTTGTACATAAAAAATAATGCTGGACGATGAGCATTGAGCAACTCCATTCTACCATGTGAGAAGTTACTTTGAATAGTGCAAGAGAAAGTAGCTGCTACAGTGGAAATAAGTACTTTCTTGATTATCTCAAGAACAAAACTTCTATTTTATATAAAATATTTTTACAAAATAAATTATTGTTAAATACAACACAACATGGCAATCATTCTTTTATATAAGCTAAAACAGATGTGCCAAAACAAATTGAAAAATAGTAGAAAAGTTGAAACTTGAATCGTAGTGTCTGAAGTACCGTGTAGAATCCAGAAAGCATTCCTTAAAAGTTCTAGCATGCGTTACAGCTCTTCCTACAGTATCCAGGAAGGTCTGAAGATCCAACCATATAAACAGGATTGTTGGTGCATTCTCCAAGGGTGGCCCATCTCTCACAGCTATCATGCTGATCGGAGCAGCCGCCTCCATCGCCTACCTTTTTATCAAATGAGTCTACATGAATCCATTTTGTCGCTGACCATTTCTCCCCTTCGATTACTGGGCATCCACCATGGAGACTATTAGTGTCTGGGGTAGCATGTGTGTCAAGACTGAAGAAAAGAAGTGCATCCCCTCTACGTGGTTTCACTGTGCAATGCCAAGTAATAATAAGAGAAAAAACAAACATTTAGCACAAGATTACTTTGGAAAAACTTTAAAGTATAATAACAGATGAAAATGCATCGTAAAAGTAATAACTACTAATCTAGTTGTTCACCTGCTACCCCTTTCTGGGCACACTCAGAGAGATCACTACTTTTTTCAGAACCTCTGCGACGTGGAGGTTCCTGTAAGCCGAATGAAAATTCATAAGCTATCAAAATTAGCTATTGGTAATAAAAGAACAAACAATTTCCTCTGTGAAACTATCAGATCCACCCTTTTAATGGGAAGAAACTGGAGAAGAGGATGCTGAGAATATCATATATAGAAAAGAATGTATCCTCTAAGACTACAAGCAGACAAATAAACTGTATGCAGAAAATGCATCCTCTATTTGTACAGTCACTCGATATATACTGCTTGTCCGAGTATCCGACCCTGGGTCCCCCAGTCATACACACACTTTTGTATGTCCTCCAAAATTTATACTCAGTTTCTAAGTCTTTTACTATGTAGTGTCAAAGAAATAGAATACTAGCATCCAGGGTCCTAGACAGAATGAAGAAAAAGTACATACTGCTTATGATCTCAGGCAATAAATTTGGCACAGTGAAAAATAGTCTAAATAGATTGAATTGGCACAAGATAACTGCACAATGTGAATCCAGCAGAACACCAATGTCATTCGATCAATAAAATTAATATTTGATTAACGATAACTGCAATGATTTGCCAGTAGTAAATTTTCAGTTCACAAGATAAACACCTATCAATTTCGAGTTGACTGTACAAACCTCTGCATTTGGGAAGACGGTTTCACCGCCTTTGGTCACATTAGTGAGATACATAAGAACAGTTGCGTAGCGATGTCCACCCTGAACTATATTAACTTTATCAGTAAAGTAATCATAATGTGCGTCATATTTCTGTCCATGCTCATATCTCAATACTTGTATGTCTTCCCCATTTTCTGAAATTCAACCATAAATATTACAAGGAGACTGATTAGTGTCTGACTGCTTAATTTCCATATACTATATCACAAAGAAAATCACGGAGCTTATTCCTAAGGTAGGTAGATAGGTAGGAATCATTTTAATATATTACACAAAGAAACTACTTATTCAGAAATAGATGAATTACCCCATTGATAACGGAACAATGCATCACTTATCAACTTGATACAATATTAAGTTCTTAGAATTGAGAGTTGGGTCTAACTCAACATTACAAAGCCGGCTTGTAAGGTGAGGATTGCCTCTACTTTATAAACATATATTCAATCAGGTCATCTCACAACCGATGTGAAACTTCTTAACAAAGTTTTTATATTGGTCCTAACTCATTTTCCCTCTGATACAAAATTAAGTTTTTATATTGGGCCATGCTTACAAAATCAACCTGTAAGATAGCTAAAAGGTGTCACCAATTATAAATCTTTTCAACGCGTTACTTGGTTTATACTCTAATAAAAATGATGGAGTACCTTTAGGAAGAAAGGTCCAGGCTGAAATCTTGTCCTCAATACCAGAAACAATAGGATCCTACAAATAAATAAATAAAAGAAGTATTATTATAAATGAAAAATAAATGATTGCATGATAAAATAAATAATAGATGAAGAAAAATGAAACCTTGTTTTTGGAAATGAACATGCCAGAGCTTGTTCGAGCATCGCTTAACTGTGCATCTCCGGAAAGATTATCCGCAACAGCAGATCTCTTCAGCTCTGATTTTGCCTAAATTAACAAAAACGAAAGTTAGTTAGTTAGTTAGTTAGTTAGTTAGTTAGTTAGTTAGTTAGATAGTTAGTTATGGATATTTGCAGAGAGATAGATATGTATTATGAACTTACTAAAGAAATCAAGTGATCGCATTCCAAGTCGGTGAGAAAACCTTGGTAAACAAAAGCTCTGCACATACATACATGGATTCATTTGAGTATCATATCATAAATAAACTTAATTGAAAGATACTTGCTATAGAGAGTAAAATGGAAAGAGAGTGACCTTGGATTCCATGAAATCTGTTTGACTTTGGAAGGGTTGATGATGGCACTAGCTGAACCAGCGTAAGAGCTTTCAACTTTAACCGTTTGGGAGATTAGCACAACCAAGAGGAACAGCATAAACCAAATTAACTTACTCATTTTCAGATTTGATTTGGATTACCAGTTCAATTTTCTGGAAATTAAATGTATGTTCCAATTTTGTGTTTGGTGATGATTGACTTTAAGCCTTTGATTGGATAACTTAAACTACCCAATTGGAACAGATATTTATTTCACTGTTTATTTTATGACAAGACAAAACTAATTTCCCATTCTATTTTTTTTTTAACTATGTAAAATAAATTATTAAGACTTATATTTTTTTGTAATAAAATAGTAAAAATGGTTAAAAAGTATATTTATTTATGATTAATGAAATAGTAATATTGGTTAGCACACAATTCAATTTTTGTACTATTACAAAAATAATTCTTCTCTATATTTTTCTAAAAATAAAATAAAATAATGGACCAAAACAAAAATGTTACGTAGAACCAAGAGTATTTGGTGTTTGATATTTGTGTTTATGGAATGAGATAAATAAGATTCCAATGACGAACCGATAAAATCAAATCTCAAGAGTAGGGATTCCAATGATTTAGAATAGAATTCGGTACAGTTAAGAAATCATGTAAAGATAATTTGAGAGTTTTTGAGAGAATAAGATAATTTGTTGAATATTGATTGATTCTCAAATGAAGCACAAAGACTTCTTAAATACAATACCATAAAAGCTACAAGGGTGAAATGACATAAAAGTAAAATTATTATTTAAAATTAACTAATAAGATAATACTACTTAAATCCTAATAACAGTTTAAGTGTTTATTTGGTTGGAGGGGAGGGAGTAAACAAGGGAGTAAAATTCCTCCTACACCTATTTTTTGCTCCCCTATTTGGAAAGATTTGAAGGGGAGGAGTATTTATTTCAAATTGTCAAAGTTATCCTTATTGATAATTTAAGCTAGGTTATGCACTTATACTACTGCATCTTTGTTGCATTTGTTTTCATATCACAGTAGAAGATGTTGCCGAGCCTTGCTTGCTTTACTTTTTTTTTTTCTTCTTACTTTCAACTTTTTATTAAATTTTATTTACATCGCATTCGAACTCTATATTATAAGACCCCATTTTCCTAAAATTTAGAGGGTTAATACCAAAAACAAATTACTATCATAATACATTGTTTTATAAATATTTTCATAATGTACTACTATTTTAAAAATGCTCTAATATTTTTAAATGCCAAATATTTTGTTCAAACCTTTGTGTTTGATTATCTATGGAGATTTTGGTAATAATCTACTTCCCCTCCCCTCCAAATCCCCCCAATTTGGAGGGGTACAAAAAGTGGGTGTAGGAGATTTTGCTCCCCTCCCCTCCTAAAAATTGAAAGAAACCAATGGCAACCCTCTCATGAAATGTCACTCATTAATTCAAATTTACAGGCTTTCATGTTCAGGGGAAAAAAATATTACACAATAAACATGTAAATATACAGTGAAGAAAAAATGTGGTTGTTATCAGGAGACGAAAAGTATCCTTTATTAAACTTGGAATAAGAATCCCCTGCACGACGTCAATGAACATTGCGTGTGATTAATCCTTCAAATACAGTGTATAGGTCCTTGTTTTCAGGTCCAAAAATTTCATCCGCTTTTTGTAGAGTCACCTGCAATTTTGCACACAGAGAGCTAAGTGTCTATTAACTGAAAAAGACATGGTTGGTGAGAGAGGACCAAAGGCAACTTGGCAGAGACGGGTTGAATTACCTCTCTTGTTTGTTTATGAGAATTTAGCTCCTTAACATTTGCTAAGAATGCACCAAACTGCTCGTAAGACAAACGGTTCCTAATAATAACAACCATGAGATAAAAAAGAGAATAATCTAATCTAATTTGACAAAAAAAATGAGCCAAACAGTATAATATGTTTTAAGATGAGTCTGTTTTGATTTGAGGAGCTACACAGTTTGTATCGGCTTCGTAAATCATATCAATCATGTCATCTACCGATGTTTCTGTCGATGGAAATTGAGTTTCTGAACTTGATATAATAGTTTTCAAAGTTTAAAGATAGGGGCCCTCACCTGACTTGGCGAAAGAACTCTTTCCCATCCACCCGTGTTCGTCCTGTAATATATAAGTTAAAAAAAAAATCAAACGAGAGAGAAAAAGTTGAACCTAATGAAAACATTCTTCAAATTCAAAATATCAAGCACCCCATTCTTCATTAGGATGCAAGATGCAACAAGATAATCCAAACAGAGTAACCTACTGAAAACATTTCTAAATGCAATCTTTATGCACAATGCAATGGTAGCAGAGTTGGAAGAACTAACCAGATTGTGATCCTGTTACTGAGTCAGAGCTTGATATTGAACTGTGACCTGTCGAGGAAAACACTGAAGACCTATCATCATGCATGCCTCTTGAAGTTGAAAAGGAAATGGAATGTCGCCTTGGAGACATGGGTCTAGATGTTCTTGTTGGCGATACTGATACAGAAAAACTAGGAGGTGAACCAGGGGGAGTAAGCCGAGGAGTGGTACTTTGGGATGCTATGAGGAAATTATATGGCACTCTAGGTCTTATGTCTGCAATATTAGAATGGAAAAAGCAAGAAAGGTAAGGATACACATTCAAAATTACAGTCGTTCATTTTTCAACAATATCAAGTGGTTGATGTGCAGTGTGTGAGTATCCTAAACATCAGGTACCGTGTTCGATTCCTGTTGATAAAAAATATAATTCACAACATCAAAATAAAGAAATCAAGAGACAATATATTGTCTTCTTTGGTAACACTGACTGAAATGTTTGTATACCCATTTTCCTCATAAATGAGAGTGCATAGTACATACCATCAGATTCTTGATCATCGCCAAAAGAATTTCCACTAGAAACGCGGGGCATTGATGAAGATGTAGATGGTGGCAATGAAGCGTCATTATCTGCAATAAAATGAGAACTTCTTAGAACTGAAAATGAAAAATGCAGCTAATGGAGCTCAACTTCAAGGGCCCATTTGCAAGATCGGAAAATATAGGAATATGAAAGGGAAATCTTAGGTAAAATAGAAAAGTTTCCATCCATTCATGTCCCTATAACTCTCTCCTCCCTCTCTTCCAAACAGAATCTAAAATGCTTTTAACATTGTCAGCCAACATTAATGACAGAACTAGACTAGTAGTCCAAAGAATTTATATAAGTAAGCTATTTTCACACTCTAGTATTCTTGATCCTCTCATTTCTTTAGCAACAACAAGACTGTAACATTCAAAGAGAGAATGACACAAACAACTTCTATACAAGATCATCAAATCCTAATAATTTATGTATTATCATTGCCATTATTATGATTTCAAACCAACGTGTGCAAGTGCAGGCATCCAAATGGTAAGATGATGAATGCACATTCAAAGGACAAATATGCTGCATATGCCTAGAACTAGAATAGAACGATGTTTCAAAGTGTCTAACAGGCAGTTTCCTGAAGTCCATACCAAATCCTTTATATAGTTATCTTGATAAGGAAATGAGCTTGTAAGAATTTAAAGACGCTATATTCCCCATAAGTTTACTCTACAAAATAAAAGTTGAACCAAAAGCACCCTAAAGTTTATTACATAAACAGGGAAAAAAAAATTAAACAAAGGGCCTAAATAACAGAGCAATTTACTAACGGAAGCAAGACTCAAACAATGTTGTGACTTGTGACCGAGGATGATATACAACATGTTGAAATTACCTCCAAACTGTGACGTAGAAGTCAAACTCGATTGACTTTGTATTCTAGCAACAATGTCAGGAGCTCCTCCCTATGCCAGATACCAGTAAAATCCAAAAATTAACTAAGGAAACACTCTTGAAACAAATAGCATTAGCTAGTAGTACTATTAAAAGCAATTCATACATGATAAGTGCATAAATGCATTATCCATTCAACCAAGACTAAAAAGTGGTAAGCAGCACATAACTTTTTTTTTTTTTTGTAAATAGACGAAATGACAAAGTCATTATAAAGTCGCACACATGGGTGGAGGAGCCGGGGTTGAAACCCCGGTCATGGCGTCGTATGGCCTAACAATTTCGGCATTTTTTGCCCGTCGAGCACATAACTTCTTAATCAAAGACAACAAGCAGCATTAAATAACAATAATATTAATGCTAGTAACTTACAGAATTATCATTATCCTCTTGAAGTGATTGCATAAGCGTCTTTCTGAAAACCTCTAACTGCATGCATATATGTTCATAAGCTTAAATTTAAATTAAATTACCAAAAATAGATTATTACTATAATCAAAATTTAGTACTATTTTATTTCACATTAATTAATAAAATCCTAGTAAAAAGAACCTTGGAGACATCTCGATTAAGCTTTCTGACAGTGTTGGAAAGCGAAGCATTCTCCTTAAGCAAACTCTCCTAAAGTATATCAAGCTCAACCACCGAAAACAAATAAACCAATTAATTAATTGAACAAATACTAATCAGAGAGTTAAATTTAAGTAAGGGAAATTGAACCGGGTTCGGATTTGGTTGGGACCTTATCTTGTTCAGCGCGGACGAGTTTATCGGCGGTTTCGGAGAGGGAGGCATCGAGGGACTCAACGTGAGATTGAAGTTCGGCGATGAGACTGTCTTTCTCGGCGATCTCTGCGCGAAGTTCCGATGACTGTAATTCGAGGGCGTTCACACGTGTCGATAAAGCAATGGAAGTGATCTTGCGAGCTACATCGAGTTGCTCAAATGGATCTGACGGTAGCACTTGCACGACATCCTCGGGAAGATCGAAGTACGAACCACCCGATTCTGCCGTCATCGTTTGTTGCTTCGTAGATTGTTCCTCTCACTTTTTCCTTCTCTTTCTTTTCTTATTTCTTTTTACCAAAAATACTCCATTTTCTATTTCTTTTCTTCTTTTCTTTACTTTTTTTATTTGTTAATGGTACTTGAAAAATTTTACTGCCCGATTTATGACAAAAAAATAAAAAAAAATTAATCGCTAAGATTTTCATAGAAGAAAAAACATTCTATTATAACTAATTTGAAATTTATTTGTTTTTTTTACGGGAAAAATTTATTTGTCTTATAAGATAATATACAACTACTCAATTTAATAGTTTTTGTTTAGGAGTTGGATCCTCTCCAAATATACTTAATTGGCTAAGTTTATGGTTCACTCGAGTAAGATAGATAACTCAATTGACTAAGTTAAATGAGTTAAGAGTTAAGGAGTTGAAAGTCTTGAAGGTTCAGACTTTATTTGGATTCCCTAAAGTCACATTTTTCTACATTTCCTACAATAAACATAAATGCACTTGGAAATACAATATTTTCTCTTTCCTAGTTATTTTTTGCTTGAATGTAGGTGAATTTAGGAAGAACAACTTTAGAGAATCCAAATCTCAGACTTTAAGTCCTGACAAAGAAAAAAAACTAACATAATATTGTAATTGTTCTAGATAAACAAAATAGTCCTACATCACGGCGCCTTTTCTACAAATGACAAAATTGTGACGGGTTAACCTTAAAGCGGACAATCTCTCAAAAATGTAGACTTGAGGTTGAATCTGAACATTGGCGCCGTCTGTGGGGATCGAACCCACGACCACGTGTGAGTGTTATGTATAAACTACCCTTTGTCTCCAAAGCAATGTGGGACTATTTTGGTGTATCCATAACAAAAGTCCCCCAACCGATACTAAGGGGCTAAGGCTAAGGGGCTAACGGGTGTCGATCACGGGCATGCGCGGGGCACCCACAAGTCGTTCCCCGCAGACGGCGTCAATGTTTAGATTCGACCTCAAGTCTCACATCTCCCGGAGATTGTCCGCTTTGGGATTAAACCATCATGGTTTTGTCGTTTGTATAAAAGGCGTCTCGTGGTTTGAAATGTGTAAGTGTTGTATATAAACTACTCTTTGTCTCGAATACCAAGCGATGTGAGACTATTTTGGTATATTCATAACAGTAATATACTAACAAACTAGGGAAAACAACCATTTTAATCCCTTAATGTGCAACTCGTTGTCATTCTGATCCTTGACTGGAGAAAAAAAATACAAAATAGTCTTTGAATCTGCAATCTGTTAGTTACTTTGATCCCTGACATTAAAATATAATGATCGTTAACATTTCAAAAAAACTAACATGCCATTTTTTGGTACACGTTGGCATGCTGAGTTGGCACGAGGGACCAAAGTAAGAATATGATTTTCTGCATTAACAACATCTTGCTGTAACTAATCTCAGCCATCCGATCTAAAATTGGTGTCTGAGATTGATTTAATCATAAAACTGTGTGAAACGCCAAAACCGTCCAATCTTAAATGAGTGACTAAGATTAAATATCGTACGAGTGAAACTGTGTCAAAAGTTGACAGCATGGATTTTAGATCCACCAAAGTGAAGATTTCAGACAAAATTTTAATTATTAAAAAATAAAATTAACATGTTTCTTTAATTAAAAAAATTGAAGTAAATTTTAATATGCTTTTTTTTCAAGCTTTCATCTTCCATTGCTTCAAACTCTTCTCCCCATTTACCATTCCCCTTTATCGTTTTTGGCTTTTTGCCATTCACTCACACTACTTTGTTTGAATCTTCACCGTGTTACACCTATTCTGAGTCAATTGATATTCACCCACAAGACCAAAAAAACTCTTTTATGGTTTAAATCATTTTAGTCTCAAATGTGCGCATTGATGTCATAGTAGTCTCTGACTCACATAAAAATATAAAATGATCTCTTGTGTCAACTCAGCAAGTTTATGTATGTCCAAGAAAATGTCAGGTCAACTTTTTTATTAACTCAACAACCAAATGAAACTAAACTGACTAACGAAATACAAATTGAGAGATTATATAGTAGTTTTTCCTCGGAATTAAAAGACATGGAGTCACACATTGAGGACGAAAATGGCTATTTGCCATTTTTTTTTAATGGTTCACTCCATAAGCTACGCAAAATATCTTCTTCTTTGAATCATTTTATAACCCTTTTTCACTTCTTTTTCTTTCTTTCGGCGACTCAAACACGTACTGACGTCGTTACTTTAGGTCAGGTGCCATAGCTACGTCCCGAAGCAAAGAATGAAAACGAAAAGAGTTGGTTCGGCAAACCAAAGCAAGAGTGGGTCCCGCATGACCCCATCAAAACAAACAGAGACCCTGTCTGGTCAGCCAACTACAACGCACCTCTCTTATTGAGTCAGAATTGAGGTGCCACCTCTATCTCTACTTTATTATTTTCCCATTTTTTAATTAATTTTACGCGTCATTATTATAATCAAGGACGGTGCAAAACTCCAATTATTTTATCCTTCTTCCCTCCCCACCTATATATATCAACCCAATCCACCTTCACATAAATATATTCAACACCATTTTCATTAGTTTCTAAGTTCTAACTTAAATTAATTTAATTTAATTAGCTTCTTATTTTTCCTCTTAATCTTCTTCTTCTCTTAGTTAGCTTTAAGATTAACTAAACCGCCATGGGAACTCAAGTTTTACACCCTCAGGACTATTTCATTAGACCAACTCCAGCTCCTTTTTCCCACCGGAGCAACCACTACGGCTACCACAACCGTGCCGTGACCTCGAAATCTTACCGGAAACCGGTTGCACGGCCAGAGATTAAGAAACCGGTCTTTGCGAGTTCATACCAACCGGAAACTGCTTTAGTTTTGAAAAAATCAAACACAGATGGCTCTTTGACGGTGAAAAACGTTGGTTCTACTGTTGAGAACGTGACGATGATTCTTCGTAGGGGTAAGTCGTTGGATTCGTCGGTAGTAGCGGTGAAGAACGATAAGTACGCTGGATCTGCTTTTGCGGTGTCTCCGTCGCCGAGCGAGCTTCCTCTTCCATCTTTTGTGACGAAGAAGAAGACGTTAGCGACGTTTGATGACTCTGCTACGCAAGATCTGAGGCGTTTGCTTCGAATTGTTTGACGATAGAGAAAACGGGTTGCGGTTCCGGGTTTTGGATCGGGCGGAACCCGATAAATTATATATCTGTTGATCCATTTTTACTTCTCTCTCACTGGTCTCCGTTACTGTAACTTTGGTCTTCTCAGTTTCAAGTTCTGATCCGTTCGTGATTTTTTTTTTCGAACGAAAGGGTAGATCTGAAATTGGGGGTGATTTGTTGTCTGGATGGTTTCGAGTAGGGTACAAGCCATATGTGTATCTTGTGCAGTTCTATTTAATCATGTTCAGATTGTAAAAGGTTAATGTAGAAAAATTAAGGATGTAATATCAGTTTAAGGTTAATAATGAATAAATAATACTTTATCCGCTAAATATTGGTGTTTGATGCGTGTTAACTGTTACCGGCAGGCGGCGACATATTTGGGTACCAGAAACAATCATGTAGAATAGAAGGTTTAAAACAATGCATATAAGTTTTTTTTCCCTTTTTTAATCAAATCTTCACAAACTTTGGAGAATACATAAGAATTCATTTTAGTAGAATAGATTAATATTTAGACCCGACAACAAAAATGGAGTAAAATGGTGGAGAATGAAGTATTATAGAGATGTTTGGTTTTTTTTTTTCTTAATAAGGTTGTTTGTAATGAACAACTTTTAGTAGAGAAGAATATTTTTTAAGAGACCAAAAATTATATAAGCTACTAAAATTATCTTATTCATATATTGATTTATATTTGTCAATGTCTTTTGTATCTCTTCCGAGATTAGATTTAGATGATGGGTTACAGTGAGTAGTTAATTATGGATTATTGATGATTGTACTTTGTTGGGAAGGAGATGATGATATTTGTACGTGCTTCTATGAACAATAAGTAGGCGGCAAATATGAGAGGTGAACCGGACGAGAGAATATAGGCTCAATTCCCCTAGGCCTAATAGTCCACCATGGGATAACCGCTCAAAAATTGTAGTACGCCCAATATGACAAAGTCAAGCTCACTATTGCCAATTTTGACTCCACCATCACCCCACCACTCCATGTACTCTCTCAACTATTCCCTCTATGATCTCTTATGAGACTCCTATATATAAGGCATGACCAGGATCAGGAAAAGGGATTCATGCTTTCATCAAACACAAACACAAAGAAAAACCAACATCAATGTCTAGTTTCCTATTAGCCTGATCACATTCTACACTCTACATACCTCTTAAACTCCTTGTCGGAACAAGAGGTATTTAGGATTATATAAAATATATCGGACTTAACTCATAACGGTTGGGCTACAGAATTTGATGGCCTATGTGTCCAAGCAAGTAGTAATTGTGTCCCAACAAGGATGGTTTCTCTTGTTAAAAAAAAAAACAAGGATGGTTTCTCTTCCCACCCCCCTCATGTCTCTTTCACCTCCACATTCCCTAAAAAAGTTTGGGCCGTAGAACCCGAACTTTTTTCTAATGTAACATTTTGTAAAATTTAAACTGAAAAAAGTTCGGGTAACTAGAACCCGATTTTTTTGGAGGGGGTGTGGGGGTGAAAGAGACATGAGGGGGTGGGATGAGAAATTTTCCCCAACAAGTAGTAATTGTGTTTGTTTTAAGATGCATCCATCATGTGATTCACAGAAAAGTTATCTTCCCACTCCCGTCATGTCTTTTTGACCCCCTACACCCCAAAAAAGTTCGGGTCTACGGCTCGAACTCTTTTCTAGTGTAAAATTTTGTAAAATTTACATTGAAAAAAGTTCGAGTACTAGAATTCGATTTTTTTGGAGGGGGTGTGTGGGGTCAAAAAGACATGAGGGGATGGGAAGATAACTTTTCTGATTCACATAGCTAAATATGATCTAGATAACCTAATTAAATTCGCAGATGAGTCTTAGTCCAATCCAAAATATTTTTTTATAGCATTAACATCCTAACAACTCAATGAATTCTGACCTAGTTCAATCCAAAACATATTGTTTTCACAACTCAATAAGTTATGACCTAGTTCGGAAGGGGCTGAAACCACTTGATGCCAGAACTAACCTCCGAACTAGATTAAACTGGTGGTGATTTTTTTTTGCAGCACTTTGGCATGATGAATTATCTTCGCTCAATTTAAAAAATTACTCTTATTGCCCCCTAAGTTACTCTCAGGCCCCCCAATAAAATTCAAAATACCGTTATTTTGCATGTACTGTTTTTTATTCTTGAAGTTTAGGATCAATTCGGATCCTATGGTCCGAAATACGAAAATTTTCAAAAAAAATAATATGAAAGCATCCATTCGGATCCTATATGTTCCAAAGTGTTATAATTTCGGATCTGGCATTTTGAAACGCTTTGAGGATAATTTTGCGAGTCTCGGGGGACCTATGAGCAATATAAGGGGGCTTAAAAAACAATTTCCCTCAATTTATAGTGGTTTGATTCCAAATCAGGGCCCGCCTAACACCTTATAAGAGGCTTTTTAAATTTGATAATAGTATTTTAATAAAATTATTAAATTTTAGTATTAATTAATTATTTTTTATATTGTTTGTTCCTGTCTGGAACTGAGATATTGATACTTAACTAGAGAAAGTCTTAGAGTAGGTAGATGTGTAAAAATGTGATGATCTTTTGTGAGAGAATAAGAGACTTATATATAGGCCTTGGGATAACGTCTCGGGGCAAGATACTCCTTCTCCATGCTCAGAAGCTAGTGGCTCCGCCTTTTGGGCCGGGGATATATCCCATCTAGCTATATTTTGACCCCTCATTCCGTTAGGGTTAGGGGTGCATTGTTGACGCCATGGGCGAGTACCTTGACTTGGTTTCTTTGAGCCTCGTCTGACTTGGACAAGTGACCCATTTGAGTGTTATTGGACTTAGACAAATAATTCCCGATATTTTATCCGATCGACATACATTTTAAATACAAAATTATTTAACAAATATAATTAATTTTATTTCATATTTTCTTAATCCATAATAAAGTCGATTATTTTATTCAATCTTTGTTGAGAGAATATTAATTTTGTTTTGAAAATAGAAGAATAGGAGGCTTATTTTACCAAAAAAATAAAGAATATGAAGCCTTTTATTAAATATTTTTTAAAGATATTTTTAGAAGCCTAAAACAATTGTCTTTTTAGTCTTATCCTTGGGCCGACTCCGTTTCAAATGACCGGCATGGTGAGACGAGATATTTTATTCTATTTAGATGATCGACTTGTGTGTTTGGTGAGTCAATATGGAAGTTAAGAAAGAATGTCATATTTTGACAACAAGCTTATGATGTCACTCAACAACTTACAAGTATTTAGGGCCCGTTTGGTGCGCATGATAGTATAGAGACATAATAATATAAAAAGCTGGATAAGGAAAGGATATGATAGTGACAGGATAAACACATATCATGTCATGTGTTTAGTGCACACAGGATAGGATAGTGACAAACTTTATAATATTGTCAATATTTATTCATTGATACTACTAAAATTTAAATTGTAGCACTAAGATAAAATATCAAATTAAAATAACACACAAGTAAAGTAGATACATGTTATATTTATCTAAAAAGTTATTCTCGAAAAGCAATGACAAAATTATTTTATACACATTTTTTATAAAAAAAAATCATATAACGATTAATTAGTATACATATGGTTTTATAAAATAAAATAATAAAAAAATATTAAATAAAATAACAAATCATATAAAGATTAATTAGCAAACGTATGGTTTTATACAATAAAATAATAAAAAAATATTAAATAAAATAAAAAATCATATAAAGTTTAATTAGTATATGTATGGTCGCATGAATCAAGTAATATATATTAATAATAAAAAAATATATATGCATGACTTAATAGCAAAATATGGTGAAAAAAGAATAAAAAATTCATCAAAATGCATTCACCCGATTTCGAAGGGGGGGCATTCCTATCATATTGCTAACCCAGCTTAAAGTAAGGATTAAAATAACAAAGGCTCAATATGATAGGATAAACAATATGTTTATTTTATCTTTTCCAATTGATGCACCAAACAAAAGATTTGAATAGGATATGATAGTGTTATCATATTATGTCTCTCTATCCTGCGCATCAAACGGACCCTAAGGTGATATCTTAGTACTTGCTTAAGGCGAGAATGATTTTTAAATTATATTTTAATTTACTATACACATTTATAATGTCAGCCAACAATATTTTTTTAATAATAAATTTAGCCAACAATTAATGATGTCACTTTTATGTTTTCAAATTTTAGTTTAATTGATAAAAATGCTGAAATTATTACGCTCAACGTTATGATAGGAGTTTGAAGCTCATTTTCTCCACTCGTGTGTTTTCAATAGTTATTGCTATTTTGTCTATCAATTAAAAAAATGATTTTTTTTTACCAATTATTAAAAAAATGATGTCACTTTTATAAAATTGTTAATACTCATTCATTGAAAATTAATGTGTCTACCTAACTGCTTTTTCTATAACAAAATTATTATTCCGAATAAAAGAAAAATATTATTGATTTAGAAAATGTATAATATTCATTTTAATTTGTTTTTTTGTTTTGGGTACACTGTTTTAATTATATAATATCTAGCCTTGTGAAAATAATTGTATTATTACAACGACCAATTTGTTTCCAGAGTTTTTGAAAGCTTGCGTGATTTTTCTTTGTATTTATGCAAGCCTTTGAATATTATAATTTGATTGCTGCTTCTCAGAGGCTAGCCGCATAAAATTGCATGGACGACATATACACGTTTGGAACTCAATGAAGTATCAACCATGCAATTTTTCTTTTTCTCCATCCTTCATCATGCAAGTTAAGGTATTGACTCAAATATATTTCGAATAAGTTGTCCCAACCATATTATTTTCAATACTAATATATTTATTAACAAAATTAATAATAAATATTTGTTGATGTATTATTATACTTATTTTAAACATAAATATATCAAATTGTATTTTTTTAAATACATACATATTATAATTAACTAGCGGGTCAGACAGGCGCGTTCCGCACTTATGTCTAAAAAAATTGTATTTTTTTAAATACATACATATTATAATTAATGTAACCGATTAAGACATGAAAGTTGACGATAAGGGAGGACTAGCTTCTTAACAAATCAAATAAACAAGTTAAACTTCATATATGCCCATAGTATATGAATTACAAACTATTTTGATATGTATCCTACAAACAGGCTGTTGAGCATTCAAATTCGTATACGTGGATAAATAATTTAAAATTGTTAAAAAAAATCTTTACTATTCCTCTTCGTCATAAATGAGAGATCACTTATCTAATTTTGACTTTACAAAAATAAAGGAAAACAAATACTACAAGTTAAGTTTTGAGACACATAATTAATTTCAAAGGAGAGAAGTGTAATATTCTCTATTATATTGTGTATAAGAGTGTATATTTTAACATAAAATAAGAGAGTAGCATAATTATATTTAAACATTTCTCAAAAACGGGGATTGTAATTATGATGAAATCGGGGAAACTGTGATTAGTGTGGGCTAAATTTGCACTTGTGATGCTGTTGTAATTAAAGACTTTAAAGTTGTCAATATTGCAACTGCGATTGTAGTGGTAGACCACAATTTAAGACAATAGACGCATGGACCAAGGGAAAAATCACTATAAACAGTCTAGGAGCTTTCGATTATGGTGTTGGTCGGAGCATCAATCAACCAAAGAATGATCGTGTGGATTTCACAAAAAATAGAGAAGAGATTGTCCGATTGCTTCAAAAAAAAAAAAAAAGATTGTCCAAAAACAATATATATAAAGGAGTGATGGAGTACTAAATTGTCGCGATAATGACAAAGACTCAAATCAATTGCTACGTAAAACATTACATCATACGTTCATACGATAGTAATAGAGGCATTCAACCTATTTATAGAATATCATTTTTTTTTATCTGTGAATGTATTACGGTAAGTTTTTTTTTCTATAGATAAGCGACGATCGAAACTAATACGGTAATTTTGTTGAAACTTCAAAATATTATTTTTAATAAAATCACAATGTCTATCAATCTCACAGTGAATCCTATCATCACTTATTTAGAAAGTAATTAATCACTTTGGACTATTTTTGATTTTGATAGAAGTAATCCTTTTGGACTTATTCAACATGCATGGAATAATTCATTACTGCAAATGGCCAAATGGGTGTGATAAAAAACAATTATTTTTAAGGTTGTAAACTTGTAGTGGAGATATTTCAAAAAGTCGTCATTAACCTAGCAGCAGCCTCTAATCATTCTAACTTATAGTAATTAATTAGACTTAATTAAGCCAAGTCCAAGATTAGGTGTCATTTATGACTAAGTCCTTTCTCTATCTCTTTTTCCACTTCTATAAAATCCATCAACAAACACATAAGAAGAAAAAAACATACATAGCAAAACAAAAGAGAACTTTAAGCTACCTTAGCTAGGTCTCATTTTCCTTACCTACAAAATCTCTCATTTCTTACGATGGATCAAAAAAATCAAAATGAAACAATTACTACACAATCAACCTTAAACACAGAAACACCAACAACAGCTGCAACATTTAGTACCTTAAAAAAAAACAGTAGTGGTGGACTTGGAAGCCTCATAAAACTACTCCCAACAGGGACAGTTTTCTTGTTCCAATTCCTAAACCCTATTGTTACAAACAGTGGTGAATGCAAAACCAGCAACAAGGCACTAACCTCAATTCTACTTGTAATATGTGCTTTCAATTGTTTGTTTTCAACTTTCACAGATAGTTACACAGGAACTGATAAAAAGAGACACTATGGAATTGTGACAACAAAAGGATTATATCCTTCTCCTGAGTCGAATTCGGTCGATTTATCGAAGTATAGACTTAGGTTCAGTGACTTTGTTCATGCTGCTTTAGCTTTGCTTATTTTTGCATTGCTTGGACTTCTTGATTCAAACACTGTTCAGTGTTTTTATCCTTCTTTTGAGTCAACTCAGAAGCAGCTTCTGCAGGTTCTGCCTCCAGCTATTGGTGTTTTTGTTGGTGGAGTGTTTGTGATGTTTCCACAACAACGGCATGGAATTGGTTATCCTGTTAGTACTGATGAATCTCATGATACCTCTAAAATATCGGTTGATAATACTGCGGTATCTCCCCAAAATCCAACGAATAATGTTTAGTAACACATACGGTGCAGTCAGCTGTAGACCGTTAAATTAAGATGCAACGGAGAACGGGGAACCAGCTACAATGTAAAGTCGACCGAGAAGATCTATGTGTGTGGTAGTATATTCCCTCTGGTCTTAAATACAAGTAAAGAGTCACTTCTCAGATTCATTGAATAATGACCATATTCATTCATTAGTCAATGAATCTTAAATACGAAATTTTGCTTGTATTTGGAACCGAAATGAATAGTTTTTTATCGTTCAAAATTTAATTATTTACTTTGTGTTGGTTTGAGTAATTCTTGTGTAAAACACAGTCACATTACCAATGAGAAAGAGATTGATTTAATTTTAAATTTTTAATATAAATTCTTGTGTGTTTTTTGCTTTGCTTTTATTTTTATTTTTGTGATTGTTTTACTATAACATACATTTATAATTTAGAGCTTTCGATTTATTGTAACTACATTTTTCTCATACAAAAATTGATTAGTCTTGGGTGAACATTTCAATATTGTGTTGCCAACAAAGTTATATTGATGTATATCATCATATTTAGTATAATTGTGTGAAAACAAAAAAGAATATTCATGGAAAATTAATTAGCTGACGTTAATCTTTAAAAAGTCTCAATTTGAATTTAAGTTAGTTTAAGCCTTAACGGTGTCATACATTCATACTAGTATTTTGGATGATTCAGTTTGAACTTTGAGCCATCACTATAGAATAGTCTCAATTTGGTGTATTATATATGTATGTTTAACCATTCAAAAAAAAAAAGAGTATATGTATAGTATTATTTTAAAATGTAATGTTACAATCAACTTTCCTTTCCTTTGTTGTCATTTTCATTTCTCTTATGTTCACATTAAATAAGCTGCATTATTATTTAAAAATTAAAATTACAATCAAGTTGATCAAAATAAATATCACAAATTGATCCAAAAAAGAGAGTTCAGAACCAAAACTTATTGAACATTTTTTTTATATCTTTTGTGAAAACCGTATGAATCTATTTAAATTTCGATGATGTTCATGAGGTATATATATAGTATAGTGTAAATTATAAAGACTACTTATCATATTTATGGGGGCGTCTAATTATATGGATCCGATTTAAATTAAAAAGAGAATGATAGTTTTAATAAATTGATAGTTCTTTAAAAAAAAAATGATTCCTTATCAAAAAAAAAAAAAAAGAAGATTAAATTGATAGTCTATTTGAAAATGAAATTTCTACAATCTGAACTTATTTTTTACTAGATTGTCCCACTTTTTAGTTTAAAACCAATTAAAACAATTTTCTTTTAATTTTTTTTGAAGAAAATTAACTTGAGAGTAGATTAAAAAAATATTAACTAGCTTTTTGTAGTTCATGAAATCACTTTTTAATTTAATTTTCTTAAGATGCATTGTCCTTTTTTTGGGTCAAGCTTAAGATGCATTGTTTTGTCGTGGTTAAATATATACTACTCCAATCTAAAATAAGTACGTGTCAGCTTCCCAAAAAAAAATACCATATTACTAAAAAACAATTGGAAAAAATGACCAGACCTCCCAATCTAAAATATTATTGATCTCATTCACAAATTTTATTTCAATTGGTAAAAATATCAAAATTATTTGGTGGACGCTGTGATTGAAATTCGAACTCCGTCAATGGAACATATTGTCATTTCGACTATCTACCTAATTTTTTTTACATCTATTATTGTTGGAAAATCAATGGGAAAAAACTCACCACACAAAGTAAAAATAACCAAAAGCAACTCATAATAAAAATTTATTACTCAATTTGCAATTTTTACAAAGTGAAATTGAAAATATAATAACTCTACTTGTTTTCTTCTTCTATGAGACTTGAATTTGTAACCACTTTTACGCAACAATTACTATGTAAGAGTATCACTTTCAGGTTATGTATATCTTTCATAGATTCTAGTGTTTGTTTTTCTCTCTTTAAATTTATTTTATTCCATCCAGATGCAAGGAAGAAGCCAAGAACTGCATGTTATAAGCTCTATCTCCAGGGTCAAAGGTGGAACACACGTTGAATATTAGTCTTTCAAAACGTGTATGTGTTAATCTTAATTTCAACTATGCTATACTATCATTACTAGGAAAGTGATTCATAGATAGTTAGTACAAGACAAAATTAGAGGACAAATCTTACTTAGCTGTATCTTCTTTCACAATACTACGTTATTTCCACATAGACTTGACTTTTGTATTGCAAGTACCATTTTCATTGGTTAGACAAGTTGTTATGTTTTGACAAAATGACAAAATATGACTCGTACCAAATACTACTAGCACTTATCATAATATTAAAACAACTTGTATAACAATTAACAAACCACACTAGTAATAATTAAAACTCAATTACAGAACTTTTTGAATTAATAAATGCCTCGTGTAGAACACATGATACTCTTTAAAAAGGCGAAAAAATATTGTGGCTCTCAAAGTTCTATATTGTATGTCATGTCAATGATAGTCGATGTAACATGATACTTATATCCCCAGATTGATTCTCTATAGTAAAAGACTTAAGAATAGTTCAATTTGTTCACCACAAATCTACGTAGTTAAAAATACAATAGTTCTCAAAGTTTTATATTGTATGTTACAAAAACAATTTATTTATACTCAATTATAGGATTTTAAATAAATTAAAACCCTTAAAAAATTATCGCATGTCTCTTAATGTGATAAGCGCACGGTATTCTTTAGTAAAATGCGAAAGAATAGTTCGCTTTGAGCTTACCACAAGGCTCCATGATAAATGCATAGTAATTTTATATCACATTTCATTTCAATGTTGGCTTAGTATTATCGATATGGGATTATAGAATCAAGATGATACCAATATCTAGTTTCGTGTGATGACTAATGTAATGTTGTACTCATCAAAATTAGGTAAAAAAAACTTTTTGACTAAGGTAATGTTGAACTAATCAAAATTTGTTGTGCCCAACATTTTCAACTGAATATTAAAAACAGATAATAAAGACAAGGAAACAGTCCTAATTAATCCTAATTAACTTCCCTTGCCTAAAAAATCTTCTAATAAATCGGTTTTCTTTTCTAAACTGCCACACTTTAAAAGGAAAAACACCAAAATGCCACACATTCAAAATAAAATACCAAAATGCCACAGTTTTGACTTTGAATAAAACTCCTTAATTTTTAAATTTTTTTTTTCTCTCTTAGCCACTTGAAGTGGCGGTAAGCTATTAGGAAATTTGTTTCTTTGTTTTAGCCCCTTCAGTGGCGGTATGGTATTGGACTTTTTTTTTTTCTTACTTTTTTTTGCTTTTTTTTATTTATGTATTATTTATAAATTATATTTTTAAAAATTATAAAAATTGAAAAAAACTTAGATATATTATTTAGTTAATTATATTTTATTAACCATAAAAAAGATATCAGTGTCGTATTTGTATCATCTCCGGTGTCTATGTCCGTGCTATATAGATTATAACTAGGGTCGATAATGACCCGAACCAACTCGTTAATAGTTCGAAGCTCGATTCGATAATTGACTCGTTTGACTCATGAACTAGCTTGATTATTTATCATAAAGTTATATATTTAATATAAAATGCACAAGTTCCAATATAATTTTACTATTTTATTTATGGGTGCATGTTAACATTCTCATATATATATATAAACTTTCAAAGTCTTTTTAAGATACATTTTGAGATGACATTTATTTTAGTTTAATATATGCGTTTTCTTTTAAAAAAAATAGTTCAAAAGATTAAAGATCAAATTTTGACAAAAAATTAACTTTAAAATTATGTGTTCGACTTAACGAGCCGAACCGAACCGTTCGTCAACTTTAAATATGCCGAACTCGAACTGAAAAAATAGTTCGTGTCAAACATAAATCGAATTTTTCGAGCTAAACTATTTCCTATCGAACTCAGACGAGTTCGACTCATTTCCATATTTTGTAGCCCATTAACATATGGTTAATAAAATATAATTAAATAAATAATGTATTTAAGTTTTTCTTTTCTTCAGTTTTTATCATTTAAAAAAATATAAATTTTAAATAATATATAAAACAAAACAAAAAAGCAAAAAAGAAAAAAGAAAAAGAAAAAGAAAAAGAAAAGAAGTCCAATACCATACCGCCACTTGAAGTGGCTAAAACAAAGAAACAAATTTTCCAATAGCTTACCGCCATTTCAAGTGGCTAAGAATTAAAGGAAAAAAATTTAAAAAAAAAAAATTAAGGTGTTGTATTCAAAGTCAAAACTGTGGCATTTTAGTACTTTATTTTGAAAGTGTGAGCATTTTGGTGTTTTTTCTTTTAAAGTGTAGCAGTTTAATAAAAAAGCCTAATAAATCACAGTTGTTTGCCGGTGAAGCTAATACTGCCATAGATAAGAAACAGTTAAATGATTATTCCTCACGCTGCAAATTGAGCTGCCGCAAGTCTAGCAATTGGAATTCTGCAAAAAAAAAGTCCTCAAATATTCAGTTTGATTGTTCAAAATAGAAATTAAAGCTCATTTTTTCATGCAACTTCGAACGAAAAACGAACCTAAAAGGAGAACATGAGACATAGTCAAGACCAAGTTGAGCAAAGAATGCAATAGAAGAAGGCTCACCACCATGCTCTCCACATTCCAATCTGATAATCAAGTTCATAAATTAATTTCAGAAGCATCTCATGAGGTATAACATATGAAAGATATGTTTAAAACAACATAACTGACATATTAAGGATAATAACTAAGATGTGTGTCGCGGTGATTTTTGGATGTCGAGTTATTAATTAACTTCGAATCGCAATTTAAACCACCGATCTTTAATTTATCCGAAGGAAAGGGAAAAAGTTCGAAAAAAACCCTATTTTTAGAGAACAAAGTTCGGGGTTGGTTATACGAAGGGAAGGTATTAGCACCTAAGTATCTACAGTACTCTATAGGAACCTCTTTTTTATTTCTAACTTTGCGCTTAATTTTATTTGCTTGTAAAAATGTATAAGTATGGAATTAAAGTAGTGATCGAGAAAAGTTTAAAGTGACGAGAAAGAAAGAAAAAAGTTTTTGTTGATTTTATTGATTGGAGAGACAAGTCTCATGCCTACGTACCCGAGGGATCAAACCACCGTAGTTCGGGGTAAAAATTACGAGTAGATTTGTTTGTTTAATTTTAAGGTTTTTGAAAATGGTTTTAAAGACCAAAAGCCAAAAGTGGCAAAATGTGAGTTTGATTGATGTTAGTTTGTGAAGAAAGTCTATATGGTTAAATTCATTGAAGTTTGATTATGAAATAAGACGCGGACACTTGGTTTAGAATCCAAGGTTTGTTGAGAAAAGTTTTGAGTGATAAAAGACACTTGGTTTAAAATCCAAGGTTTTTGCATGATTAAAGATATGAATGAAGAAAATGCACTGGTTTAAAATCCAAGGTTTATGCATGATTAAAGATGTATAAATAAAGAAAATGCACTTGGTTTAAAATCCAAGGTTTTTGGCGAGAAAAAGAAGTCATTGGTTTAAAGTCCAAGGCACTTGGTTTAAAATCCAAGTTTGGCGATAAAAAGACACTTGGGTTAAAATCCAAGGTTTTCACGATAAAAGACGCCGTTAGTTTAAAGTCCAAGGCACTTGGTTTAAAATCCAAGTTTTGCGATAAAAAGACTCTTGGATTAAAATCCAAGGTTTTCGCGATAAAAGAAACGTTTGGTTTAAAGTTCAAAGTTTTGAAAAATGTTTGACGACAAAGTATTTTTATGCTTTTTGAGAATAAATTGTTTTGACTTTTTTTTGAAGAGGTGTTGACCTCATTTTTTGAGAATAAAATGACTAATTATTTCAAATGGAATGTTGGGTTCAAAATTTAACAAAAAAAAGGTAGCGCGAATAATAATACTAACGTCGCAATAAGCAAATTAAGCGCGGAGACAATCCGTATTGATATTTTGATCAAAACGATGTCTATTACTCGGAATTAAATATGCTAACGTTTTTTGCTATGTATGAGATGCAAGTTTTTTCATTTATAGTGTACACTTGTTCCTAATTACATTCTAAGGTATTTGCAAGAAAAATAAATATGAAATGAATGCAAGATGATGCTATGCAATTTTTATTTAAATTTACATTAAATCATAAAAATACAATCTAATGTCCTTGCAATAAAATAAATGGTTAATTAATTAGACAATAAATTAAATGTTAGATTAACAAGAAATAATAATGAAGTATGTTAGTGACAATAATAATGATAAGTTAGTAAGTTAGTAATAATAAAGAATAAAACATGAATAATAAAAGTTAAGTTGGTGAGCAAGATTAAGCACAAATAATCATGAAATAAATAGTAAAAAATAAAAAGAAACCTCAAATAAGTGCTTATTTTGGATTTAATAGCTTATTGAAGCACATTCCATAAACACTTTTATCATAGGCAAAAATAAAATAAAAAAAAACAGAAGGGGGTGCAAATATCAATAAAAACAGAAAGGGGGTGCAAAAAGCAACTCTGGGTTCAAGCCCAGCTGAGGGGCGTGGCTGATAACCTCTCGTCAAATATAATTTTTATAGTCTATTTAATGAAGTTTTAGTTTGTTTTTATTAATTTAATATTTACTTTAGAGTCAATTTGAATAAATTGTGGTTTTTGAATTCATGAGTCAATTGAGTATTTATACTTTTAATTTATTCATTAACCAAATATTTTTATGTAGTTTTTATTTTATTTAAGTTAAGCAGGTTGATCATTGGAAGTAAAATATTATTGCTTACAAAGCACTCATTATAAAGTGACTAAATGGGCTTGTCAAACAAAAGAATGATATCAATTGTGATCTTTATGCCTTAGCCCATAGCCCATATGATATGCCAAGAGAGAATGCTTGCTGATGACGGGAGAAGAAAAAAAAGACACTAGGTCACTTGTCTCTTGCTGGACATATATATAGAGGAGAATTCATTGACCCACATTACCAAGAGAGGAGACGGCTGCACTGTTTGAAACAATTAATTGGTGATTCAAGTGCTTCTATACACCATTCAATTGTAATTTATGTGTAACTCTTTATACTCTATTTATCTCTAGTCAAATATTATGAGTTGTTAATTTCCTAATTGTTAGGGATGAGTAAACTTAGATGACAATTTTTATTATATGATTTGAGTTATGATTATTGAAGAAGTTTATTGAATTATTTTTCTTATATCTGTGTTTAATACTTTTATTGATTGATCACCTTTAAATTGATTTACGGTTCATATTGTGATACGAGAGTTGAATTTATGAATGCTTTGATATAAGGAATTCTTGCCTTTGTAGTCTAGGAATAGATGCAAACCCTTGAAATCAATTATGAATTCTTGTTCTTTCATGCTTAATTCTAATATTAAATTCACTAAGGAATTAGGGGTTATCTTAGAATTAACGACTCTGTCACTAAGGAATTAGGGCACGAATACTTTAGAGAATTCGGTAATAATTTAATAAATTAATTCAATAGTCATATCAAGTCAGAAACTCAAACTAGTTGTCTAGTGAAACTCATCCCTGACAGTTTTATTTATTATAAAAGTTCAACCAATTTTAGTTATTATAATTTCATTATTGCAAACAAACCAACTCAGAACATTTTGTTCAGTTAAGTAAAAGTTATAATTCGATAGTAAACGCAATCCTTGAGTTCGACACTCGGTCTTACCGTTTTATTTTTACTACTTGGACGGTTCAGTACAGTTGCTGAAATCGCCATCAGTGGCCCTATGGGGGGTGTGCGAAGAAATTAATGAAAACGGAATCAGAGCCGTTTGATTGATCAGACAGCTTTGATTTAATCACATATAAAAGATATCAGGAACGTACGATGGGAAACAGAAGGTTATAGGCGCGCAGGTGCACCGTAAGGACGTGCACCTGCGCGCACGGGATCAGGAAAGGGATATATATACAGAAAACCCTAAAAAAATCACAAAATTACAAATCAAAACCTCTCTTCCTCCTCTCATGGCCGCCGCGATACCCTCTTCTCTCTCGGCTCTCTGTTTTTCTGTTCAAAACCCCCATTTTCAAAATGAAATAACATCAAATACATACAAAACCCTCTCATAAACTCACATCAAAACTCAGAACAATTTAATCAAAACAAAAACTAAATCAAGCTAAACCGAGCAGTCAGGGAAACAAGTAATCAACCTTGATGTTTTTTCCTTTGATTCTCTTCTTCTCTTCTCTTTTCGTTTTGTTTCGATTCAATTTGGTTTTAATGAATCGGTTTGGGTGGTTGGTTTCGTTTTGGAAAAACGAAAAAAAAGGAATGAAAGTTTTCGGGTTTGATTTTATTTCTGAGTTTTTCTGATCTGGGTTCGTAAGGATGGTTTGGATTCAGTTCGTGTATGATTTGGTGGTTCTGGGTTTTGATGATTGAATTTCGATGGTTTTGGATTTTTTTTGTTTTATGTGTTGAAGGAGGGTTTGATGAAGAAGATGAAGTTTTGATTTGTTGATTCGGTTTTATGTTTTTTTTGGTTCTGGATTTGATTTACGAATTGTGCCTTCTGGGTTCTATTGATGATGAAAGTTTATGATGATGATTGCTTTTGATTTTTCATTTTGTTTTTGATTTATTTTTGAAATGGAAAGAAGATGAGAAAGTTTGGTGTTTCTGCGGCTGATGAATTCTCTCTGACCTTGAAAACTGTGCATAGTATAAATACTGTGTCAGAGCTAGGGTTTTGCAGATGAAAAAATACCCCATTTGGACAAAATTGCCCCTTTGGGCCTGATGAGGGCAAAAAACCAGATTTGGACTTTGGCAAATTTGACAAAAACACCCAAAAATAAATAAAAACGAAAATAGGAATAAAAACATAAAATAAAATAATAATACATATAATAAATAAAAATGAATCAAATAAATAATAAATAAAATATAAAGGGATAAAAGTAATAATAATAAAAATAAAAAGAAAACAAATAAATGAGGTATTTTAAAATAGGCTTAATTACACTTTTGATTCCTTATCTTTATTTTAGGTTTCAAGTTGGTACTTTATCTTTTAAAAGTTTCAAGTTGGTATCTTATCTTTTCTGCAGGTATCAAGTTGGTACCTTCCGTCAATTTTTTAACTATTACCATTAAATTTGGACACGTATCATTGATTTATAGGTCCAAAAAAATTGTCACGTGTCCAAATTTAACGGTAATAGTTAAAAAATTGAAGGAATGTACCAACTTGAAACCTGTAGAAAAGATAAGGTATCAACTTGAAACTTTTAAAAGATAAGGTACCAACTTGAAACCTAAAATAAAGATAAGGAACGAAAAGTGTAATTAAACCTTTAAAATACCTCTCTGCCGAAATTTCGTCAGAAACGACAAAGGAAAAAAACAAATTTAAACGCCGAACAAAAGCGATCGGTCAAAAAATGGGGTATGACAATGTGTAATAATTTTATTTTGTTTATGATAAATTACCTTTAAGTTTGGTCTAGCGGCACGACTCTTCTCTGTGCAAATTTTGATGAATTCTCCTACACCTTTCTGATCAAGTACCTGTGATTGTTGTCAATAATTCGAAGTTAGCAAACATCGTTTATATATTGAGTGACTGCAAAGCGCACCGTCTTGGATTCATGGTATAAGTAAAGTAACGTTAAAAGTAACGGCCTTTTCATTTTTGTAATTTTCAACTCCCACTTATCATACAACTCTGAAGTCATTTCACAAACTCTAGCTAGAGATAGTAGCACTTGTGTGTATGTGTTATTTTTAGACACAAGAGGGCAACAATGTTCCAAGAAATCACACGTCACACAACGATGCAACTAACCTCAAATGGGTCATGTTGCAAAATCCCAGCAGCTAGGTATGTAGGAAGAAACTTTGCCAACATCATCTCTACTAAAAAGAGTACATACATACTTATTGTTTATTGGAGTTTGCCATGAAAATTGGATGAAGGAGCAGTGCAGGTTTTGGTGATGGCGCGTCGCGCAGTGTGCTTGCTACTGCTGTTGCTGGTGTGTTTGTTGATGGCGCGTCGCGCGCCAGTCTCCTGCGCGTCGCGCGGATGCGTGAGCCTATATATAGGCTGTGCGTTTTCTGATGGAAAAAGGTGTGTTTTAGGGTTTTTAAGGCCAACAAAAGACTATAGTTAATAGAGTGACATCTTGGGAAGACTCTAGGGTTGGAGAAACATTCTATCACCTTGGGAAACACTTATTGATTGAATTTCTTGGTCACGGGAAGAAATTCGGGACTAGGGTAGAATTAGGGAATTGTCTAATTCTTGTAACTTTTGTGGAGAGAATTTCGTTGTAATCAAAAATTCATTGATAGTGGGACGGAGAGGGCTGCCCTACCCCCCAGAGTAGGTTCATTAACACCGAACTGGATAAACAATACGCTTGTGTTCTTTACGTTTTCGCGATTTACTTTGTTATTGTTATTATTGTCATTTTCGCTTGTTGATTACTTTAATCGAATTGCTCCACACACATCAAATGTATTGATGTGAGTTAATCGAATTCACAACACTTATGACAAAAAAAACTACTAAAAAGAACATGCAAATTCATTATTTAGAAAGAATGATATGCATCAGGAAGCAAATAAGATTCATAAGTCAGAGTGAAAAACATGTTAATTGAGTGCATAAATCAGATTCAGAACAGAAGGTAGTTTGCAGGCTCAAGAACAACAGAATGAAAATAAAAAGACATGTTCGCTTGAATTCAAAAGAGTCAGAATAGAAAGGCATGAACTCATCATAAGCACATATTTGCAAGAGGAAGTTTAGGAATTAATTTAGGCACAGATTCAGAACAAAATATATTATTTCCTTTCCTACATCGTTTGTATTTTACTAGCAATTACTAGGTATAATTTGGTCATTGATTACAGCATCTCATTATGGTATATGTATATACTTTAATCATTGAATTTGAAATAGACAACAAAAATCATTTCTTTATAGTCCATGTATGGTATCAGAGCAATTGACTTTGCCTAAATTATTTCCTAAACTTCCTCTTGTAACTGTTGTGATTCTATAATTGATGATGATTACTACTTCTTTTGCTAGCTTCTTGTCTGCTACTACTGTTGTATACTTGCTCCATCTTCAAGTAGACGATTAAAGTTGTTCGGGTATACAGATTTGTTAGCACATCGACGATTTAAATTAATATAAATTTAATTAAAAAGATTAACTTGAAATTTTATAAACGTAAGAGACCAAAATTATCAAGAGATTCACCATATTTTTTACTTAGAACTAGAAATTTATGATCCCTCTTTGTCCTCATAAATGAGAGATCACTTATCTATTTTGATTCTACAATTATAATAAAGGAAAACAAATACTAGTACAAGTTAAGTTTTGAGACACATATTTTTTTAATGACAAATTATTAATACGTGATATTATTTTGTTAATTTCTTACGCTCAACTACTATTTGAACTCTTGACCTCCAACTCTTAACGCTTAGCTCAACTAGTTTAACCGGTTGTTTGATATATATATAATTTGTTTTTTCTTGCTTTTACATTAGATTATGCTCCTCTTCCTTAAAAAAGCTTGTATTACACTTCCCTATACTAGCTTATACTATATCTTAAAATATACAATTTAGTCCAATATTATATAACATAAATAAATATTTTTGTGATAAGAATTAACTTTAAGCCACTATTTATGTCAAAAAACTTTAAGCTATTATTTAAGAAATTAATTTTTCTGTCTTTAATTTTTTTATTATTTTAGATTATAGAATTTAATATAAAATAGTTTGTAATTGGCGTCAGTAATTTATCTGAGATTTATATTTTATTTATATAGTTTTATAATTTATAATAGCATTTGACATTATATGTCAATGATGTGAGTAAAAAATAATAATAAAAATATATATTAGAAGTTTGATTATATTAAAGTGGGAATTTTTTATTAAATGAGAGAAATATAATTTTTTCTAATATTTATAATAGTGGTTAGATTCCAAACGGCTGGTTTGGTGAGACGAGAGATGTTTTATTCTATTTAGATTTAGATGACTTGTGTTTGGTAGGTGAATATGGAAGTTAAGAAAGAATATCATATTTGACAACAACCTTATGGTGTCACTCAACAACTTACAAGATTCAACTCTATTTAGATTAACTCATGTGCAAAATAACTTAGGAAAGAAAATAAATAAAGTTTTATTTAATTTATAAATTTCCACCGACAAAAATTGTATTTTTATGAGTTATTTTTTATAAACTACCTTAACAAACTTATAATAATACATAGAAATTTATTTATTTAAATTTGCATAAGCTCGAAAATAAGCTAATCCAAACGGACCCTTAAGTGATATCTTATTGTTGGCTTAAGGCGAATAATTATTTATAATTTTTTGTTTTTGTTTTCACAATCACTATCCGGTCCACTGGACCACTTAATCTGGTTGGGGTGTCAGTTCTGACGTCAAGTGAATCCAGCCCCCTCCCAATTACAATTGTGGGGAATCAAACCGTAGTCATCCCTACCAAATCCAGCGTCAATCTCAACCGAACCAACTAACAAACGTTATTTATAAATTTTTACTATATACATATATAACAAGTGTTAGCCAACAGTAACTTTTTTTTGTTGAATAAATTTAGCCAACAATTAATGATGGCACTTCTATGTTTACAAATTTTAGTTTAACTCATAAAATTACTGAAATTGTTGTTAAATGTCATTATAGGGGTTTAAAATTCTGTTTCTCCACTTGTGTGTTTCTTCTAGTTTTATTTTTGGATTTGTCTAACATCTGCAATATTGATTGCACATGTTAAACTAAAGTAATCAAAAGTAATAATTATTTAATGTAAAACAACAATTATTTATTACAAAAAATTATATATTTAATATAAAATGCACAAATTCCAATACAAATTTACTATTTAAAAAATTTCTTAATATGTACAATTTTGCACATGATAGAAATTTTTTTTTTAGTAAAATCAAATTCATTAATTGAAAGGAAGTTCCACGAGACTAATTAAAGTCTTTGAAATATCTCCAACAATATAGAAAAGAAAACGACTAAACTATTAAAAAAATATGCCACTTTTATAAAATTGTTATACTTAGTCATTGAAAATTAATATGTGTTTACCTAACTACTTTTTCTATAACAAAATTATTATTCCGAGTAAAAAAACACAGAAATTATGAAAGTTGGTTGTGGTATTAAATTTATCGATAATTGATATTACTTTTACAATTTTATCTTTTAAGAGAGAATGAGTTAATGTTTTTTAGTGTATTTATTAGAGGTTGTAGAAAAAGGTATTATAATTATGGGTATGTTAGTAAAAATAATAAGTAATGTCATTGGAAATTTGAAAAGGGTCTTATAAAAAGGAACAATTTTTTTTCTTCCAAAAGAGTTTTATAATTAGAGACAGAGCTAGTATTATTGATTTAGAAGAGTGATGTATCTCATGCATATTTATTTATTTATAAAATGAATAGCAATATTGCAACTGTGATTGTAGTGGTAAAAAATAATTTTAGGTTTTCTCTAATCTACCCCTTTATAATTTAAAGATATTTATCCATCGACCAATGAAAAAAAGTTATATGCAAATTCACATGTAAATCTAAAAATTTGTTACAAGTTAGTTGTATGTATCATATATAAATTCACTTGTATAGCTTATTGATGAGTAAATACCTCAAATTATGAAGAATAGAGTAGACTCACCTTAACTTTAAGGATGTGGAGATATTTCAAAAGTCGTCATTAACCTAGCAGCCTCTAAACATTCTAACTTAGTAATTAGACTTAATTAAGCCAAGTCCAAGACTTAGTTTCTCTATCTCTCTTTCCTCTTCTGTAAAACCAATCATCCCATAAGAAGAAAAAACCATACATAGCAAAACAAAAGAGAACTTTAAAGTACCTAGCTAGGTCTCATGTCCTTACCTACAAAGTCTCTCATTTTTAGATGGATCAAAAAATTGAAATAGTTATTCCTTCACATTCAACTTTAAACACAGAAGCACCAACAACCTTAAACACAGAAATAGTTCCTTCGCATTCAACCTTAAACACAGAAGCACCAACAACCTTAAACGCAGAAACAGTTACTCCACATTCAACCTTAAACGCAGAAACACCACCAACAACATCAAAACTTTGGAGCTTAATAAAAAACATTGGTGGTGGAATTGGAAGCCTCATAAAACTACTCCCAACAGGGACAGTTTTCTTGTTCCAATTTCTAAACCCTATTTTTACAAACAGTGGTGAATGCAAAACAAGCAACAAGGCACTAACCTCAATTCTACTTGTAATATGTGCTTTCAATTGTTTGTTTTCAACTTTTACAGATAGTTACATAGGAACTGATAAAAAGAGACACTACGGAATCGTGACAATAAAAGGATTATATCCTTCTCCCGTGTCGGATACTATCGATTTATCGAAGTATAGACTTAGGTTCGGTGACATTGTTCAAGCTGCTTACTCTTTGCTTATTTTTGCATTACTTGGACTTCTTGATTCAAACACTGTTCAGTGTTTTTATCCTTCTTTTGAGTCAACTCGGAAGAAGCTTCTGCATGCTCTGCCTCCAATTATTGGTGTTATTGTTGTTTTGGTGTTTCCACGACAACGGCATGGATATGGATATCCTGTTGCTACTGATGATTCTCGTCGTGATACCGCGGTATATATCTCTTCAAAATCCAACACATAATGTTCAGTAACACATACGGTGCATGCAGTCAGGTGTAAACCGTTAAATTAACATGCAATCAGCTATACACCATAAGGTCGACCGTTGAAGATCTATTGTGTGGTAGTAGTTTTTTATTGTTCAAAATTTATTTATTTAGATTTAGTGTTGGTGTGAGTATTTCTTGTGTAAAACAATGTCACATTACTGATTTATTTGTTGGTGTTGGTAGTTTTGTGTGGTGAGGTCTCTCATTGTGCGAATTTGCTATGTCCTTTTCAACCCCTTGTATGTGGACGGGTGCCCTAGGATCTCAATTTGGGGTTGATTGTTTTATTTTGTACCGGTATTGAATAGTATTATGCATGCATGTTGCTGTCTTTGTTTATTTGTAATTTATTTGTTACCGATTTCGATGCTTTTTTTGTTTGACTATTTACAATTTTTTATTTATTTTGTATGTGTTAATTTACAAGACCATTTTTTTAATAGCAAACAAATTATTATATATAAATATAACAAGACTCAAACAATGGTACAAGGCATACCAAAATTGAGATAAGGTTAGAGGAACAGCCAAAGAAATAAAACAAACACTAGCCAAAAAAGAAACAACACTCCAAGATAAAAACCAAAAGCCAGAGCCAAAGCATCATCAAAACAACAAACACGCCTAAAGAAAGTATTAGCATATATATAGAACCACCGAAAACCAGCAAAAAATCCAAATAAAAAAGCTTACAACAGCAGCGAAGAAACGGCAGCCAAGACAGTAAAAAACAGGCAATACCTTTTAGCGCGCCCGCAGTTTTTTTTTTACCTCCTCCAGATTTCTAGCGCGTTCCCATTTTCAATTAAATACTTACGTTTGTTCCTTTGAAGTACATACTATAAGAACCCGTATTTTTAATTAATTGTGTTGGATGATTATATAACCATATTTTATAATTATGGTTTAATTTATCACAATTAACATAAAAACTATTAAGTACATCTAATAGTTTTGAAGTACAACCATTTGAAACTATTCTACAGCAAAATGGTTTTGGCATGATTAAGTACATCTAATGGTTTTGGAGTACATATCTCTGAAACCATTCCACAGCAAAATGATTTTGGAGTACAAATTTGTGAAACCATTCCACTGCAAAATGATTTTGGTATGATTTTAGTTTAAAACTAACTACTAAATCATTTAACCATTCATAATACTCTGAAAATTATCTCTAATCAATAAACTAAAATTCAATTAATCAAAATTTATAAGAAAAAAATAAATCTGGGTGCGGTAAGCAATCTGGGGGTGCATAAACAAGGCTTATGCCCCATAACTTTTGCCGTCAACAAATTGAAAATTGAAATATTTCACTTTTTAAATAATTTATTTCTTTAAATAACATATTTAAAGAGTACTCAATAACCCTCGTTAGCAAAATCCATATTATAAAGATGTAATATCAATGATAGTTTTTTTTTTTAATGGCAAATATATATATATATATACATAAATATAAAAAAGTGGTTGTCAAAGTACAAATCAGAAGTATCAGAAGTACTCAACAAAATAATAAAAAAGGTACAAAACAAAAGCACCAAAAAAGGACACTCAAATGATAGACACCACCACAACCACCCAAAACAATCATCTAAGAAAGGGAGAGGAAAAACCAACTATGAGGGGCACCCCAAGAGAGACCACTCAACCAGGACATAAAAAAACACCTTACTGGACCAGCACCAGAGAGGTTGCACCTCCCATTCGTATAGGGAGCAGGGGTTATCAGAGTTTTTAACTAGAAACCATTTTCAAAAGGACTAATAATACATCCTGGAAGTAACGTCACACTCATCCCCAACATGGTGCATGGATCTCTTCCCTATAAAATTATGTATAAGCACAAACATAAATAAAATGTGTTAGGTACACTCACATAAACAAAAGAAATTAAAGAAAAATAAATGATGTTGATTGATGTGATTATATTATTTTGGAAAAAATGTAATAACCCCCCTAAACTTTATCCACCTCTTCTATTTTCTCAGATGACACAAACCTCTCTTATCAAACGTCCGTCAAAATACAAAATAGAACGTTGATCCTTCATAGCTGTTTTCATTCTTACTGTTCTCAGGAATATTGATCCCTCTCTTCTCCTTCTAAATTCATAGCTTATTCACTATTCATTCAGGAATATTGATCCTTCCTGTCACTTTTCTCACCATGGAAGTAAGATCGTAGTTGTCATCTAAATTCTTGCTATTTTCATTCTTACTGCTCTCAGTAAGATCGTTGTTGTCTATTTCATTTGTTTCTTTTGTTGTCTTGGTCAGGGACGGCCCAAGCTATAGGCAGCCCAAGTTAGGACTTGAGGCCTCACAAAAAATTGAATTTTTTTTAAAACTCGTTAGGCCTCAAAATAACTATAAGCTTATTATATATAGGCCTCTCATCATAAGATTACATAATAGTTTCATAGCTTAGTTGGCGTGTGGATATTATGTTTTATTAAGGAGGTCTCAGGCTTGAATTTTGCAGACAGCATATTTGCTTATTTTTTGTAATTTTTTTTCTTTTTCTAACTGTTTTGGAGGCATACAGGAAGCAGATTGGGATCTTTTTTTTTTTTGTTTTATTTTCTTCTTTTTCTAACTATTTGGGAAGTTCATCACCTTTTTTATTTGACACGAAAACAATTATCATGGTCAAATGTATATCTTTTGTTTTAATTTGTTCTTAAACATAAAATTGTATTTTGACTTAAAATTAATATTATATAATATGAATATTGAATCTTAAATTAAAAAGATTAATATAGATAATTTGAAAGAAAAAAATAAATTAAATTATAGTTAAACTTATGCAATAAAACATACATAAAATAAGTGTAATCGTGTTTGTTTTAGTTTTTTTGCTAGTTCATGTTTTAGTTATATTGTTTTTATTATGTTTAATTATCTAAAAACAATTAACACTATAATTTATTTAAATAAATATAGATAATCAATATCTTTATAAAATTAAAATAAAATAAAATTAAAGGCCTCATTTTTGTGTTTGCTTTAGGCCACATAATATGTTGGGCCGGCCCTGGTCTTGGTTGATGCCTCCTATCTTTCTTTATTATGTGTTTGGTTTGTGTAATCTTCCATTGGATACTCTGAAGCTCTCAGAAGGTCACAATTTTGTTTTAAATATATACCAATTTATAACATATTGGTTTTTATGGTGAATGTTGGCTCACTTACCATTTGTGCACATGAGAAGAAATTTTAGTGTGAGCAAAGCAGAGTAATTACATTGTGTTTGTTTAGTTAAATTTACAAAAGAGAGAAATAGCAAAGAAATTAGTTATTTCTATAGTTTGGATGATGAGAGAAATAAGGAAAGAGAGAAATATAATGGTTAATAATCGTCAAAAACAAATTTCTCCATATTAAGATCGATTAATTCTCTGTTAATAAGTGAAATAAACAATTTTACAACAATACCCTCATTTAACTAGTTTATTTTCTTGTAAAAAGGATAAATTTGTTATTTTCCAGTTTTTATTAATTTATCTCTTCTCACTTTTCTATTCATTCAAATCATATAAAATATCTATCCAAGTTCTCTTCTATCTCTCTTATTTCCCTCTTCACTATTTCTCTCTTCACTATCACACTATTTCTCTCTTCACTATCACTTTGACATTCAAATAGAGACGATCCTCTTGCTTTTTTAATTTTTTTTTATTGTGTGCCTACGGGTGGTTAATTAGTTTGAAATGTTATGGTATATTGTAATTTTTTGTATTGTATAATATTGTACTTGCTACTAAGCCTCCACTCAGTTTAAAGACGAAACAATGTGGCAAGCAAACAATAATCTCTATATCATCTTTTGTTGAAAAATAATATGGTTACGGAAACAACTTTTTTATACTCAATTATGGGCTATTAATAAATAAAAACCCTTAAAACATTGTCGTATGCCTCTTAATGTGGCAAATGCACGGTATTCTTTAGTAAAAGGTGAAAGAATAGTTCGCTTTGGACTTACCACAAGGCTGCATGATGAATACATAGTAGCTCTTGAAATTTTATATCACATTTCATTTCAATGTTGGCTTAGTATTATCGATATGGGACTATTGAATCAAGATGATACCAATATCTAGTTTCGTGTGATGACTAATGTAATGTTGTACTCATCAAAATTAGGTAAAATAAACTTTTTGACTAAGGTAATGTTGAACTAATCAAAATTTGTTGTCCCCAACATTTTCAACTGAATATTAAAAACAGATAATAAAGACAAGGAAACAGTCCTAATTAATCCTAATTAACTTCCCTTGCCTAAAAAATCTTCTAATAAATCACAGTTGCTTGCAGGTGAAGCTAATAGTGCCATGGACAAGAAACAGTTAAATGATTATTCCTCACGCTGCAAATTGAGCTGCTGCAAGTCTAGCAATTGGAATTCTGCAAAAAAAAGTCCTCAAATATTCAGTTTGATTGTTCAAAATAGAAATTAAAGCTCATTTTTTCATACAACTTCGAACGAAAAACGAACCTAAAAGGAGAACATGAGACATAGTCAAGACCAAGTTGAGCAAAGAATGCAATAGAAGAAGGCTCCCCACCATGCTCTCCACATATTCCAATCTGATAAATAAGTTCATAAATTAATTTCAGAAGCATCTCATGAGGTATAACATATGAAAGATATGTTTAAAACAACATAACTGACATATTAAGGATAATAACTAAGACGTGTAATAATTTTATTTTGTTTATGGTAAATTACCTTTAAGTTTGGTCTAGCGGCACGACTCTTCTCTGTGCAAATTTTGATGAGTTGTCCTACACCTTTCTGATCAAGTACCTGTCATTGTTGTCAATAATTCGAATTCAGCAAACATCGTTTATATATATTAAGCGAATGCAAAGCGCACCCTCTCTGATTCACGGTATAAATAAACTAACGTTAAAAGTAATGATATTTTCATTTTTGTAATTTTCAACTCTCACTTATCATACACCTCCTAAGTCATTTCGCAAAGTCTAGCTAGAGATAGTAGTGCACGTGTGTATGTGTTATTTTTAGACACAATAGGGAAAAAATTTCAATTGTATCCTACGCTGAGAAAAGGGCAACAACATTCGAAGAAATCACATGTCACACGACTATGCAACTAACCTCAAATGGGTCATACTGCAAAATCCCAGCAGCTAGGTATATAGGAAGAAATTTGCCAACATCATCTCTACTGTAGCCAAATGTCATTTGAGTAAGATCATTGGTTCCAAAAGAAAAGAACTCAGCTTCATTTGCAATCTACACAAATGGATTAAAAAAATTAGAAAGTGTAAATATGACAAAATATTGTTTTTCTTTCTCTAATACATTTAAATAATTGTATGTTAAAAATAAAAATTCATAAGTATTACCTCATCTGCAATTAGTGCAGCTCTTGGAACTTCAATCATAGTTCCAACCTTATAGTTTAAAGAAGTGGCCGTCTCAGAGAAAACTTTTTCAGCAACATTCCTTATTAAATTAACTTGATGTCTTAATTCCTGCTAGTTAAAAAGCATTAGGCTTATGTAATAATTGATTCACAACAGTTTCATGTTATAGTTCAAGAGATAAATTGTTAAGGTAAAAGTAAAACAAGATGATATTTCAAAGTAGAACATTTTGAATTTTCCTCATAACTCTTATGCATATATATAGATGTGAAACAAATTGAACTATTGGAAAAATAAGTAAAAGTATAAAAAGGACCATGCCTGAGGTGTACCGACAAGTGGAACCATTATCTCGGGATGAACTGCAATACCATCTTTACTCGCTGAAACAGCAGCTTGGAAAATAGCACGGGCCTGCATCTCGGTCAATTCTGGATATGATATTCCCAACCTATTCACACAATTTCAAATCGTTAATTGTTATTTTGCAAATATGGATAGTTATTTGGTATGTGCAAGAATCATAAGAAGAGGACAAACCTGCAGCCGCGAAAACCAAGCATGGGATTAACTTCTGAGAGTTTTTCTATCCTAGAGAATATTTCTTCTTTTTTCATGTCTGTCAAAGAAGTTAGTTCACTGGAAATTTGCTCCATGTCACCTTTAGGAAGAAATTCATGAAGAGGAGGATCTAACAATCGGATTGTTACTGGGAGGCCGTCCATTGCACGAAAAATTCCTTCAAAATCTGATCTTTGATAAGGTAACAACAAATCAAGTGCAGTTTTCCTTTGTTCTAGGGTAACAGCCATGATCATCATTCTTACAGCCTTTAACCTCTCATCTGAAGCAAAAAACTAAAACACAACAAAACATGCACAAAATCATAATTTGTTACTATATAACAAAGCCTTTTTAATGCATTCACACTTTTCAGTTTGCTATAACAAAGAGTAGAATTGAATATTTTTGTACCATGTGTTCTGTCCTGCAAAGTCCAATCCCTTGTGCACCATTTCGTCTAGCTTTCATTGCGTCTTCAGGTGTGTCAGCATTTGCCAAAACCTGGTCGACAACAATGATATGAGTGAAATTACCTAACTAACAAGAATTAGATGTTTTGATTCAACTCAAGACTTGTGCAGTAATAAAGAATATGCAGTAGCACCTTCAGTTTCCTTATTTCATCAGCCCAAGACATGAAAGTTTCCATATCATCGGTTAGAGATGGTGGAGAAAGTGCCTGCTTTTCCAATATCACTTCACCTGTGGATCCGTTCAACGAGATCCAGTCTCCTTCTGCTATTTTCTTACCTCCAATTACAACCACCTATCATCATAATAAATGAATATTATTCTGAATTACTTTGAACATTAAGAAGATCTTTTACTAATATGCCAACAATATATAGTGTATGAGGTTACCTTTTCGAGCTCATTTACTCGGATATCGGAGCAACCAGACACGCAACACTTTCCCCATCCACGAGCTACGACAGCAGCATGAGATGTCATACCACCTCTAGCTGTCAAGATGCCAACAGCTGAATGCATGCCTCCAATATCTTCTGGACTTGTCTCTGTCCTTATCTTCAATAATTCAAGTGTGTGTATTAGAATTCAATTTGCTTATGGATGATTTCTTTAACATAGTTATGAAACTAAATCATGTATGCTTCCCCTCAAGTGAAAACTTTTTCATCCGCAGGGGAGCCTCAAACGCTGAGACATCTCCAATCTCTATATTAGGCTAAGAGCAATCTCAGAAATGGATTGGACACCACATATTCACTAAAAACCTTAATTTATCGGGTATATTGATCGTGTCACTCGATGAAGGTTTTTTTTACTCAAACTTGATACTCTTAACCATATAATAAAGGGGGTACAAAGAGATAAGAAAAATGATTGCTTGATAATGAAAAAAGAATACCAAGATGACACTTTTTCCTTGTGCATGCCATTCTTCAGCATCATCAGCAGTGAACACAACCTGCCCAACAGCAGCTCCCGGGGATGCAGGCAAACCAACAGCAACCACTTTGTCCTTGTACTTAGATGGATCCTCAAACTAAACAAATAAATTAAATCAATTAATAACACTTGAGCACCTTTTAATGGAAATATCTTTTAGGCATCGAATCATAAATCTATATGAGCACGATCGTTTAGCTAAAGGCATGTATTAAGTTAATTACAACAAAGTATATACCTGTGGATGTAGGAGCTGATCAAGATGTTGTGGCTCTACCATTTTGATTGCAGAGCGAGTATCAATTAGCCCCTCATGAACCATGTCTACAACTATTTTGATTGCACCTTTACCAGTACGTTTTCCAACTCGACATTGCAACATCCACAACTTATTTTCTTGAACAGTAAACTCAATATCCTACAATATAATATATCAATCTCAGAAAAATTACACACCACTCTATCGATACGGAAAAAAAATGCAAGTGATTCAGGTTTTTACCATCATATCCTTGTAATGATTCTCTAGAATCTGACAATTCTCCACAAGTTCCTTATATGCATCTGGCATGCAAGTTTTCATGATCTCTATATCTTGAGGTGTCCTGATTCCAGCAACTACATCCTCTCCCTATCATAAACAATTTTGCAGACAGATCAACACCAAAAATAATTAGCAACTTACTATTAATAGATATGATAATGACATGAATGTAAAATAACAACTAGTAAATGATCATATATAACCTGAGCATTAACGAGAAATTCCCCGTAAAGTTTCTTTTCACCAGTGCTTGGATTTCTAGTGAACAAGACACCAGTTCCTGAGGTATCTCCCTTATTACCAAACACCATGGATTGAATATTTACGGCCGTGCCCATTAGTCCAGTTATCTGATTAATGCTCCTATACTTAATAGCCCTTGGACTATCCCAAGAATTGAAAACAGCTTTAACAGCTAGCTCTAGTTGCTTCTTTGGATCTACAATTGGTAAATCAAGAGAGAATATGAAAACTTGTGTGTGGATGGATTACAATATGAGTATTCATACATAACAACAAAACATGTAAAGGTTTGAACTTAGTACCTGAGGGAAACTTTTCTCCCTTAGCTTCGACGTAGACATTCTTGTATTGCTCGACCAAATCTTTGAGATCATCGGCTGTTAGATCAGTGTCATGTTTAACGCCTTTTGAATGCTTTTGCTTTTCTAACTTCTCATCAAACAATGAGTGTGGAATGTCCATTACCTAAATATAACATACAATCAAAGTTTCAACAAAAGCAATGGAAAATCTTTTAGACAAAATGCAATTTGGTGCATATGATATAAAAGAACGAAGTACTTACAACATCTCCAAACATGTCTAAGAAACGTCTATAAGAATCGTAAGCAAACCGCTCTCCACCTTTCGAAGCCAACCCAGCAACCACTTCATCATTCAATCCAAGATTAAGAACTGTGTCCATCATTCCAGGCATGGAAATCTGATAGATATAAAAGAAACAAACAACTTAATTAAGCGTTTCATAAACTATCATAGAAAAACTTATAGAAATAGTTGAAAACAATTTATGAACACGTCCTAAGCTGTTTCTATATTGCTCTCCCAAACAATCTCACAAGTGCTTACGCAAGCAGATAAACTCAAATAACTCAATCCAAAAAAGCCACAACATAATGAAAAAAGTAAGACCAAATACGAAAAAAGGCTCTTACCGCAGCACCAGAGCGCACTGAGAGGAGGAGAGGTTTTGAAGGATTTCCAAGAGAGGCCCCAAGTTCATTCTCCACAAATTTCAGGCCTTCAAGTATCTCCTCCCACAAACCATTTGGTAAGCTTTTATCATTTTGTTGATATTCTTGACATGCTTCTGTTGAAATGGTGAGTCCAGGGGGCACTGATAAACCAATTGTTGCCATTTCTGCTAAGTTGGCACCCTTTCCTCCCAACTATACACATGCAGAAAGAAATTCATTGGTAAAAATTAGTTGTAACATGAAAAATATATAGTCTTATTTTTCTAAACATAACGTGCTTAGTGTTTTAGCATGCTGAGAAACTAATAAAATTACTAATGAAAAGATAACGTATGCTTACCAAGGATTTCATGGCCTTGTTGCCATCACTTTTACCTTTGCCAAAAGTGAACACCCTCTGTGAAAACATATTTCCATTGTTAATAGTAATGCTTTTGGAAATCATATTTGCATTGAACACACTGTTACGAATCTTGTATAACTCTAATTAGTGCAATAAATCTTTTTATAGAGAAAAAAGTGACAATTTAACTTTTAAAATGTGATAGTATTATTCTTTTTAAAAAATCCGTCAAGGAATATGTTACATACTTCATTCGTCTCTAGTTACGAGTCTCTTTCAAATTATTCACCGATTTTTCTTAATCTACGTGATTTTCTTAATCTACGTGAAATATGCAATGGATGATTATAGATAAGTATGGAAGAAGTTAATTAGAATAAAAGATACCATGTTAGTTTTCTTTGAAACGAGAGAAACCATTTTATCATGAACAAGTGCTCTCCAACAACCTACGATCTCTACAATTTTAGATTTGTGACTCTCTAATGCAAATGAGGAAGATGCATGGTTGTTTCTTTATTTATTAAATTTAAGTTATATTTTTCGTTAAAAAAATAATTTAAAAATCTTATATATTTAAAAAAGTAAGCAATCATAAAAACTTCTGCATTGCCCTTCATACATATTGTGCCATCTGTTGTTTAATTGACTGCTAAATGTGGTGTTAATTAGTTTTACATTCAGTCAATCACTCTCTCTTTCCTTTTTTGATGGAAACATTACTAAGTCTCTTTCATAAATTTCATTTACTTACACTCTCTCTTCCCTATTCCATCTGCACATAATTTGCTTTCCACACCACTTCACTTTCTCCCCTCTCTCTTCCCTTCTCCGTTTTTTTATTTTTTATTTTATTTTCACTATAATATTCTTTTTTTACCCTAACCAACAAAAACACACATTTTTTTTAACATATTCTCTTTTTCTTCTATCATCTCCAATGTCCTGTTAATGTTGGTTGTTGTATCATCAAAACAATGACTCTTTCATATCATATTCCCTTCTTCTTCTCCTATTTTTATACCATCTCCGACCAAAAACCATTTTAAACCTCTACACAAATTATTGTGTTACTATAATAAGTTAATTTAATTATTAAATCTTGCAATAGTTCAATTGGTTAGTGATAAAAAAATTTGGTGCGTTGCATGTTCTAATTCTTACTAGAATAATTACAAATTTGTTATACTTTTTTTTTTGTTGTCAAGACCAAATTAAATTTGTTATACGTTATTCCTATATACATTTCCTCTTTTTTTTTTATGCAATCCTATATACAATATTGTCTTCCTTATAAATAGACAAATACTAACGAGTGCCATCGGGACACATTTTTTATAGAATTTTTATGGAAATTCGTAAAATCAATGTATTGGAAATTGTAATATTTAACTTTTTAAATAAAAAATTTCTTTAAATAGAATATTTAAAGAGTGTTCATGGAACACTCGTTAGCAAGACCCTATAGATAAATATACTAGTGTTTTAGAATATTACCTATATATCAAAATATAGGTTTAACTCACTCTCTAAAATTCAACTCGCAAACAAGACCTGAAAATATTTGTTCCGTAAACTGAGTTTATTTATTTATCCTTTTATTTTGTTTTTTAGTTAATCTTCGAAGTATTGAATGTTCGATTTCAAATGCGAAAGATTACGAGTTTAACTGTCCAATGTGACTTTAATTGGTTTTACATTCACATTTACTTGCTCTCTGTATGCTATTCCATCTAGGGGTGTTCGCGGTGCGGTTTGATTCGATTATGAGCCAAAAAGTCATCCTAATCATGAGATAAAAAAGCACGCGGTTCGGTTTGGTTCGATTGGTTTTTAAAAAGTAATCCAAATCAAACCAAGTCAAACCAATGTGGTTAGGATCAGTTCGGTTGAAGCAATTTACGGCATAACAAGTTCCTATCACGATCATTTGACAGACACACAACTTTAATTCATTTCATTTTTAGGCTAACATAACATGCAGTCATGCACTGCAACACTAGCATCAAAGCTAGAATTTCAATAATATTACAATACAACATAACATTACAAAATAACATTACAGCTAGATGAGAGAGAGAGACGGATCGTGAGAGAGGAGAGGAATAACCCTAGGCGCCATGAGATCAAAATATGGATCATGAGAGAGAGTTCTGGGACTGGGATGTGAGTTGTGTAGGATGTGGGCTGGTTTGGAATATAATAGAAAATTAGAAATAAGTGTAATTTGCGGTTCGGTTTGATTCGGTTATCAGAATTGCAGACCGCCAATCGAACCACAAAATCATTCAAATACACCCAAACCCAATGTGATTTTCAGTTTGGATTGATCCGGTTTACGGTTTTGCTTTTGAATTGGTTCGGATATGATCACCCATCTTCATATAATTTTCTTTCCATACCACTTTCTCTTTTTTTTCTCTCTCTCCTTTCTCCATTTTTTTATTTTATTTTCACCATCAATGTTTTTCTCAATCACACGCGTATATTTTTAATATATATTCTCATTTTCTATCTTCCATCTCCAATGTCCTATTAATGTCGGTTATTATGTCACTAAAACAATCACTCTTTCGTATCAAATCTCCTACTTCTCCTGTTTTTATACTATCTCCAATCAATAGATAGGCCGACTCAAACCCCTTTTAAATCTCTAGGAAAATTATTGTGTTAAAATAATAAGTTAACTTAATTATTAAATCTTCTAATAGTTCAATTGGTTGTTGATAAAAAAAATTTGGGGAGTAGCACGTCTAATCCTTACTAGAATAAATATAGTGTTTTAAAATATTAACTATATATCAAAGTATAATATAGACTTAACTCTCTAAAATTCAAAACTCGCAAACAAAATCTTAAAATATTTGTTTTCTGTAAGTAAGTTTTTATTCTTCATTTATCCTTTTATTTTTTTCAAGTTAATATTTGAAGTATCGAATGTTAGATTATGGTTGGCATTTGAACATATTAAGTAAGTGATTATAAAATTGATTTTTAACTAAACAAAATGTTGAATTTATATGTGTAAAATTACACTATCATTGAATTACATATATACATGTATGCATCATTCAAAGACGGACAAGAATTTGTTTCCTGTGGTTTTGGAAGCAGCTCTAACATGGAATTTCTATGATGACGAGCTGTCCTAAGTTCCGAAAAAACATCTTCCACATTGTCTTCAGCGTACATATAGAGCGTTAGTGGTGTATCTAACACAATGGTCTCCGGACATATTTGCACCATTGATGATTCCAATTTTTCTTTTTATGAAATCACCACTAAGTCTTTTTGATAAATTTCATTTAACTCTCTATTTCTATTCTATTTCCATATCATTTGCTTCCCACACCACTTCACTTTTTCCCTCTAGTTCATTCTCGATTTTATTTACCTATCAATGTCTTTTCTCAGCCACGCACATATTTTTAATATATTCTCATTTTTAATGGGCGCTTATTGTATCATTAAAATGATCACTCTTTTGTATCATGTATCATTCTTCTCCTATTTTTATACTACTGTCTCCAATCAATAGATAGGCTGACTCAAACCATTTTAAACCTCTAGAAAAATTATCGTGTTAATATAATAAGTTAACTTAGTTATTAAATCTTGCGATAATCCAATTGGTTATTGATAAAAAAAATTGGGCAGTTGTGCACGTCTATTCCTTACGGGAATAATTACCAAATATTATAGGTTCTTCCTATGTACATGTAGTTATAGTATTCGTAAAAAAAAAGTACTTAGTAGCGCAGTTTTTAAAAAATTAATTAAAATCTCACAACATGATTATTTTGATTGAAATTTAATTTTTTTTGATAGATGAAGAGCATTTAAATATCAAGGTAGAGATAGATATCTCACCTATCCTTCTCCGTCCTCCACCTATTGCTCATATTATTTTGATTGAAATTTAAATAGGTTCATATAATATACATACTATATGATACAACACACTAACATATATAATGAAGCACAATTTTTTATTTTGAAGAATTAAAATGAAGAGCAATTGTGTCCATATTTTGCTAGTTTATATTATAGTACTATAGCAGTGTTATTTCTTGATATTATTATTTATATATTATAGTATATATAAATCATTGATACATTTTACAATTTTCTTGTCAAAAAATTCTTAGTTTTTTTTTGTCAAGAAAACTCTTGATTTATTTTGGAAAAAAATATAATTTTGTATGTATTACTATTTTTTACATAAAAGGGAAAAAGAAGAGTTTGTAAACAAAATAAAAAGGGGAAAAAGAAGAAAATATAAAAGAATAGATAAAAAAAATAAGAGATTAAAAAAAAAAACTTTTTTGATGTTCTTCGTCGAATCGTAAAGTGGTAGCTTATTTAATGAATAATAGATACACAATACATAGATGCGATAGGGTTAAATTTACGATCAATTTTCATTCTAACATATATAATATTCCTTCTCACGTGAAATGCATGACTCAATGAGTCATGTTTTAACGTATGAAGAGTGGAGAAGATATGTATTCTTGCAAGATATATTAGTGGTCCATGGATATAATTGGTGTCGTTTGCGATTGAAATGTTTAATTTATTAGAATGAGATGAAAATGCATTTTGTGTGATTTGTCTAATATACAAAATTGATTTTTTTAAAAGGAAGACAGATTTGTCATTTAAAGTTGCATACAAGTAGAAGTGTAGAACAAATGACACAGCATAATAGTTGAAAGAGTAATCAATTCAGCAAAACTGGTTTTCACAAACTTCTAATTATTTCCTGTCATTGGTGACAGGTTTAGTTAATTTACACAGTAAAACAACATACATTCCTAATGACTGTAGAAAGTAGAAACCTTCACCAAGCTGATTCCTGTGTAAACGCTACATTGTATAATGTCTAGTTTTCTCTAAACCACATTAGATACTGAAGATATTGGTTCTCTTCTATAGCAACTGAAGCATTTAGCACTCAGCCTACAATCTCAATGGTTAATTGATCATCATGTAATCACACATGTCCCATCAACCATCAACAAACAATGCGTCAAGGAGGTTTGCAGATGAATTGCCACTCTCGGTCTCCTCAAAGAAACCGTTGGCAGAACTTTCTCTTCTGGCTCTACGTTCTTCAATGATGGAATCTTCTGTTTCTGTGCAGTAATTTCGTCGGCCCTGTTTCACAGGTCTTTCAGCCACAACAAATTTATTTCCATCACGAGACCTCTCAACAAAACCTGCCCAGACTGACCAAAAAAAGGGAACACATCAGAAACTACAATATATAAAGAATGTCAAAAGCAGTGGTAACGGATATCATAATGTTTGTTTAGTAAATGAGGTGCATTAAGTAACAAGATGCAGTTGGGTTGGGATAGTGTCAAAAGCAATATACACACAACAAAATCAATATACAGTTGGGAATGAACAATCCAAAACAATGTAGAAATATACTTTTCCAAATCTTAATGTAACTAAAGTAGTAATATCTCATCACATAGCACTAGCAGGGTTTGCATGGTTGCACCAGTTACACAGTAATTTATGTTGACATTGTATGAAAATGGTGCCAAAGAAACAGACATAACCACAACTTGATGCTTCAAGACTCCCACAAGGACAAGGTTCGGGGAAGGGTAAGGTCCATTGTGACATTTTAGTCACACAACAGCAACTCAAACGGTTGAGTCAAATCTCCCCTTCAACCACTTTAAGACAACTCATATAGAAATTTCCATGATGTCCTGTCTTAGAGATACAATACAACAGCAACCACTAAAACTCTCCACTAAATGGTTGACACACATGTACACTCTTCAGTTTTGTCATTTTTTAAAAACCCTAAAATTCTCTATTTTCCGGTATCGCTGCTACATCCACTAGAAGAAGCTGGAATGGCATCCACTATTGCCCTAATAGCAAAACTATGGCTGCGTGGCAGTTTTTATAGTAGATTCATTAAATGCACTACGCTATAGCGCCGCTATTTGACAACCCTGGTTTACATTGTTTAGTTTAACTTTTATCAAAACACATCCATTAATTTTTCACCCCATTTTCAATCTCACACGAAAATGCCCCTCAAATGTTAATTAACACACTCATAAAAAGGAAATGTTAGTAATCTAATGAGTAAAAAGCTCGGGTGCTTGTTTATAAGTCAACAGCTCCCTATATTATCGAAAACACATCTATTAATTTTTCACCCCATTTTTAATTCCAGACCAAAATGCCCCTCAAATGTTAATTAAAACACACTCATAAAAAGGAAATGTTAGTAATCTAATGAGTAAAAACCTCGGGTGCTTGTTTATCAGTCAGCAACTCCCCATATTTTTCACCTAATGACCTCACAAAGAAAAATTAACTATTATTGAAAGGTATATAAACATAGGATAGACTCTCAAGTTAGTTATTGAATATTACAAACATAACCACACCAATCCTCCCAAAATTTCAATTACCACGAATTTATTCTCCCAAACGATATAAGTGTATGTTTGAATTCACTTTTGGAAGGAGCCAAAAATCATTCTAAATACTTAAAATTTGATTTTGGCATGTTTGAGGTTTCCCAATTAGATTTTACCTCTAAAATTGATTATAACCAGATGCGATGCTACACATAAAATGTCACATCCCTACCAACTGAGTTAAGCTCACACGAACAAAAAATCAATTTTTATCACCATAGAATCAAACACACTAAAATATCATCATCATCATTCATTCATTCATTTATCATCAAACTAGTCACTAAAAAAAAAAAGATCATAATCATAAAAAAAATACCTCCAAATTGATGCAGCACAATAGAAGCAGCAACAGTAACATTCAAAGAAGCAGTACCACAACCATATTGCGGAATATAAACAAAAAAATCACAAATCTCACATTCCTTACTCGACAAACCAGAACCCTCATTTCCTAGCAAAAACGCAGTACTTTTCTTAAAAGGATGTTCATTAACAGGAAGAGCATCATGTGTAATCTCAACACCGCAAATATCACAATCTTTATCTTTGAGAAATTGTCGAGCTTCTTGTAGTGAATGAAAATGTCGAAATCGAAGATGATTTGAAGAACCATGGTTACCGAAACTGTTGAAATCTCTACGACCAACGAGGATTAGTTCCGATACACCAAATGCTGTTGCGCTTCGTGCTAGTGTTCCTACGTTGTGCCGTTTTGCTATGTTGTGTACTACTACGTAACTTTCAAACACCATTTTTTTGTTGTTTTGTATAATTCGATTTTGTTATGAAACTCTGCAACAACGTGAATTGAAGAAGGAAGAAAATGATTTGATGCAGGGAAGGTGTTTGATTGATTGTTTGTTAGATAAAACGGCTACGGCGTTTCGAAGGGTTTTTCAGTTATCATCACACTCGCAAATTTCAACGAGCAAGTCAAAAGTCAAAACTACCCTTTATGTTCTTTTGTTTTGGGTTCAAAAATAGGTCCAACTTTGCCTCCGCTTCGGCCCAAATATACTAATAATGCAAGCAAACAACTTTCCACACCCCACATTTCTAAATGAGAAAAAAATATGTACTGAAAGTGTAAATCACCTCACTTTATTGAGATGACATGAAAAATCAAATATCCTTATTGGATTGACGGTGTTTCTCCATTGAATTCTTTTTAAATCATACATATTTCTTAACCATTTATAATTTAGTTCGATTAAACTAGTTTAGGATGAACCATTAACAATTTAGTTTGATTAAAATGACTTGTTTTATTGGTTCGTTTCAGTTTGGTTTTGTTTTCTTTGAATCTTCTATTTCTAGCTACTTGGTAGTTGCGTTTATTTCCTACAATTAATCGTTTGGTATTACGATGAATTAACAAACTAGTTTTTTTTTTAACCAAAATTAACAAACTAAGTTGTGATCAACTTCTTGGCTCATAACCCTCTCCATTGATTATAACTCTCTAATGTCTTATGTGGGTTAATAATCAAATAAGGTTTTAAACACATTAATTGCAAAAATACAATCAATAATTCAAATTGTTGATTGAACAGTTATCCTAGATCTAGTACCAAAATTTAGTGTTAATAGTGGATTGATTCTTGGGATCAATTCATAAATTATCAGAATATAAAAAGTATTAAACATAAGGAATAACTGAATAATATTAAATTTGTAATTGATTAAAATAGTACTCAACAACTACATAAGCTCAAGTAACATCAAAATAAATTCATCTAAAGACCTAATCTATGAGAATTAGCCACTCATAATTATTACAGAGAGATTGTAATAGAGTTGAGTGATAAATACATAAGATTATGAATAAATGAAGTCTTCAATCTTATTTTCAAGAAATGAATTCAAATCTTCAACATTCAACTATGCTTAATTCTTTGGATCTTGATGCAAAATTCGGAACCCCCAACACTATTGTCACTCTCCCTATAGAACATGAAAAGGGTCAGCTTTGCGCGCGCATGCCTCCACGTACCCTGCACGTTCACAAAAAGCTAATATGGTAAGTTGTGATAGGCTACTGCGCGTTTCGCACGTCACTGCTGCACCTAGGCGCATTTGACAAAACGGAAATGGAAGATCTGGACTGAACACAGATATGCGCCCCGCGCATTCAATATGCACCTAGGCACAAACGACAAAATTAACAACACCAAACTTTGTTTGAAGAAGCCAATTTTTTTTCTTTCAAATTGTCACATTTTTTACTTTAATTTTTCATTACAGAAATTCAACTATCAACTAATCCTACCTCAACCCCAAACTTGATAAGTTGTTAGTTCCAAAAGTAACTCAAACTTAATTATCGGCAAAATTAACCATTCACTATAAATCTATTTAACTCCAAGAAAATTGATGGTCATTTTTTTTCTTTCTAAAACATAATTGGGTTAAGAGATCAACAAACAATTACAAACTCAAAGGAGTTAAGCAAGGGATAATTTCATTCAAAGGGCAGCTTCAAAGGCTCAAGGGACCAACAAAAATTTGCCTCAATGCCTAAAGTATCACAACACAAGAATTAACACAATAAGTGAGAAAGAATGGGTCTCACCTTTGGTCGGATTATTTAGCAGTCAAAATTGTAAATTTTCTTCAACTTGTCCATCTATCGGTCACGTACAAAAATCTGTTGCACTATCCTCAAATTCACATCCAACAAAATTGCATGTTAAAGTGAATCAAAATAAGGTATCAAAACAATGAAATCTGCCAAATAATAAAAGTGCTGATTAAAGACAAAATAAGTATTTCAAATTTATCATTACAGTCATCCAGATCCAGAATATTCAAACATTACAAATTATAAAATAAATAAAAAACTGAGAAAGAGAAAGGATCGAGTTAAAAGGGTAGAATTGGTGCCAAGGTGAGACGCCCGAATCATCCTTGTTTGGGTGGGTCCTGAACAGATCCGGGTCCAAATCCCGGGTCTAGATCCTCCAGGTCCAAATTCTGGGTGTTGCGGTTAACTTGTTCCATCTTATACTCATGAATATTCTTTTGAAGTCGAAAAATTGCCAGATTGGTGGCTTGGCGGTCTAAGAACAGCTTCATCTGGATCTTCTGATGCTCAAGAAACATCTCTTCCGACGGATATAGCTCATAGAAAGGAGGAGCAGGCAGCTGAGCTCTATATTCCTTAGCCGCTTGCCACAATGGTGTGGACTTATCGAAGTAATCGATGTCAAATTGAAGAGCTTCGGCAAGGTCCTCTTTAAACAAACATTCCGCAAGCTCCTGATTGGAAAATTGATGCTGTTGCTGTTGCTGCTGAACTGGTTCTTCCTCAACTTGGATGGTAGCTTTTAACTTACCGTTGGATTTTGAAGGCATGATGTAAAAAATGGGTAAAGACGAAGGATGAGGAGAAACAAATTAAGCAGAACCCCGTATATATTAGAACTCAGTGCGCCTACGCGCGAGATCATTACGCCTACGCACAAACAACAGAAGCTATGTTATGTACTACTACGAAGCTTTCCAACACCATTTTCTTGTTGTTTTATACAATTTTATTTTGTTACGAGACTTTGCAGTAACGTAGATTTGAAGAAGCAAGAAAACGATTTAATGCAGGGAAGGTGTTTGATCGTTTGTTTATTACACAAAAAAACTGCTACGGCGTGTATCCATGGAAAATCAAATATTCTTATTGGATTGATGGTGTATATCCATTAATTTTTTAAAATATAAGGGGCTAAAATCACAACTTTCTAAAATTTAGGGGATAAAAATGGTATTTTAAAACATATTGGGTCAAAATCGCAATTTTTTGAAATTTATGGGGTCAAAAATGCAATTTAAATTTAATTGATTGTAACTGTTTAACTCTGTTACGTATAAATTGACTAAACGAAATATATATAAAAGAGGTGACTCATCTACTTAAGTCATATCACTCAAAATATTTATTCCTCTTCTGGCACAACATTATCACTCATCAATTAATTCAAACAAAGATAATACATGGAAGAATAATTAAGTCATCACTTATCAATTAATTCAAACAAATAATATTTACATAGGGTCCTTTTCCGAATAATATTTTATGTTGTAATGATGGGCATGTTGCTAAGAACAATTCACTATGGTGGAGGGATATTTGTTCCATAGAAGGGAGGAATGAGAGTAATAACGGGTGATTCTCTTCCAATATTAATAGTGTGTTGGGGAATGACTCATCCATCAATTTTTGGCAAGAGAAATGGTTTGGTGCAACTTCTCTTTGTGTAGAATTCCCGCATTTATGTCGTCGCGAAAGTAATAAGAAAGTCACTATTATAAATAGAGGCAAGTGGGAGGGAGGCGATTGGGAGTGACATTGGGATTGGAGGGAGGATTTGTCCAACATTGATACAACAGAGTTGTCCGACTTAGATGGAGTTCTCCAGGGCATCAAACCAAATATAAATGAAGAAGATAAACGCAGATGGATTGCAGACCCATATGGTAATTTCTCGGTCCACTCTTGTTATAACCTCTTAGTCTCAAGCAATCAAATCGATACGGCGGATCATAACGTTATAAGGGCTTTAAATGATTTGTGGCTGACATCCCATCCAAGATTGTGTTTTTGGTTGGCATCTGATGCTTAATAAGTTGGCGACTAGAGATGATTTGTTTAATAAAGGAATCATCATTGTAAACAGGTCCTGTGTGTTTTGTTGTTGCATCTCAGAGAATCATAATAATCTCTTCTTTGAATGTCCGCTGGCGCGTTGTGTGTGGACTAATATATTTGATTGGCTCGGCTATAGCTTTGTCTCACATGAAGTGAGATGGACTCACTTTCTTGCTTTTGGCGAGCCACTTAAATCTAACAAGTACCAGAAGGTGAGACAGTTGGTTTGGTGTGCAACAACTTAGTGTATCTGGTCTCTTAGAAATAATGTTATTTTCAAGGGTGTCCCGATCAACCTTTGTAATTTACTTATAGGATTAAACATTTCTCTTAGGTTTGGTTTATTAGTAGAAGTGGAAGAAATTTATGCTATTCCTATACCAATTGGTGTATCAATCCTTTAGATTGTCTTCAAAGCATATAAATTCTTCCTTGTAATATAGTTGAAGTACCTAGTACTTCCTTGTTTATAATATATCTTTGCTTATAAAAAATATATTTCAAAGATTTTATTAGTCATACAATAAAACATGTACAATAATTTTACAGAATGTAAGATATACCTATATATATGTCCACACCAATGTCTTATACATCAAATACACCAAGACACGGTATGCAATCAAATTATAAGAGAAACGTTGTCTTAATATATATTTACACAATGTTTTCTCTTATTTATTTTATATGCAAAGGTTTTTAGATTAACATTCCTTTGATTTATCTTCCATTAAGTATGTTAGTATCCTTGCTTCATCTGACCTTACATAAGACTTCATTTTATTTTATTTTAGACAAAAGACTTCATTTTATTTTTATTTATGATATTGTTTAATAAATGATAAATCACAATTATTTGCAGGTGTAGAGGGTTGTGCCCTTCACAGGACACAGTCTAATAACTGTTCCTTACACCCCGCAACTTGAGCTGATGCAAGCCTAGCCATCGGAACCCTGCAAAAGAGTCCTCAAATTTTTAGTTTGACTACTGAAAATACAAATATCTCATTTTCTGTAGAAATTTAATTTGACAAGTACTTACAAACATGCGTAAAAATGAAAGTGTCTCGTGCTAATGCACAATAATGTTACTAGTCTAACCTGAATGGTGAACAAGAGACATAATCAAGTCCAACTTGAGCAAAGAATGCAACAGAAGAAGGCTCCCCACCATGCTCTCCACATATTCCAATCTGATAGTCACATCATAGATTAATTTCAGCAATGTTCTAACACAATAATTGGCATATTAAGAATAACCAAAATGTTGTGACAAAGTTTTGTTATTTAGATTTGCATCAGTTAGTTACCTTTAAGTTTGGTTTAGCAGCATGGCCTTTTTCTGTGCAAATTTTAATGAGTTGACCCACACCTTTCTGGTCAAGTACATGTAATTGTTGTCAATAATTTGAATTTAGCATACATTATTTATTGGACCTAACTTCGTAATTGATTAAAATAGTACTCAACAACTACATAACTCTAGTAGCATCAAAATAAATTCATCTAAAGACCTAATTTATGAGAATTTAGCTACTCATAATTATTAGAGAGATTGTAATAGAGTTAAGTGAAAAAAGATTAGGAATAAAGGAAGTCTTCAATCTTGTTTTCAAGAAATGAATCCAAATCTTCAACATTCAACTATGCTTAATTCTTTGGATCTTGATGCAAAATTCAGAACCACAACACTGTTGTCACTCTCCCTATTTATAGAACATGAAGAAAAGGGTCAGCTCTTTGGATCTGGATGCAAAATTCGGAACCACAACACTTTTGTCACGCTCCCTATTTATAGAACATGAAGAAAAGGGTCAGCTTTGCGCCCCACGCATGCCACCACGCTCCATGTGCGTTCACAAAAAGCTAATATGGCAAGTTGTGATAGGCTACTGCGTGCCTTGCGCGTCACTACTGCACCTAGGCGCGTTTGACAGAACAAAAATGAAAGATCTGGACACAGATGCGCCCCACGCGTTCACGATACGCCTGGGCACAAACGACAAAATTAACAACATCAAACTTTGTTTGAAGAAGCCATTTTTTTCTCTTTCAAATTTAAACATTTTTCACTTCTTTAATTTTTCAACACAAGAATTCAACTATCAGCTAATCCATGTTCTCTAGTACCTCAACTCCAAGCTTAATAAGTTGTTAATCATTGGCAAAATTAACCATTCATTATAAATCTACTTAACTCTAAGAAAGTTGATGTTCATTTATTTTTGGGCCCCTTTATTTTTTATAAAACACAATTGGGTTAAGAGATCAACAAACAATTTCAAGCTCAAAAGGGTTAAGCGGGAGATAAATTCATTCAAAGGGCGGCTTCAAAGGCTTAAGGGACCAACAAAAATTTGCCTCAATGTTGGAGAATTTCCAAAATATATAAAATATATTTGAAAGGTTGCAATGGTTAATTTGAAATTCAAATTTACATTGTGAAAACCTTTCAAAGGTTGTGTCCCTTCATCATTTGACATAAGTTTCTCTATAAATAGAGACACTTAGGAGGCAGAAAACACACAACAAAATCATGAGTTTTATGAGTCAGAATTTTGCCAAAAATATTTCTAAATCATTCCTTCATTTCTCTAGTGCACGAGAGTATTTGAGGGAACTTTATTCTGTAAAATATCATTGATCGATATGCTTGATGTGAGTGTGCAATTCATGTCAAGGTTTCCAAAGTATCCTGAAGGGGATTCGCCGGTTTAACCCATTTGCATCCGATTTACATAAATTGGTGGGGGCGAATCGAACCTAAAGTTTAGTGTGATACACACGCTTTGGAATTTATGTGCAATGTTCATCATGTTCTTCTTCTTGTTCAAGTATTTGCAGCAAACCCCCAACAAATGTTCTAACAATCTTTAGGTTCGATTTATGATAAGTAATTGCTGCAACTTTAAAGGAGATGATTCTCGACTACTTTATAAAGTGAGAGATAATGGCTTCAACAGATAAGCAACTTCTTTTAATTTAATTGATATAGATTAGTAATTCGTTGAATTTGATATCAAATTAAATATTATGAATTTTGAGAAATTTAAATTTATGTGTTATTGGATTTGAATACTGGTTAAATTGATGTTACTTATGCATAATGGCTTTGTTGATTTATTGGTTATGCACTTATGCGTTTCTTGTTTTAAGCATGTAGTGGTACATATGGATTTGATCATTGGTCATAATATTTTTTGAAATTGTTCTTGAAAGATATGTACCGATGCAGTGATTTACAAATTAAATAGACATGAATTGTTTGAATTTTGAAACTTAGTTTTATGTCTTGAAAACAATTTGCGTGTATGTAGAAACAGGACTGAATATAATACATTGATATATCACACAGTTTTATAAGAAAGAAAATGTGTGTGCCTGAAATTCTTTTAATATGAATGTATTATTATTATTGTTTTTGCTTATTGAGTATCATTTCGGATCAAATTTGATATGATTTTGTGTTATTAAATTGTTCCCAAATGACGGATTATCATGATGGAGAAAGAGTCATTCCTTTATTTGTTGAAACGGTGTGTGATTCGGTTAATAATCACATTGGTTTATGAAGAATTGTGACTGAAACTATTGCACGGTCAGTGTTGGTTTTAATAAGTAATATTGAAGGACTGAAGAACACACATATAATAATGACTATGGTAAAAGGTACGCATTTAAATTGTATGGATATATGATTATTTTGTCTTCATATATGATATGCATGATATAGAAATTATTCAAGTGTGTGAACTTTGACAAGTATGAATAAGTTTGATTTATGAGACATGCTTTTATGCTATCTTATTTCAATATAAAAGTAGTGTATATGAATTGTCAAAATATGAAATGCATATTATTGTGCAATAAGTTATTAAATTTAAATGTGATGATCTCATATTATATGTGTATGATAATATGAAAGTTATTCTTAATTTCTTGCTTATATTGATATTAAGATTGGTTGGGTATTTTGAAATTATTGTAAGTTGATAAATGTTCATGGAGGAAATTAAGTTATAGAAAAGATTAATGATTTTTGAGTCATTGTTTATTTTTCTATAGTTATAATTATTTGAATTTACCATAGAACACATTATACATGAAACTTGATTTTGACATTTAGAATTTATGATACATGTATTAGTTAATAACTAATATGAAAAGGTTTCTTATATATTAAGATTGAAATAAATTCTAAAGTATTATAAGTTCATGTGGGGGTATATGACTTACATGTGTGATCCATCTTATGAAATAAAAGTTGGTTATGACAATTCTTTATGATCATGTTTGTTGGTGCTATATATATTTAATGCATTGAATGTAAGGTATCTTAGATACATTCAAGTGGAAGTAGAACTTCAGATTGAAATGATTATATATATATATATATATGTAATAGCAATGGAAGAATGACATAAAGTTTGTGCATATAACACAATGATAATAAAATGACAAAGTGTCATGGTTTTGTGATAGTTGGTTTAAACTATCAAGAATATAAAGGAATATTCAAGGTTTCTGAAAATACATAGATATGTGGTTGAATGAATATTCGAAGTTATAAAAGTTTGAAAGTCTTGCAATTCTTTGACGAAAGGATTGACAAGGATATGATGTTTTCATATATGATGGTTAAGTCATTGAAGACATCATTAGGGATGTGGTACAAACCCATATCTAATTGATCACCAATGGTGGAAACTCAACTCACACCTGGGTAACATCAAGTCTTGAGTTCAATGATGAAAGTACACTATTAGAGCGATTGAAGTACTTGACAATAATAAAATACATCCCAACGGTTAAAATACTTGGACCATAAGAACAAAGTGGTAGGATGAGATTTTTCTCTTAATAGACATACAGCATTATGTTTGCTTAAATGCATAATTATGGGTGCATTTATGATATAGTCTACCTATATGAGAATGAAGTGGGGCCGCTTCATAGAGTTCCAGGGTTTGACTCTTAAATTCTCATGAAAAGGATATGAGACACAAGGCCTTAACAAATGTGTCATTTTGATAATTCGATCAATGGTACCGAGATTTCATGTGTGAGTTATGCACACTTGTTCTAATGAATAATTGGTTCAAAACTTGTCTACCAATTTATTCGGGGATGAGTAGAAACTTAACTTACTAAGTAATGGTTCAAATCGTGAGATACCTTTATCTGAAACCATGAGATTTCCAGAATAATGGATTTAGATATATTTTGAAAATGGTGGGGGATTGTTGGAGAATTTCCAAAATATATAAAATATATTTGAAAGGTTGCAATGGTTAATTTGAAATTCAAATTTACATTGTGAAAACCTTTCAAAGGTTGTGTCCCTTCATCATTTGACATAAGTTTCTCTATAAATAGAGACACTTAGGAGGCAGAAAACACACAACAAAATCATGAGTTTCATGAGTCAGAATTTTGCCAAAAATATTTCTAAATCATTCCTTCATTTCTCTAGTGCACGAGAGTATTTGAGGGAACTTTATTCTGTAAAATATCATTGATCGATATGCTTGATGTGAGTGTGCAATTCATGTCAAAGTTTCCAAAGTATCCTGAAGGGGATTCGCCGGTTTAACCCATTTGCATCCGATTTACATAAATTGGTGGGGGCGAATCGAACCTAAAGTTTAGTGTGATACACATGCTTTGGAATTTATGTGCAATATTCATCATGTTCTTCTTCTTGTTCAAGTACTTGCGGCAAACCCCCAACAAATGTTCTAAGACTACCCACAATGGTGGGTTTTTTGAGTGTTGAATGATACATTCAATAGTTGAAACCATTGTAGTGGGGGGGTTGAATGTAAGTTTCCGGAGAGAGAAGATGAATATGTTCAACACCCAATTAATGCTGACACGGGGGACGCGTGGCAGCTCATAATTTGTCCAACCCAGGCGCGTGCGGCACACGCGCCGACAGCGCGCGTGTGGGCTTGATCCGCGGAGAGAGAAGAAGCTTTTGGAGAAAAAGGCAGCCACGTGGCTGCCTGTGATTGGTCCGGCAGATTTTTTTGATTTTTATCCTTTAAACTCAATTATCTCATTAAAAATTATTTTTTTATTTTTTTATTTTTTTACCAAAATTCGTGATTTTTTTTCCTCTATAAATAGAGACTTGGTTCATTTCATTTGGACACAGAAAAAAAAACGCATTTGTTCACTATCTTAATCTTTTTATTAGTGTTAATATTGAAGTTTTAGTCTTTTTTTAAGTGAAATGGATCCCAATAATCCTTTGAACACCCAAAATTCTTCTAATTATCCCAATAATTATAATCCCAACAATTATTTGTATCGTTTTAACTACGTTTCTTGTGTGTCGTATTTTAAATTAAGTTAAGATGATTGTATTGTATCAATTATTTAAATAAATTTTGTTTTTATTAAAATTGTCATCGGGAGTTTAATTTAATTTTAATCGATAATTATAATTTTAATCGATTATTTGTATCGTATAATTTTAATTTAATTTTAATCGATAATTATAATTTTATTTAATCATAAAAATTTAAATTTAAATTTAAATTTAAATAAGAATATGAAATAGAAAGTGGTGGGGTGGAGAAAGTGGTGGGGTAGAGTGTTGAATGAAAAAACTATTGGAGAGGGTAAAAGTTGAATGTGGTGTTGAATGATTATGTGGATGAAAGAGAAAATGATGTGGAGTGAAAAAGTGGGTGTTGAAGGGTGTTGAATTTTTTTTCCATTGTACATAGTCTAACACTCAATACATAAAGTATCACAGTTCATCAATCACAAGAATTAACACAAGATCTAGAGACATACTCCAAATAAGCGAGAAAGAATCAGTCTCACCTTGGCTGGATTATTTCTTCGGCTTGTCCATCGATCGATCACGTTCAAAAATCTGTTGCACTATCCTCAAATTCATATTGTACAACAAAATTGCATGTTAAAGTGAATCAAAATAAGGCATCAAAACAATGAAATGTGCCAAATAATAAAAGTGCTGATTAAAGACAAAAAGAAGCAGTTCAAATTTATCATTACAGTCATCCAGATCCAGAATATTCAAACATTACAAATTATAAAAATAAAAGTAAAACTGAGAAAGAGAAAGGATCGAGTAAAAAGGGTAGAATTGGTGCCAAGGTGAGACGCCCGGATCATCCTTGTTTGGGTGGGTCCTGAACAGATCCGGGTCCAAATAATGGGTATAGATCCTCCAGGTCCAAATTATGGGTGTTGCGGTTAACTTGTTCCATAAGCTTATACTCATGAACCTTCTTTTCAAGTACCCAAATTGCCGTATTGGTGGCTTGGCGATCTTCCAACAGCTTCTTCTGGATCTCCTGATACTCAAGAAACAGCTCTCTCGACGGATATCGCTCAATCAAACGAGGAGGAGGCAGCTTGGCTCTAAGTTCCTTAGCCGCTTGCCACTTTGGTGTCGACTTGTTGAAGTAATCGATGGGTAATAAAGCTTTGTTAAGGTCCTCTATAAACAAACATTCCGCAAGCTCCTGATTGGAAAATTGATGCTGCTGAACTGGTTCTTCCTCAACTTGGATTGTAGATTTTAACTTACCGTTAGATTTTGAGATTGAAGGCATAATGTAAAAAATGGGTAAAGATGAAAGATGAGGAGAAACAAATTAAGCAGAACACCGTATATATTGAACTCAGTGCGCCTACGCGCGAGATCAGTACGCCTGCGCGCAAACAACAGAAGCTATGTTATGTACTACTACGAAGCTTTCCAACGCCATTTTTATTGTTGTTTTATACAATTTGATTTTGTTGTGAGAGATTGCAGCAACGTAGATTGAAGAATCAAGAAAACGATTTAATGCACGGAAGGTGTTTGATCGTTTGTTTGTTACAGAAAAACTGCTACGGCGTGTATCCATGGAAAATCATAATCATAATCCCTTATATGACATGGAAAATCAAATATTTTTATTGGATTCATGGTGTGTATCCATTAAATTTTTTTCTAAATCATAATTCCCCTGTCTTAAAATATAAACAAAATTCGGTAAAAAAAAACTTTTGTTGACATATTTTTACTTAGAATTTGAAATAAAAGAGTACATATTTTTGAACCATTAACCGTTCAATTCAATTAAACAAACCAGTTTAGAATAGGATGAACCATTAACAATCAATTCGATTAAACCGATTTGTTTTATTGATTCATTTCATTTCAGTTTGGTTTTGTTTTCTTTTATCAACTGAATCTTGAACAGCCCTACATGAAAGACATCTAGAACAACTTACATACTAAGTTCTTCTCTGCAATGCCGTTCTGAAGATTTGAAAGAACAAAACTCTATTCATCGAGACACCAAATTTCTTTTGCTCCTTTGTAATATTATGTAAAAATTATGTTTGAATTTTTTTTTAAGAAGTTAAATTAGTCCACTCAAATCGATACTAAAGAGAATCAAATCTGAAACCTTAAGGAGGGGCACACTCCTTGCCAATACTTCATCTTTTAAAATTACTTGATGTTTTAAAAGAATACATAACCTAACTTCTGTTATGCTAGGAAGTCTCTTAGAATCATGTTAGAAATTTATAATTGAGTGTAACTGTTTAGCTCTGTCACATAAGAATTGACTAAACGAAAGATATATAAAAGAGGTGACTCAAATACTTAAGTCAGTCATATCACTCAAAATATATGTTCCTCTTCTCGCACAATATCATCACTCATCAATTAATTCGAACAAAGATGACACATGGAAGAATATTTCAAAGATTTTATTAGTCACACAATAAAACATGTACAATAATTTTACAGAATGAAAGATATACCTATATATATATATATATATATAGTCCACACCAATGTCTTATACATCAAATACACTAAGACAAGGTATGCATTCATTTGTATGAATATATATTTACACAATGGTTTCTCTATTTTATTTTATATGCAAAGGTTTTTAGATTAACATCCCTTTGATTTATCTTCTATTAAGTATGTTAGTATCCTTGCTTTATCTGACCTTGTATAAGCCTTAATCTTATTTTTATTTATGATATGGTTTAATAAATGATAAATCACAATTATTTGCAGGTGTAGAGGGTTGTGCCCTTCATAGGAAACAGTCTAATAACTGTTCCTTAAGCTGCAACTTGAGCTGCTGCAAGCCTAGCAATTGGAACCCTGCAAAAGAGTCCTCAAATTTTTAGTTTGAATGCTGAAAATACAAATATCGCATTTTTAGTAGAAACTTAATTAGACTAGTACTTACAAACATGTGTAAAAATGAAAGTGTCCCGTGCGAATGCACAATAATGTTACTAGTCTAACCTGAATGGTGAACAAGAGACATAATCGAGTCCAAGTTGAGCAAAGAATGCAACAGAAGAAGGCTCCCCACCATGCTCTCCGCATATTCCAATCTGATATTCACACCATAGATTAATTTCATCAGTGTTTTAACACTATAATTGACATATTAAGTATAACAAAGATGTGTGACAAAATTTTGTTATTTAGATTTGCATTAGTTAGCTACCTTTAAGTTTGGTTTAGCAGCACGGCCTTTTTCTGTGCAAATTTTGATGAGTTGACCCACACCTTTCTGGTCAAGTACCTGTAATTGTTGTCAATAATTCAAATTTAGCAAACATTATTTACATATATTAAGCAAAAGCAAAGTGCAACGCCCCCGATTCACTGAACAAGTAAAGTAACATTGATATTTTGTTTTTTCTATTTCCAGCTCTCATTTATCCTACACCGCTCAAGTCATTTCATAAAGCCTGACTAGAGATAATCGTACGCCCATGTGTTATTTTTACACAACATAGTGCTTTTAATTTTATTGTGTCCTGGAATGAGAAAAGAGCAATAACGCTACAGGTCACACGACTATGCAACTAACCTCAAATGGGTCATGCTGCAAAATCCCAGCAGCTAGGTATATAGGAAGAAATTTGCCAACATCATCTCTACTGTAGCCAAATGTCATTTGAGTAAGATCATTGGTTCCAAATGAAAAGAACTCTGCTTCCTTCGCAATCTACACAAACGGATAATAAAATTAGAAAGTGTAATGAGCACAAAATATTGTTTTTCTTTAATTCATTTTCATTATTGTATTGTATGTTAAAAATCAAGTTACTATGTTCAAGACAAAAAGGAATATAAGTATTACCTCATCTGCAATTAGTGCAGCTCTTGGAACTTCTATCATAGTTCCAACCTTGTAGCTTAAAGAAGTGCCCATCTCAGAGAACACTTTCTCAGCAACGTTCCTTATTAAACTTACTTGATGTCTTAATTCCTGCTAGTTAAAAAGCATTAGGCTTATATAATAATTGTGTCACAAGAGTTTCAATAAGCTCAAACCCCAAAATAATAAAAAGGATCATGCCTGAGGTGTACCGACGAGTGGAACCATTATCTCCGGAAGAACAGTAATACCATGGCTACTCACTGAAACAGCCGCTTGGAACACGGCTCGTGCCTGCATCTCAGTCAATTCTGGATATGATATTCCCAACCTGCAGTTAGAATAATTTCAAGTTGTCATAGATGATGAATAATAGTTATTTTCTCCTAAATTGCAGTCGTATTATATTACACCATAATCATGGTTGTGAACCATAATTTAGAACTATACATGAACTTGTCACCTATTTATTACCTCAATCCCTATGTCCCTTCTCCAAAACCACCGATCACTAACGAATTACTATAAATTATGAACTTGGAATTTCAACTCTAAACATAAGTCATATGATGTTGATATTGATAGTAATTTGTTATGCACAAGGATCATAAGAGGACAAACCTGCAGCCACGAAAACCAAGCATGGGATTAACTTCGGAGAGTTTTTCTATCCTAGAGAATATTTCTTCTTCTTTCATGCCTGTCTGAGAAGTAAGTTCACTGACAATTTGTTCCAAGTCACCTTCAGGAAGAAATTCATGAAGTGGAGGATCTAACAACCGGATTGTTACTGGGAGACCATCCATTGCTCGAAAAATTCCTTCAAAATCTGATCTTTGATAAGGTAACAACAAATCAAGTGCAGCTTTCCTTTGTTCTTGCGTAACGGCCATTATCATCATTCTCACAGCCTTTATCCTTTCATCTGAAGCAAAAAACTAAAACACAACAAAACATGCACAAAATCATAATTTGTTACTATAACAAAGCCTTTTTAATGCATTCACACTTTTCATTTTGTTACTATAACAAAGAGTTGAATATTTTTGTACCATGTGTTCTGTCCTGCAAAGTCCAATTCCTTGTGCACCATTTTTTCTAGCTGTTATTGCATCTTCAGGTGTGTCAGCATTTGCCAAAACCTGGTAGACGATAAAGATATGAGTGAAATTACGTAACAAGAATTATATGTTTTGATTCAACTCAACTTCTGCAGCCAATAAGTATATGCAGCAGCACCTTCAGATTCCTTATTTCATCAGCCCAAGACATGAAAATTTCCAAATCATCGCTTAGAGCCGGAGGAGAAAGTGCCTGTTTTCCTAGTATCACCTCACCTGTGGATCCATTCAGCGAGATCCATTCTCCTTCTGATATTATGCTGTCCCCAATTACAACCACCTATCATCATAAATGAATATGATTATACTGAATTACTCTGAACATGAAAATATCTTACAAATTTGTCAATAATTATAATCTGAGGTTACCTTTTCATGATCGTTTACTTGGATATCAGAACAACCAGACACACAACACTTTCCCCATCCACGGGCTACAACAGCAGCATGAGATGTCATACCACCTCTAGCTGTCAAGATGCCGACAGCTGAATGCATTCCTCCAACATCCTCTGGACTTGTCTCTGTCCTTACCTTCAATAATTTCAAGTGTGTTAGAATTTAATGATTGTTTATGGATAATTTGTTTAACCTAGTCATGAAATTAAATTAAGGACATTATATACATCCTGACCATAATATATCTCGTATAAATATGCATTTCACCTAAACACCAGGAAGATCTCCACATTGGTCTCAGAGCAACAACATGATAGGATTGGACACCACATATTTACCTAAAACTTTAAGGCATTGGGTATCATATGGGTTGTCTCATTTATATGTTGCTCAAACACTCATATTTTCATCAAATGTGAGACTTCTTACTCACACTTGATACTTTAACAACCACACCTTCGAGTGTGAGTCCAGGCCATGCACTCATCACGTATCTCCCCTCAAATCTTTTTCATCTACATGGGAGCCCAAAACACCGGAGATATCCATATTATACTAAGACCAACCACATAAGTAGGTTGGAATTGGACACTACATATTCACCCAAAATCTTCATTAGGTATGAGTCATCTCACTTATACGTTGCTCAACACTCACATTTTCATCCAATCCGAATTTTTACTCCCACTTGATACTAACTATATAATGAAAAGAAATAATAGAAATGACTGCTTACCAAAATTACACTCTTTCCTTGTGCATGCCATTCTTCGGCATCTTCAGTAGTGAACACAACCTGCCCAACTGCAGCTCCAGGGGATGCAGGCAAGCCAACAGCAACCACTTTGTCCTTGTACTTGGATGGATCCTCAAACTAAACAAATAAACTAAAATCAATTAATAACACTAGAGCATATTACATTTGAAAATGAAAAGTTGTTGAAAAAAATTATATGGAAATAAATGTATATATCTTTTAAATATAAGAACATTGATTCAACGAACAAAATATAGATCATTTAGCTAAATGATGTTAGTTGCAACTAATTATATACCTGTGGGTGTAGGAGTTGATCAAGATGTTGTGGCTCTACCATTTTGATTGCAGAACGAGTATCAACAAGTCCCTCATTGACCATATCTACAGCTATTTTGATTGCACCTTTACCAGTACGTTTTCCACTTCGACATTGCAACATCCATAATCTATTTTCCTGTACAGTGAACTCGATATCCTACAATATAATATATCAATTTCAAAAGAATTACTTGTCAGTCAAATCGATACAAACAAACAATGCAAAAATAGTAAAACAAATCTAAAGGAATTGAATTTTTTACCATCATATCCTTGTAATGATTCTCTAGAATCTTACAATTCTCCACAAGTTCCTCATATGCATCTGGCATGCAAGTTTTCATGGTCTCTAAATCTTCAGGTGTCCTGATTCCAGCAACTACATCCTCTCCCTATTATAAACAATGTTGTAGAAACATCAATACCAAAAATAATTAGTCATTTACTACTAGTAGATATGATAATGGCATGATTTACGAATATAAAATAGCAACTAGTAATTAAATCATATATAACCTGAGCATTAATGAGAAACTCCCCATAAAGTTTCTTTTCCCCGGTGCTTGGATTTCTAGTGAATAAAACGCCAGTTCCTGAAGTATTTCCCATGTTACCAAACACCATGGATTGAATATTTACGGCCGTGCCTATTAGTCCAGTTATCTGATTAATGCTCCTATACTTATTAGCCCTCGGGCTATCCCAAGAATTGAAAACAGCTTTAACAGCTAATTCTAGTTGCTTCTTTGGATCTGCAATTGGTAAATCAAGGAGTGTGGAGATAGATTACAATAAGAATGTGTAGCAAGTAGCAACATAACATGAAGAAGTTGATGATGTTGAAATTAGCACCTGTAGGAAACTTATCTCCCTTAGCTTCAATGTAGACATTCTTGTACTGCTCAACCAGATCTTTGAGATCATTAGCTGTTAGATCAGTGTCATGTTTAACGCCTTTTGAATACTTAAGCTTTTCCAACTTCTCCTCAAACAATGAATGTGGAATGTCCAATACCTAAATATGACATATATATACACAAGAAAAGTTTCAACAAAAGCAATGGAAGATACTAACAAAGGACGTTCATTAAGAGAGTGTATTGGATTGAGATTTTAAAAGACAATTTATACATAAAAAACTTTGCGGACGAAATGCAATTTGGTCCACATGATATAATAGAACTAACTACTTACAACACCTCCAAACATGTCTAAGAAACGTCTATAAGAATCGTAAGCAAACCGCTCTCCACTTTTTGAAGCCAACCCAGCAACCACTTCATCATTCAATCCAAGATTAAGAACTGTGTCCATCATTCCAGGCATGGAAATCTGATAGATGTAGAGGAAACAAACAAGTTTAGGCAATAAACATGTTAAGTACACCATAAAAAGGAATCAAATTTAAATCAAAGCAAATTAAACCTCTAAATACAGTGGTACTTAGTTTTCAAGTGTAACTTTTTAACAATCAAATTAAAACAAATCAATTTCATAATTTACTGATTAATCTATTTAATGATTTCGAGAAAATGTTACCAACTATTTACATCAAGAACTTGAACTTAAAAACTTTGGATATAAATCCTAAGTTGAGATGAGCCAATGCTATAATAGAAGTACATTTTTATTGTATATTTGCATTTTTACATGCGCCATACTAAAGGTGACCGACCTCAAATGTGATCATAGAAGGTTAGGCACTCACTGCTTGGATAAATAACTTAACGCCAGATTTTATATTGGGCCTAAAACCTTACAAAACCAACTTGTAAGGTGAGGATTGTTTCTTACTTATATAAACTCTTGTCCAGGCCAAATCACATCCGATGTGGGACTTCTTAACACAAAAGATAAATTAAGTCAAACTATTTTTCATATAAACTATAAGATAGTTTCCTAAGCTATTCTATAGAGCGTATATAAATAAGCTAAAAGCAACTTATGAAGGTATCATAAATTGTTCCCAATTGCCATAAATTCTCGCAAACGGTCACGAAATGGATACACATTTGGATAAGTTCAAATAACTCGATCCAAACAAGTCCTGGAACGTAATGAAAAAGTAAAACCAAATACGAAAAAGGCTCTTACCGCGGCACCAGAGCGCACAGAAAGTAGGAGAGGTTTTGAAGGATTCCCAAGAAAAGCTCCCATTTCATTTTCAACAAAATTAAGTCCTTCAAGTATCTCCTCCCACAAACCATTTGGTAAGTTCTTTACATTTTCTTGGTATTCTTGACATGCTTCTGTTGAAATAGTGAGTCCAGGTGGCACTGATAAACCAATTGTTGCCATTTCTGCTAAGTTGGCTCCCTTTCCTCCCAGCTATACAATTAACACACATGCAATTGTTCATCAGTTCAAATGCAAAACTTAGTCATTAATTACTTGAAAAACAGATAGCTTTGTTTTGCTAAACACAATGTGTTTAGTGTTTTAGCATGCTGAGAGAGTAATAAAAAGAATGCTTACCAAGGACTTCATGGCCTTGTTTCCTTCACTTTTACCTTTGCCAAAAGTGAACACCCGCTGTTAAAACAGAAATAAAAAAGAGAATAGCTTCAGTTTTTTTTAAAAAAAAAAAAAATTACTTTATTAAAAGTGACATGCTTTTGGAAATCATAGTTGCATTGCACAATGCATACACCCTTACAACTCTTTTATAACTTCTTAATATAAGAATTTTTCATAGAAAAACAATGGCAATTTAACTTTTGAAAATGTCATACTCCTGATTTTGAATATAAACAAAAAAAAAATAGATTTATTGAATAAAACATGTATCTGGTCTATTTAGGTAATAATTTTAGTGTTGGACCTTTGAGGTTTGCTTTACATTTTGGTCCACAAACATTGCTAAGCTAGGGGGTCTCTTCTCTAATTGAGGTGTCTTGTCAATATCTCAATACCACAGCTTCAATGCTTTGATTTCGCGAAAATCTCATGAATCATGATCTATGTTACATACATACCGAAAATAGACGCGAATAATTAAGCTAAAATTTATACTCACGTAACCATTTTCTTACTCCCTCCGTTATATATTATAAGCAAAATTTATTATTAATAAATTCATTGAATAATTGATGTATATGTATACCTTTTTTGTTGTTGGTGGTGTTGTCGGGGTAAGAATAGCTTGGGCTCGAATTGGAAGCTGATATGTTGTTGTTCTTCTGCCTTTCCATGTTGATGATGATCTAAGCCTTAACTGCAAGTTCTTCCACTGCACCCTTGTGCTTCTTCTTCCATCACTACAAACTCCATTCAAAATCCTATTATTACTGCTGCACACATCTGGTGTGGTCCTTATGATTATTCCTTTTACTATGGAAGACATATTTTGTCCTTTTGATTGGTTCTGTTTCTATCTCTGCTGCTACAAAACATATTAAAGCAATCAAAAAATAATTTAGCAAATTAAACCATGTATTGTAGCTGCAAAACATATTAAAATAATTGACGTACCTGAAGAAAGGAAAGAACTAGAAGAGGAGCTGATAATAGCTTCACGCAAAATCGAAATGGAAGTTGTATTGTTTTTTTCTGTGTATTATTTAATGATATTTCAAAATTATTGAGAAAATGAAGCGGGTATGATGAGAAATGAGTGGACGAAATTACGGTTTTAGTGTTACGTTATATATATAAGTTGCATCATAATTTTATATTTGACTTGCTAATAATGTTCACTACTAATTTATGTGAATAAGAAACCTTTGTACCAACTTTACGCTTTTTGTCTCTTAGCTGGATAAGGATCCCTGGCAGTGGCACACATATTAATATATGTCAAATTTATAATATAAAAAATTGGTGTAAATTAGGTGTTCTCTACGTGCAACTGTAGAGATTAATTCTTCGAAGGTTTTAATGTTGCTGCATGTTCATTGTTCAAGTCAGAAATTGAACTCAGAACTTTGGTTAAACTAGAAGAGATCTGTGTCATCTCATCTAAACGCTTTTGAATGTCAAATTTATAAAATTAACATCAACTTTTTTCTTTTTACTGCAAAAGAATAACTTACAACGTCATACGGCTATTAACATGATCTTACTGGAAATGAAATAAATGTATATCTTCCCATCTAAGTTTTTTTTTATATGGATCACCTCTACAAGTGATCATTATGGCAGGTACTTACAAAATATTTAAAATTTCAACTATGAGATATGTTATTTTGTAGCATAAATTAATATTCATTTTTATTTTTACGATTGAAATCATTACTTAATTGATACGGTTTTGATTAAAACAACGAAAAATAAAGATGTAACTTGTATTCAACTCACATCAATTATGTCATTGTTTTAGACGTAAAAACAAAAAGAGTCGTGATTTTTTACTTTTAAAGAGAGTTGTCAAAGATCCTTAGAATTTATGATAATTTTAAGCATTGATCCATGACACAATAGACCATTTATAAAGGTGGTCGACTGTAGCACTCACCCGTAACTAAAGCATTAAGAACACAAAAGTGATTCAAAATTTGAATCTTTCTTATACCTATCCTTCTTTATTTGCAGTAAGAAAAGACAGGCTTAAGAAATCATGGGAACCAACTGATTCCTCATACATCCAAGTGCTATTAACATATTAGAAGAACAAATGAGTCATCTAAGTTGAACTTGAAGCAGCCTAGGGAGGGAGAGGTTCAAGCTACATCTACTGACTTGGTTTTATGTCATGCATTTATAAAATTTCAAGGGTAGAGAGACAATTCTAATGACAGATCCATACCTACAGGCTACAGTGACAACCTGAGAAAAAAACCAACTAATTTCAAGCCTTCCAATTATCATATAAAGCAACACCAAAAATTGGCATTTATTCTTTCTTACCAAACTATCTTGAAGATATATTCTTGTTTAGCAAGATAAGGTTCAGGTTCATCCATGTCAATGACTTCCTCCCATAACTCCTTTGTACCAGCAAACCTCCAATAACATGCATGCAGAATACAAAATTCTATACAAATTTGAGTTACTTCCTCCCAAAACCATATATGATTGTCTCCTCTTCAATTATAAGCAATCTAGCCTGAGTCACTTTCCAAAGAAAGGCTTTGAAAATAATTGATCCAGGCCAATGCCAAAATACTCCTTAAAAATTGGATTTTTGACTATAAATTAAATAGAAGATAAATAATCACAAAATCAAAAAGACAAGAGAATCAAACCCAACAAGTTCCACAATAATTGGAAAGCATTACGGGACCCGTGGAGCCGAAGTATAATGTACTCTAGATCCAAGTAAATGATGCCACATGGCTAAGACGAAAGACACACGAAACATTAATCTATCATCCATCATTTTGGGAATCTTATCTTGTTGCATTTTTTTTTGTTCACAAAAAATAAGTATTTTTATTATCATTATGCTGAATGTAAACAAAAACAAAAAAGAACAACAAACTAATAATAATAACTAATGCTTTATTTTTGCAAGCAACCATTTTGCTGCTTCTCTGAGTATTATCTAAAACTGATAGCTGATTTACATATTTTGAATTAAATTGACAATAGGATCCAGTTTCCAATTATTTCTTGTTTGAATCATAAAAGGCATTTAAGGAACATTTGATAAAGTTTATTATCTTATGATACAATAAACCATTCTCAAGATGAGATTCTGTATGGTTAAACAAGTTATTTTTCTGAAAAGGGTATGGCTGCTAAACAAGTAACTTGAATTTTACTAACTGTAATTTCTACTTTCTGAACAAGGTCCATCTTTGCTGCCAAGACAATGCACCTCATGCCGGTAACCTTGAACATCCCAAACATATAGTGACCGGTAAATGTACAAGCGCGCAATGCAAAAGACTCAGAAAAGTTGGAACATAGAAATGTACCACTTAGGAGAAACTACAAGGAGACTTGCTTGGTGAGCTTCCGTAAAACCCCTCTCTTTGATCACTGTAAAGCAAAGAGGGGAAAGGGTAATTATACAGACCATGATCAAACAATAAAAAATACTTCAACAATCTTCGCAAGAGTTGAGATCATACCGATTCAATTTATCTTTGAGATGACTGAGAGTAAACAACTGTGCCCGGGCTACTCAGTGAAGCCACATGCTGGCAGGATTGTGAATCAGAGAAACTGTTTGTCATAGAATGATAAACATCAAATTCAGTGGTAGCAGATATATCAGTCGTTCCTGTCGTGGTTCTCGTTGCAGTCCCAGCATTGACCTCACTTAATTCAACTCCAGATGTACTTGACTACAATGTCAGGCTAAAAATTAGATAAACAAGTCAACCAAATGATTAGGTAATTCTACTTATTGAACCACCAGTAGCAAGATTTTGATTTAACATACTATATGTTTCTCTACATGAGGTAATTCTAATAATACGAATATAAAGTTTTCAAACAAGCCTGGAGGAAGTAAACATAAAAAGGAAATGATGATGAAGGAATAAATTCAATAATACATACATTAGAAAGTCCTTTAATCTGGACAATGATAATTGTTATATCATCTGTTCGATTCACAAGTTCCAACCATAGTTTATATGACTCTTCAGTAATAGCAGCACATGCATCACGGGGATCTGTATATCTCGCAGTCTACATCATCAAATAAAACACATATTTATCAAGATAAGAAGGGGAATCCTACCAGAGTTAAAACTCTACACAGTAATGCAACAAGGAAGTAAACATTGAAATCATTGTCTATAGTATTGCAACAAGTTAGGGATGACCAGCAGCAAGCAGGGTAAACAATTATCTACATTACAAGTAACTTACAATTAGACGAATTGTGTAAACACTTCATACGCAAAAACTATTGGCAATTATTAGCAATTTTCATCATGAGCTATTTAGAAATAATGTTCACAAAATTATGACAGTTAATACATACGATAAGTTGATAGACCTAATTAACAGATGAAATGTGGAGAAGCTTACACCACACCCATATGATGAGCACTTATACTAAACAATTTTTCTTATGCTCTCTTATTTCAATTGTAGTTGCACAACTACCTGGTAAATGAAGTAATTCGCCATAGTTATGCTAAACAAGACATTTGAGGTTGTTGGTTCAAAAAAAAAAAAAAAAAATCTGAGGTTGTTGATTGCCTCGTGGGGCAATAACAATTAAAAACTAATGCTATAATGGTATTTCTCATGGTGTAGGTAGCTCTTATTTTAAAAGGACAACACAGATATTTACAATACTGAAGAACCGTAAGCCATAAACATAACTGCACACAGAAAACATTAATTTTATCCTGACTTTCAAGCCAAAGTCTATACCATTGATAGATTATATGATTCCTAATAAGTAAATGACTTCTAAATAGATTCAACCAGTCATCAACTCTAAAACTTAGGATGATATTGTCTAAATACTTGGTAAAATTTCCACACTAAATTGCAGTCCACAACCATAATTTTGGCCACAATGTAAAGATATTTTAAGTCGTCCTAACCACATCATAGCCACAATTTCAAAAGCATCAGACATACATGTTTGTCCACGATTCTTCACAATATCAATGATCGTGATGTAATCACAACTATGAATGCAATCACAATTTAAAACTTTGAGAGCTAGAAAAAGAACTAAGAGAGAAGGTTTCATATCATACCATATCAACAACAGTTTGGCTTGACAAGAATTCAAATATGCCATCACTAGCCACAACAAAGAAGAGATGATTGGGCGTAAGCTTTTTTATTGACACCTCTGGAGTAGCAACCACACCAATTGTCTCCGCCAACCTATCCCCTAAACTCCTTGTAAATGCAGTTCCAGGATACATCCCATGTGGAAGCCACAATCTTGGAGGATCGCCATCCCAACTCTCTTCGTTACCCCAATGCTGGATATTTGGATCCTTGATCCCTTCCACTTGATCAACACTCAACACCCTTGCTCCACAAAGTTTCACTCTTTCATATTCATCTCTCCGAAATGGTGTCTGATCAGACGACAAGTCCTCTGCAGTAATCCGATCACCATCCTTAACAGCTATCACAGCTCTCGAATCACCAACATTAGCAACATAAAGGGTGTCTCCAACAACAAGCACTGTAATTGCCGTTGTGCCACTCATAGAATCATCAATGTCACTAGTATGCAACTCATGATTTGTTGCCGCGAAAGCAGAATTGTAAGCTTGAACAGGATCCTCCACCAATGTAGGGTCATTAGATAATTTTTCAACCAACCTATCCCTAACAAAGTTTGAACACTGACTACCAAACTGACCATGCCCATCAAAAACACCGAAGAAATGGATATCAGGGTTACCTTGCATTTGTGTCCTAATGCAAAAATTATCTTGGTTTTGTTTATCCAACGAGTCCGGATAGTATCCTCGCAGCGTGAGAAAGGTATATTCCAAAACAAAGTTGTGGGAAGGAACAGAAACATTTTTCAGTACTCTCTGAGCAAGTATATTCTTCCTATGGCTATGATGGAAGCCATGTTTTCTCAAACCTCCATCCGATGAAGAACTTTCCACACAGCAACACTTGCCATGAACACAACCCATGTTTCAAAAAGTGACCTATATTATAATATGATGCTTCTATAAATAAGACATGAAACTCAAATCATAGAAAAAAAATCAAGCTTTATAGTAAGCAGTAACTCCTCTGCATTGTCACTCCAAAATTTAACCTTCTGAAATTGGGATCATGTACAAACCCTAGAAGCAAAATCAGAACAAAATTAGTAATTTTGAACTAGGAATTCTCAAATTCGATTGCAAAAAACAATTGGGTTTTATCCAATTCTGCAAAAAAACCAAAAAAGAGTCTAATTTGAACTGATTAGGTGTAGAAAACTAGAACCCTAAGTCAACAGAATATGGAAATAAAAGGTAGAGACTTCGAATTTGGGAGAAAAAGGTGCAAGTGGTTTTAGACTAAAGAAAATGCAATGAAAGTTCTAGGAAAGTGACAAAAAGAACTGTACCTTTGGTTAGGTGCAGTGCACCTGCATAGAAGAGAAACAGAGGATCATGGAAAACCCTATTGAAGAAGGAAATGTCCAAAGACAAGTTGACGAGGAGAATCTTGTAGTGAGAGAGACATGAGAAGAGGAAGATACGAGATTCTTGTATTGTGTGTTGTTTCATATTTGCATTAGTCGATTTCTTTCTGCACAAACAAAAACTAACCTGTCTTCTAAGAAAATGTTAAGAGAATAATTAGTTGTTCAATTTATTATTAGTTTATTTATGGGTTATAGTTAAGAAAGTAAAAGTAAAAAATTTGCATTTAAAATGAAAATTAAAAAACTTTGAATACACTCATTTTCAATTCAATTATTTTTCACAAATATCTATGAAAAATATGATCAAGTTTAATGAAAGATTAAAGATTGACAAAACAAGCATAAATAATCTATTACATAATTAAGTGAATTTATGGATTTTCACAAATGATTTTGTGTTTTTCATTTTTTTTTTCTTTCGTTTGTGAATCATACACAATTCGGTTTACATACATGTCTTTTAAAGTTTTAATTTTTAAATTTCACGTGAACTTAGTTTAAGCATGGTCATGTATTATAAGATTGATTACATAAATTAAAAAAAAAAAAAATCATATTTTACAAGGCATGTATTAACTTACTTTACATTACATAGATAGATGTTAACTAAAGAAATTTATGTTCACATCCTGCAAAGAGATTGAAGAATCAAAATGTTAGAAACCTTGAATATAAAGGATATGGTACAAAGACATGTTCACGAAGACAAGAAAGAGGAAATCAATGTTTTGGAAGAATTGAAATGAATTTTGTCAAGAATTGAAGTGGGTTTTTCAGAAACATGAGAAAAACATGGAATTAGATTTGCTGTTGTAAAAGTAGTACACAGTACCATGTTGTGTTTATTCTAAGCTGTTCGATCTAAATTCAACAGATGAGATTAAAAACTACGTTAAACAACGTGCTTTTTGAACTATAGCAAATCCAGGTCCGGAAAAACATAGTTTTGGAAGACAGATTGGAATTTGCAAAACTTGAAATGAGAAATGTTAAGGGAAAAAAGGGTGAGCGTGTTATGAATTTACACGTGAAAGCTTGAAAAGAGAAAATATATTCTAAAATCACTTGTGAAATGTTTTAGATGATGACAATAAGAACTTTAATTTCAATAATTCAAGGATATATTGGTTATTTTGAAGTGTAACTTGGTTTTTAAGGGCTGTGAATGGAAAAAATCTTTAATTTATTATGATATACTAATACACTTGTGGTTTTTTGTGCTTATATGCATTCACTTATTGTGATCTCATAATACTCCCCACATGTTAACATCAATTTTGAAAGTGTATTGCATCAATTTTATTCATAGTCTAAGTTAGGCGATAATTATAATGACAAATTTAAAAGATTGAACTATTACAGTAAAGTTAAAAACTACGACTTCAACTTTAATTATAAGCAAAAGTTAAATTTTCAGATTTATTAAATAATTGATATATTTAATCTATGATATAAACTAGATACATCAGATTACATTGAGAATGTGTTGGAGAGGTTTTAACAAGAGCAAGGCAAAACCTGTGAGTACTCCATTTGCTAGTCATTTCAAATTGAGTTCAAAACAATGTCCTACGTCTGAGAAAGACAAAGAATACACGAAGAAGGTTCCTTATGAATTCATAGTTGGTAGTTTGATGTATGTTATAATATACATGAGGCCTGATACATGTAGTTGAGGTTGTTTCTCTCTAATCCTGGTAAAGATCATTGACAAGCAGTGAGGTGGTGATCTTGTCTTAGATGGCTGCACAAATGCATATATGGCTAGTGATCTTGATTGTATAAAATGATTAAAATCTACTTCTGGTTATATGATGACTTTTGCAGGGGGAGCAGGGTTTTGGTAGTTAAGGTTACATAAGTGTGCTGCATTATCAACTACTAAAGTTGAGTATGTTGCAGCTAATAAAGCGGCCAAAGAACTTTTGTAGATGAAGAAATTTCTATAATTAAGCATTAAGCAAGAGAAGTTTGTATTATTTTTTACAGTCGGAGTGCAATTTCGGCAATAATCTAACATTTCATTCCAAGTCAAAGCATCATTGGATACGAGAAATATTGGAGATAAAGTAGTTTTCACCTAGGAAGATCCTTACTAATGAGAATTGTTCAAATATGATGACAAAACCTTGTCTATGACGAAGATGATCTATTGCAAAATCTTTCCACTTAGCAGTGAGGGTGAGATTTGTTAGGTGAGTCACTACTAAGTGGGCCCACACCAATAAATTAGATACATCAGTTATTCAATAAAAAAAAAAAAAACTTTTACTTATAACTAAGGATTAAGGTCAGAGGGAGCATTCACTTAGTAATAGACAAATACAATGGTCAAGATTTATCATATTTGTTACCAATGTACTAGTATTATTATTTTTACGTTAGAAAATGTTACCAATATACTTGATTAATTGGTCACTCACTCATGTTAAGTCTTAGACCATTATATTGTCTATTACTAAATCAATCGTTATATTTTAACTTCACCATAATAGTCAAATATTTTAAGTTCAACTTGCTAATAGTGGCCTCTAAGTTAACCAATTTGATTCTCAAATGTTCCTTCTAAATAAACATGAGTGGGTGACCAAGCCATGGCTCAATGGTGCCTTTTGTTTGCCACCAATGACAATAGGAACAATTTACATGTATTTTGCACTCCAAAAAAAACCATTTACCAAGTGAAAAAAATTAGCAAAAAGTGTGATTTTGTTAATTAAAGTGTAATAATAATCTACAAAGAAATCATAAAAGACAAGAAAGGTAGCTAGTAGAAAAAAAGTGAGTGAAAAAGAACAAAACAAGATCATAAAAAAAAAGTCCAATATAATCTCAAACAATAGCACTTTTACACCCACTAAACATCATCAAAATTCTTATGCGTGACAATCCTAAGTGGGTTGCACTATCATGATCATCATCCCAACATTTACCATCCCATTCTCAAACATGAATCCTTAACATGTTCATAGTAGACTTCTACATCACCATTCACCACCATCAAACCAATCACATTAAGCCACGTCACCCCTATTTTTTTAATTTTCAACTAACACTTTTTTTATGAATTTTTTTTCCAACTAACTCTAACACCAATTCCCTATTTTAATTTTAATTAAATTTCTTTTTCCCTCCATAACAACCACCCATAACCACCAACTTGGCCACCGCCTCCGTCGTCGTCATTAAACACTTCTCCGGCGAGCCGTGAATGTTTGAAAAACAACGGTCTCGGACGCCGGAAACCGATCCACGGCACGGCTCCTACATTTCAATCCAAGAGGCTCCACAGCATTCACCATCTTCTTCAACATCTCATTGCTGTAATCACTGCTTGAAGTTGATATAGACATAGTACCTGGTCGGAAAATCTGAACAACTTTCCTTAAAACATGTACTATGTTGTCATTAACAGAACCAACACATTCAAAGCTTGCATAACTGAAACCATCTTCTGGTGTAACATGAATGGTTGAATACCAATCATTATCCATTCCATTCATTGAATATCCACAAGGATCAAATGCAAAGTCACAAATGAATGCATTTGGGTTTATTTCATTGATTCCGGTAAGCTCCGTCATCTCTTTTCCGGCTGAGTCACCGGTTTTTCCATCTCCCGGTCGCCGGAAAAATTTTCTAGCAAGAATAGGGTCTAACTCAGTCATGCATATCTCCATAGTGAAGATATCACTGTCACTATGATTATGACTGTGATTTTGATGAGTTATTGAAGAGTGAGCAGTGAAAACATGCCATGAGTGTGAAGAGGATTTAGAAGGCATAATTGAAGCTTTTCTATGGCAGAGATTTGAAGGGATAGTGTCTTCTAAGAAGGTAACTTCATCATTGAAGCTAGTGTGAGGGAAAGGTTGTGCCTTTGGGAAGATGAAACTTCCTCTTGTGTAGCGACAAGAGCATAAAGTTAAACCTATTTGGTTTGCATAGTGAATTAAAGGTAGAATTGATTTGAGAAGTTGAGTTGTTCCACATGTTTTGATTATGATCTTAGTTGGATAAACAAAGAGACTTGATTCTGATAAGACATATGCATCAAAGTATGAGTTTCCAACTGCTGAAACTACTGTGCATTGAACAGCTTCTAAGACTTGTTGTATTGATTCAAAAACAATTTTTCTTAGACCCAGTTGGAATATAATTGGATCATCTCCAAAGAAATGAAGTTCCAAACGTTTCTCAAATCCTTCAAAGCCAGATACAGCCATTTGGGTTGTGGAGGATGATGAATGTGTTTGATGTAACAGAGGAAAACAGGGGAAAACAGAGGAGTTTTGTTTTGAGATAAAGGTTTGAACTTTAAACTTGAAAGCTAGCAAGAGAAGTTGAGAGAGATATATATAGAGAGATTTGAATGAAATGTTGAGGTTGAAGTGAGAGAAAGGATTGGGGGGGTCAATGAGATTTATAGGTGTGTATGAAAGAAAATGAGAGAGTGAGGTTTGTATTAGGAAGAAGAGTGAGAGAGTGTTTAGAAAAGAGCATGCGGATGATGGAACCAAGAATCATGATTGTAGGCATAATGAAGTGAATAGGATTATGATATGCAACAACATTAATTTGTTTAAATTTATTGTTCTCTATGTCTCTATTCTCCACTCACCTTCATCACTGTTTTTTTAGATTTCTAAGTTTTGCATATCTTTAGTCTCCTAGAAGCTATAGTACAATAGTAGTACTATTGTTATTGTATACAAGCATTAGTGCTTTTTTCTGTCTTTTTCTTTATCCATTAATAGATTTTGGATTCCATTAAATAATTCAAAGATAGCCAATCATCACATCAAATAGTTCTCCAACTTATTTGCTCACATGATATATCAGTCACTATAATATTAATTAATTGCCTTTAGTTGGTTTAAGAAGAATTGTTTTTTTAAAAGAATGTTTTAAAGAATATAGACTTTTTGGTATATAAAGTTTTTTTAAAAGCTTTTGGTATAAAAAGTTAGTTATCTTTCTTGTTTATTATTCATATTCAATCTATAAAAATAAATAAATTTAGTCTATGCATTTGTTTTTGAATAGGTGTGTGTTAATCTCTTTTCGAATTTTAGAGAGATAAACTCTGGTCATTTAACTCTTTAAACTCCTTTAACTTTTAGATTAAACGTTTGAACCATCTATTTCCATAATTTAATCTATGGTTAATTAGTTTAATTTGTGATTTGAAGGTCAAGGGGGGCCTATTTTGACTTAAATAGTTGGTTGAACAAATGAGCTTATGTCAAACATAATTGTATTTGAGACCATATCATAAAATAAAAAATTCAAAAAATGACAAAGGAATTTGGATTGATGAGTCAAAATTGAGGATTCAACATAGTAACTGAGTAAATGATAGTTATGATAAAATAGAAACATAATCATAAAACTAGGGCTAGATGTTGTATTGTTGCTATGCAAGACAACAATTATTAGCTTTGTTGAGGTAATATAGATCATTTTAATTAGAGCTATATCACTAGCAATGGATGTTAGTAAAAACAAAGCAAGGTTTAGTTAAATTGCAACCAAAAACTCAAACTCAAACTCAAATTCCAAATAGCTAGAAGCACCAATCACTTGAGAGTTGTTTGATAAATGAGCACACCCCAATAGTGATGATAATGGCTTCTGCATAATGGAAAGGTGAAAACAACTCAAATTGATGGAGACAACATTGTCTATTCCTATGAGAGCAAGCATTAATTAACAAAAACTTGATGTGCTCAAAATGTCATCCATATTTGGGTTAGAACAATTTAATTTTTTTTTTGTTCTGTTTTAAGAGCCTATAATCACAAAATTCATACACATTAAATACATAAGTTTGGACTCGTATTTCATATCAAATGCATCAGATATTATTATCTATTACTCCCTCTAATATTTAAAATAAAATAAAATAAAATTTTAAATTCATAGAATAATTGATGTATCTGATCCATTTCTCACATCAGATACATCAATCATTCTACCAAGACCGACCTAAGGGTTAAGCAATTCAAGCAAGGGTTTTAGGCCCCAAAATTTCAGGCTGAAAAAAACCTCAAAAGTTCCCTTTAATTATAAATATAAAAGTTGAAACAACTTAATGTAATTGACCTCCGAATCAAACTAAATGGTCTAGTGATCGGTTACTAAATGAAAAATAAAAAAACTATGAAAGAGAAAATCAAAAAGAAAAGGAATCAGGCGTGGCATGTAAATAATGAGAATATCCTTTGAATGAGGGAGGTCCCGTACGTGAAATGAAATGAAAAGCACTCAAATCATTTTTATTCTTCATGCAAATTCATGTAGCTAGCTAGCTAGGTGGCATTATCATTATTTTATTTATTTATTTTTATTTATCAAAGCAAAGCATGCATGCACACTTGTTAACCATATCAGCATCAAAATTGAAAAGGATTCTCTCTTTATCCTCCAACTCACTTGTTTAATTAAAAACTCTCAAATCTTGTTTATCATTATGTTTAGTTCATACTAACTTTTTTGTTACATGTTAATTAATTATACCACCGGATACATACATCTGAGTCTAATGTACTCAATTTTTTTACTTGTTATCTGCTAAAAGTATAACAAAGCTCATAAATAATTAATGCTGTTGTTGTTCAGCTTACAATTTTGTTTCTGACCAAAACTGATTCAATTATAATACTATACCTTCCAATTTCATCTGATTTGGATAATTATGTTACTAAGTTTAATGTGAGCAGTAATTAATTGCAAATTAATTAGTAAAAGGGAGTAATTAGTACTAGTTCATGGTCTTTTTTGAGCAAGTTTTGGTATATGCTACTACATCTAAAACTAGTAGGAGTACCTTCTTAATCATAAAATTAGTGGTCTCCTTGACTTTCATTTTAAGAGTATTGTAAAGATTATACATCAATAATTCCAGCATAATCAATACTCCTGCAGAAGCCTCCAGCTCTCAATTAAAGATAAAGATAAGTTACCTTAGTGTCACACACTACTATACATAAGATAATATATAGTGGAGTACATATATAAATCTTAAAATAAAAAACAAATTGATATACAATTTAAAAGTTAACATGAAACATGATAAATTATAGACACAATACATTAAAATATTTATTTAGATCATCTCGCAGTCGATGTGAGACTTCTTAACACACTCCCTCGTGTCCAACACTATTAGGCTTGGTGCGTAGATATAAATGATGGGTGATTCGATCAGAAACCTGATAACAGGCGATCCAGCGGATCGTCGAAGAAGTTTTAATATCATCTTAGAATTGAGAGTAGGATCTAACTTAATCATACAAATCCAGACTTCATAATAAGAAGTATTTATAGTATTTAAATTTTTCAAACATAAAATGTTAAAACAAATTACAAAATACAAGTATTGATAGTTGTATAGAATACATATATGTGGTTGTGAAGATAAGTTAAAAGAGTAGAGAGAGAGAGAGAGAGAGAAGGGAATACAATGATGAAAAATTGTGAGTTCAGAATGAAAAATTTGTGTTTTAAGAGGTAGAAATGATGCATAATGTATGGCCTGATGAATAAAATGAATGAATGGGGTGTGGCTGGCAGCTTCCATTATGTCTTTCTTTGTGATGCATTGCACGCGCACCACCAAACCCAATTAACCACACTCTCTCACACGCAAGCTATAGTGTTTTTCATACACAATCCCCTTTTTGCATATATCCATCACAAAACAAATTAAATCATCAGCCAACTTGCCCCAATCAAATCTTTCTTAAAAAGTCTCAAACAATCTTTCAACTAAATAATCCCACTTTTTCACATAAAAAAAGTTACAACCCAATTCCTAGTTAAAACTTATTAAGCATAGGTTTGGATGTGCAACGTGCAGAAACTCCGTTTTATAACTTTTAGAAATTACGACAATTTATTTCGATAAATTTATAGTCGCTCTGTGACAGTAAAACGAATCAGATTCAAACATGGTAGTGAATAGTAAAAAAAATACGACAATGCAGAAGCTCCGTTTTATAACTTCTAAAAATTATGACAACTTTACTTCAATAAACCTATAGACATTTTTTGACAGCGAAACGAATCTGATCTAAATATGTATTTAGTGTATCTTTAAATTGACAGTAAATTTGTTAAAATCATATATATTTTGTCAAAGGGGTTGATTAATTTAAGCATAAACTTAATTGTTGGAGTGGACTTGGAGTAAAAGTTATAAGAGTTGAAACCCAACTTAAAAGTAATAGTTACACCTTTATGAACCTACTATACAAAGCTTGAATGCTTCTCTCCTCCCCCTTGTTGCACTAAATCATGATAACAAATGAAAACCCTTAAACTCATGATTGGTCCCACTATGTGCCCCCGACAAGTACCGTGGATGGCTCCATGGGACTACACATCATCTAGCATGTGTTTCAACTTCATGGTACATTAAGGTCCATCTTTGTTTCAAGTGTAAATTAGATTTACAAGACATGTGGTCCCCACCATACCCTTAGCTTTGAGACAATGGCTTTAGTTGGTAAGGAACAAGCGAGCTTAAGCCGCCATACTTGCTATAGCATGCGCATATTTTTGGCACACATGCGACCTACTTCTATAGTATTGGCTCCCTCTCACTAATGGCTTGTTTTTGTTTTGTTTTAGGAAAATTATAATTTTCATTTTTTAGTGTGCACAACACAATACAACTTAGTGAGTGTGCAACAAGGAAGTGCTAGTGCCACTGTACCATGCGCATAGTTAGTGTCTAGTGTGTAGTCTACCATAGTTTTAAATTGCGATACTCAACTGCAATTGTAGTCGCGGTATAAAAAAATATCGAAGTCAAACATCATAACCACAATTTTCTACACTGACCGTGTTTGATCACATTATGAGAACGTGTTATATTGTATCATAAAGGTTTGCAACATAACTGCAACTGTGACCGCTGACTATGTTTATCACATTATATTGTATTGTATTATAAAGTTTTGCAACATAACTTAAAAAATGTGTCCACCATGCTTCAACTAAAAAAATTAGAAGGGTTCCCTTAAGTTATAGTGCATGCATCTAGCTCTTTCAATTGATTTATGTTTTGTCTTAGTATCTAGGGTAACTCTTCTAAATCTTTTGAGGAGTCAAGATGAATATTGGATTGATGAGCTTGATTGGTGTGTGGGTTTGATATGTCTTAATTCCTTTCCATTTACTTTCCACTTATCTATGATACTAATAAATAAAAAACGTGATGTATAGTGCAAGATAAATAGGACTTTAATCTCGTGCACTTAGTGGTAGAAGCTATTGGATGAAAAATGAAAGAAATCTAATATGGCAAAACATCACAGGTGTCAAGTAATTGTGAGACCACCACGATGTAATGTATCAATTATGATCAATGTAAGATATTGATGATTGTGTGAACATGCTTAAGGAATTTTTTGGGAAAAATCAACCATGCAAATATAAAATTCTAAATTAAGTTGTTAAAAATAATTAAACAAACTTAGAAGAGACCACAAAGTGGTCCATATAATTGTATTTAGAAGAAACATTTAGTAGTAATCTAGAACTACAAAAAATGGCTCCCACAAGAATCATTTGTGATAGGTGTGCTTAAGATTTTATTGAAGCAAACAAGACATTCTCTGAACTACCAATCTCATAGGAACTAGGAAGTCCCTCCACAATGATGGATACATACTCAGCAAGAGAGATTATGGTCCCTTACAACAAACAAAACAAGGTGACCAAATTATTGCATTCCCTTTGTAGTCTATAATGTGATACCTCGAGCCCTGCCCATGCCAGGGCTAAATCTATCTCGAAAGATGAACACACCCATCACAATATCAAAATAGGATATCACAAATCAATTTCAACCCTAGATAATTAGTAATACTAGTAAGAGTGATATGCTAAATGGCACTCCTTCGGAATACTTTCTTAAGTATATTAAAAAGGATATCAAAGATAAAATTAATATTGATAAGATAACATTTTATATTTGTAAGATATTGAATGTACAAGATTCAGGACGAACTTTCATTCTTAATAGAAACAAATATCTTTTATGAGTTTCATATGCAAATATCTTTTCTTGGGTTAAAATAAAAAGCGGTCCAACCTCTCTAACCAGACCGATTGTAGGTTTTCTTAGTTTTTTGTCGGTTTTTCAATATTTTTCCTGGTTTTAGTGTAGAGCGGTTTTCAGTGTCAATTGAACCCGACGTTAGTTCGGTTCACGGCTAGACTGATTGGACTAGCCGGTTCGGTCCGATTTTGATTAACTTGATATTTAGTGTAATGTTTGAAATATTTAATTTTGTCATATTATTTATCATTTAGAATATGAATAAAATATTGTTTATATTTTATAATTAATTAGCTCTTATTTATTACTTACTCTGAACTTGAAACAAAAATTAAAACTTCCTCTGATCCTAAATATAAGATAAAGTTTAGTCAACAAATATTAGATAGGATTGGTTTGAAATTTGGACCAAATTCATAAATAAATATTATCATAAGTAGTACAATACTAATTAATTCTTATGTAAGGTACATCACCTTAGATGATATACACTTAATATCACACTAATTATTTCAACAATAATCTTAAAAGCATATGTACATTATATATTTCTTAGAAATACTTTTATAAAAAAAATGTATGATTGAAGTTATAATTAGGATTTTAAATATACTGTGACGATGTTTGGTACTGTCTAGAGGGAGCGAGGAAATCACATTTTAGTTGTCTATACAATGAAATTGTTATTGTTTCTAATTAGGAAATTAATCTTGATCATAGATTTTATCGGTATTTTCACTGGTGTTTTATAATTTTAAGTATTTTCAATAAAATATTCTAGTGTGAGAAACAAGAAATAAAACAATACTAGCAAACACTTTAAAAGGCTCAATTTATTAAAGTTGTTAGCATTTTTTACAAAATCAATACAAAAAATAACACCGATACATTTTTAATATACAATTCACTATAAATTATTGTCATTTTAATTGTAGTTGAGGCATATGGATTGCCATTTTTACCTGCCTTACATAATCTCACCAAAGACCATGACATTAAGAAAGGAGTGAATTTTGCATTTGCTGGTTCCAGTGCACTTGAATATAAGTTTTTCACACAACATGCAGTCACACCACCGTCGACAAATAACTCATTAAGTGTACAACTTGGTTGGTTTAAGGAGCTAAAACCATCCCTCTGTAAAAGCAAAGAAGGTTATACCATAACTCTTTAATTAATGTAAATGTGTCAAATACTTTTTTCTAGATATTTTTAACACAACTATTATTCTACTATGAAACAGAGTGTGATAGCTACTTCAAAAAATCATTGTTTTTTGTTGGAGAGATCGGTGGAAATGATATTTTGTTGTATGTTCTCACAAATAAACCTGTTACAGAAATTCGAGAAATTGCGCCCTTAATAGTTGAAGCGATTGCAAATACTACTTCAGTATGTTATGTTAATTTTCAGTATTTGAATGTTTGATCCAATCATAAGAACTTACAATTTATTATATACTATCAAATGAATAATTAACATGAATAAATTTAATGATATTTTTGCTTTATTTTCTTTCTATTTGGTAGGCATTAATTGAAGAAGGAGGGACAGAGCTAGTGATTCCTAGTAACTTTCCAATAGGGTGTAATGCTGCCTTTTTATCAATTGTGGATAGTAAAAAGAAAGAAGACTATGATGAATATGGGTGCTTGAGAGCTTACAATACTTTAGTGGAATATTTTAATGAACAACTCAAAAATGCAATAGACACGTTGCGGAAGAATAACCCTCAAGCTAAAATAATATATTTTGACTACTACAATGATGTCAAACGTTTATATCAAACACCACAACAATATGGTGCGTGATGTTCTCATTTTCTTTTATAAACTAGAAATTAATTGTTAATTTTGAATCGATGTATTCTTGCCAAATTCATTATACATGATCCGCATTTCATGTGCATTGTAGACTTTACTTCTGACAAGAACGAGATTTTGAAAGCATGTTGTGCATCAAATGGACCGTACAATGTTGATGTAAAGAAACCATGTGGAACTGCTGGCACGATGGTTTGTTCAGACCCTTCAAAACAAATAAATTGGGACTGAGCCCACTTAACAGAAGCAGCTTATAGAATGATTGCAAAGGGATTAGTCGAAGGCCCTTTTGCAAATCCTTCTCTTGAAACTCCTCATTTCAAGATAGCTTAGAAATGAAAATATGTTTAGACAAAATTCTAAATTATCTTCTGACATCAAGTCTCTTAATGTTTGCTGTGTAAAAATAGGAATGAAAATAAGTCACATTATCTCCGCCCCTAAGTAATAAGAACCTTTTGAGATTTTCTTTGTCCCTTTTTATAAAACTCATTTCAAATTTTCAAGAGCATTAATTATTATTTTTACGAACATACTCTAATTATAGTGCATCTTTTTTCTACAATATGTAATAAATACTCTGAAAAACATTAACTTCTCTCTCTTGAAGGATAAAATTGAAAAAAATACTATCAATCATCAACAAATTTGATACTACAATCCACTTTCTTAATCTATATAATTTTCACAATAGACTCTTATATTGAAGGACAAAGGTAATATATAACAAGGTAATAAGAACCGAATAAGTCATTAAACCGGCGTACATGATGGTTCAAGGTTCAATCAGTCAAACCAAGATTCAACCATTTCAGACCATTTTTAATTAAATATATATTTTTAAATAATATATAAATTGGATGTCCATGGACTCAATTTAAAAGGACATTTGGTGGACCTCATTAATTTACCCACTATTGCCTATCAATTGATTTTTATGTTTGTGTGTTTTTTCTAAGTTTCATATGCAAATATCTTTTATGAGTTTCATTATTAACATTTTCTAAGTTTCATATGCAAATATCTTTTCTGGCTTAGATGTATTGTTTAACATTTCCCTTAAATAATTTGAACTATTAATAAATTGCAAACAATCGATTTTAAATTGTTTTTTAAAGTTATTTGTATATAAATAATAAATTTTATCTGATAAACAACATAGAGTTTCCTTTCATAGTTCTAGTCTTCATAGGAGGCCAAATATTTTATATTTAGTTCACACTGATGTTTACATGATGGATAATAAATCTCTTGACGATGAATTATATTGTGTTGCTTTACGACCACTCTAGAATAATGTGGGCTTTTATTTTGAATTAAAAGACCAGGTACTCGGTGTTTTCAAGCACATTCATGCAAGTGTTGAAAGAGAAAAAAGAATGAAACTGAAATGTGTCAGATTGGATAATGGTGGTGAATACAAAGGTCCATTTGAAGAATACTGCAAAGAGCGTGGAATCAAGTTTGAGAAGAAAATTCCAAAGACTCCTCAACATAATGGTGTTGCATGCAAAGAGAATGAATATTACCATTAATGAAAGGATCAGGTGTATGTTTCCTCATGCAAAATTATTGAAAGCCTTTTGGGTGAAGCAATGACAACTACAGTGGATTTGATCAATCTTTCTCCTTCTATTCAACTTGACGCGGTCATGTTCCAAACAAAATATGGTCAGGGAAAGATGTTTCTTATAGTTATTTGAGAGTGTTTGGTTGCAAAGCTTTTATTCACATTCTATCAAAATAGTCTTTATTCGTGGGTCATGGTCATGAACAGTTTGATTATAAACTATAAGACCATGTTAAGAAGAAAAATGATCAAAAGTCGTGATTTGATATTTCTTAAAGACCAAACCATTGAAGACTTTGATAAAGGTGAGAAGCATAAAATCTATGATAGAAGTTACACTATGTTATGCCTCAACCTCCCAATGGAACTCTTAGAAATGAATTTTGGGTCTAACTCATCAACACAAAACTGGTTTGTAAGGTGAAGATTGCCTCTACTTTATGAACAATCAAGTATCTTGGAGATATCCTCCACATGACTATATGACGATCACTGACGGTGGAAAGCCAGAGCACTACCAAGAGGCCATTGCAAATGTTAAAAAAGAAAAATGGTTGAAAGCCACGCAAGAAGAGATGAATTCTTTGCATGAGAATCACACATTTGAGTTGGTAAATTTGCCTAAGAGCAAGAGAGCACTCAAAAGCAAATGGGTATACAAGATAAAATTCGAAGGTAATAAAAATCTCAACCAAGGTATAAAGCAAGATTGGTTGTGAAAAGATTTAATCAGAGGAAGGGTATTGACTGTGAAGATATTTTCTTAAATGTAGTGAAAATGACTTATGTTCGAGTTATGCTTGGATTAGCGGGTAGTTTAAATCTAGAGGCTGAACAACTTGATGTGAAGACGGCGATCCTTCATGGTGATTTGGATCAATAACTCTAAATGGAGCAACATGTGGGTTTCAAAGTCAAAAGAAAAAGAGAGCTTATTTGTAATAAAATACTTGAGTCCTACGAAATAAACCTTTGGCATGAGAATTTCTCGTGACAAGAAGAATGGTAAATTGGGATTGTCTCAACACTATTACATTGAGAATGTGTTAGAGAGGTTTTAACAAGAGCAAGGAAAAACCTGTGAGTACTCCATTTGCTAGTCATTTCAAATTGAGTTCAAAACAATGTCCTACATCTGAGAAAGACAAAGAATACACGAAGAAGGTTCCTTATGAATTCATAGTTGGTAGTTTGATGTATGTTATGATATACATGAGGCCTGATATTACTCATGTAGTTGGGGTTGTTTCTCTCTAATCCTGGTAAAGATCATTGACAAGCATTGAGGTGGTGATCTTGTCTTAGATGGCTACACAAATGCATATATGGCCGGTGATCTTGATTGAATAAAATCTACTTCTGGCTATATGATGACTTTTGCAGGGGGAGCCGGGTCTTGGTAGTTAAGGACTTAAGGTTCAAAAGTGTGATGCATTATCAACTACTAAAGTTGAGTATGTTGCAGCTAATAAAGCGGCCAAAGAATTTCTGTAGATGAAGAAATTTCTATAATTAAGCATTAAGCAAGAGAAGTTTGTATTATTTTTGACAGTCGGAGTGCAATTTCGGCAATAATCTGACATTTCATTCCAAGTCAAAGCATATTGAAGTGTAGTATCATTGAATACGAGAAACATTGGAGATAAAGTAGTTTTCACCTGGGAAGATCATTACTAATGAGAATTGTTCAAATATGATGACAAAACCTTGTCTATGACGAAGATGATATATTGCAAAATCTTTCCACTTAGCAGTGAGGGTGAGATTTGTTAGGTGGGTCACTACTAGGTGGGCCCACACCAATTATGAAAAATAAAACAAATAAATTGGAGGTGTAAAAAGGAATGGGTTTTTCTTGTTAGCCCATGTTGCCATGTCCATCACACGTGAATACAAGGGAAGGAATTCTTTAATCTCTAATTGAAACAACACTGAGAAGAAAATAGTTGCCGCTGCCCGCTTAGAAATATTATAGAGTCCATAGCATGATTTTTTTTTTTTTTGTATCAAATAGTCTGGTGGCTACAAATTTCACTCTTAAAACGGATAAGTAGAATTATCGCAGTTCGAACCCCAACCCCTACATATATAATGCATTGTCCCTGCCAACTAGACTCCATAGCATTATTTCTATTGTCATCTTCATAGCGTTAATTCCGTAAAAAAAAAAAAGTCCATATTAACGGGCATCAGAGTGCAAAGGTGATGTTCAAAGGTAGTAAGTGACTCAAACTACCAACACTAAGATTGATAGAGATGAGGAACAATATTATAGAGAGACATATATGTTTTTTTTTTACTCAAAAACAACAGTGTTCATTCAAATTCATTGGGAATACATCAATCAAAATTATTACATGTTCAATTTCGCTAAAAACTAATAAGGATGAATCTGCGAACATGCTCACAGCACCCGAATTAATAGCATAAAACAGCTTAATGTCTATGACAAAGCCTACAATTGATTTGACAAAATTCAAATGTCTGGAATAGTCATACATCCAGATCTGCAACATTGACGGCGCTAAAATCATTGAATCTGCACTGAATTTGGATTGAAGGAAACCTGCAAAAATGAACAAAAACAACACCGTACCAAGACGGGACAAACCAAAACTCCGCACTAAGACGACGGGACAAAATCAAAACTCCGCACTAAGACGGGATTAAACAACACCAGATAAAAAATACGAAAAAGAAGACTCGAACAAAACCTAAAAATATGTGGGTATCACTTATTTTAATAAAAGGAAATAAAAAACGATCAAGAGGGGTGATTCCAGATCAAAATTGATCCTAAACCACCCCTCTCTAATTGATAAACAAAAAAAAACGAAAGAAGGAAGAAGAGAAAGAGAGGCGGAAGTGAGAGAAGAGAGAAAGAATTAGGGTGTAGGCACGTATATGTTATTTTTTAATTAATACAAATATTAGAAAACGGCACTATATATAAAGAGATCAAATATTAGTATTAGATTAGTGTATAAAATTATCTTTACACTTTTAGTGCACCAAAATTAAACTATAAACTAAACTTAGGTATAGTTCTAATCTAATTAATCATCTAAAAACAAAGAAAACTATTTTGAGAAAGGAAAGTGAATAAGAATCAATTTTATTTGACTTCATTGACCTCTCTATGTATCTTGAAGCCACCATATCTAAGTTTTAAAATTAGTCAAAAGTCAAATCAAAGATAGATTACCCTAAAAATTCTCTGATCCTCAGAATCAAAATTCACAATATTGCATCCACTGATCACAATCTCCTGCGAGACTCAATGCCCTTTCTTCAACAGATTTTGTTCTATGAAATCTCCAAAACCAAGATTCTCCTCAAAACAAAAACAAAAAGTTTTTTTGTTTTTCATTTATTAAGACAGGATGGTCTCTTGGAGCTTCACCACCTCCCGTGTAGTTGTAGTACTCCTTGGCCTCCTGTCCCTCTTCCAACCTGTTACCTCTATCCGTCTTGGCCTCGTCCGCCTCCCTTCATCCGACCTCCCTCTTTTTCGAGAAGCTCCTGCTTTTCGAAATGGTGAGGAATGTGGCTCCACAGATGCTGATCGTATTAATGTTGCAATGACCCTTGATGCTAATTATCTTCGTGGAACAATGGCTGCAGTTTTGTCCATGTTACAACATTCGACATGTCCGGAAAATCTTGCTTTCTACTTCTTATCTGCTCATGATGCTCCTGAACTATTCTCAAGCATAAAATCAACTTTTCCGTATTTAAATATGACGATTTATCACTTCAATTCTGATCGTGTTCGCGGTAAGATATCAAAGTCTATTAGACAAGCATTGGATCAACCATTGAATTATGCAAGGATATATCTTGCAGATACAATACCAGAGAATGTTAAACGTGTCATATATTTAGATTCTGATCTTGTTGTGGTTGATGATATAGCTAAACTTTGGGGTGTAGACATGGAAGGAAAAATAGTAGCTGCTCCTGAATATTGCCATGCAAATTTCACTTTGTATTTCACAAAAGATTTTTGGTCGGACCCGACTCTGGCTAAGACGTTCGATGGACGAAAGCCGTGTTATTTTAACACAGGTGTGATGATAATGGATGTTGAAAAATGGAGAAGAGAAAAGTATACAGATAAAGTAGAAGAATGGATGGCTGTACAGAAGCAACAAAAGAGGATATATCATTTAGGTTCACTTCCACCATTTTTGTTGGTTTTAGCAGGAAATATTAAAGCAGTTGATCATAGATGGAATCAACATGGTTTAGGTGGAGATAATCTTGAAGGTAAATGTAGAAGTTTACATCCTGGTCCTATTAGTTTATTGCATTGGAGTGGAAAAGGTAAACCATGGTTGAGGTTAGATTCTAGGAGGCCATGCATTGTGGATCATTTATGGGCTCCTTATGATCTTTATAGATCATCAAGACATTTTTTTGAAGAATAATTAATTAAAGAAGAGAGAGAGATTGAGGAATGTGAATGAAAAGGGAGAGTTATAATGAGAAGGGGTTATTGGATAGTTTTCTAACTCAAATTTGATTGGCAAAGAAAGGAACTAAATCTCCAACAACATATGCAGCTTAATGATTCATCAGCATCTATATTGGAGTTGTAAAGTTTTTTTGGTTCCTTTCTTTCTTTAGTATTTTTTTGGATTCATTTTTTGTTTATAGTGATTGTAAAAGCATAACAAAACACTCAAAAATTGTTATTAGCTGGGTCAGTATTAATAGCTTTGGCTCATCACAAAATTGTACCCAATTTTGATATTGTAAATAAATATTATAACATTTGTTTATGACACTAGCTCTTCATACAACAAGTTCTCAAATGGGAAAAAAATTTGCCGCCAAGAGAGCAACCAATGGCAATAGGACCTTTTCAGATATTGTTCCAGAATCGCGTTAACCTATCATTTGCTAGCTTCTTTTGTGCTGCGACTGCACACCGGTGACTCTCTTTATCTAATGAATGGAAATCCTGCTACCAACAAAGAGACGCGTTTTGATTGTCAACCTCACCCTCCAACAAGCGCTCCTAAGGATATGATCATGATTACAATATCTCTCCACTAGCATATCTTTCCACATCTCAATTCTCAGAATCACGAGATAACTAAATCTCCAGTGATTGTAAAAGAATAACAGGTTACAATTTACGTTGATTATTCTAACACTTGTGTTGTGAGCGTGTGTTTCGTTTGCTGCTTCTCAAATGTGAAAGGTTTTGGTTTTGACAGAATCAATATCTATGAAAGGTTGAAGATAGTGTGAAAAAAATTATATAATGTGGACAGATTATAATAAAACAAATGATTTTACTTGATATAATGATAAAAAATGGACTGATTTATCATGAACCAGTTTAACAGTGATCCATGTTAAAACTCATCCTGCTCAAGGCACAGACCAATTTACATATAACTTACCCTTGCATTAATATCTTATTCCAATGTTACAAAGTAAATTAATATCTAGCAGATTTTACAATACACCGAGGAGTCATATAATGTAAATCTAGCTTCTGGTGTGCAGATAACAGCATAACACATGTGGAGAGAGCTTCTCTCTGCAGAAGTTTCCCAACCTCTGCAAGACCAGAACAGCACATCCCTTGCACTCCTGCAGAATAAATTATATCAAAGTGACAAAAAAGCACTTCCTTTGTGCATTTGAATAATGCAATTGAAAATTTTATGAAATTCAAAATTTCAAAAACTCCAATTGCTTCAACTGATTCTAGCATATGGCCACAATGGACCTTGAATTGAGAAATGTAAACATGACATTTTTTTAAAAATAAATAAATTAAGGATGACTAATACTCAATCTGCAGCACAAAATGATTGGATCATATCTAGCAAATTAGCCGGAATTTTGATTTCCCCATCTAACGTTAAACGGCATAGTTTCGGCTACTTGAGCATAAATGGGAAGACATAGACAAACGTGGCAGCCAGGTGTTTATTGCAAGGACACGACACATAGGCGTAGCTAGCTCGTATGTTGCACACACAATCATTTAATTTGACAATGACTAAAAACAGAATTTAAAAACCAAAAATCTATATGACTCAAACCTTAACAACTTCTTTTGCGGGCAAAAGAGATACTATTTCTAAGAACAACCCAAACATTCTTGCGCTCAAACACCTCAGACATATGTATATGGGAGACATTCTTCTATGGACACAATCACAAATCAAATTTTTTTAGGCGCACACACGTAAATCTAATAAATAAAAAGAAAAATATAATAGTCACATCAATCAATATCATTTTAATTTTTTCTCTTTAATTTTTTAATTCTTTATGTGAGTGTGCCTAACATTGAGGTGTTGGGGTTGTGCCTAAGTTAGACTTTCTCATGTATATGGTTTGTTTCTTCTCGCTTCATACACAGCATTGCCCTCCAATCCTTTTGTATCTAATACCAAAAGGATTTTCAAAAACCAGGTTTAACAGGTTAAAGAAACTTCGCTTTAAAAAAAAAAAGGTTAAAGAAACTTAAAAGTTGGCACCAGAAATAGAAAACCATACAAGGAAATACTAGACTTGCAAAAAATGAGTGACCATGGGATAAAAAGCTCAACACCATGAGGAATTAACTACTCATGAGTCGTGATTGTGACACAAACATCCACAACACAAAGAACTCACCCTAGTAAACCCAACAAAACAATAATGCCATGAACAGAGAAGGACACTAATTTGCATCGGTTAAACTAGTAAAAGAAGTATTCCATGTACATGTCAAAATACTCATAGCAATTAAATATAGAAATGAGCAGGATTGATGTTGAAATAACATCTAATATTGAGGTTACGATCTTGATCGATGAATTTAGAATTACTTTTGCATAGCCACCTAATGTAGCAGAAAACCAACAAAGGAAAATTAACAAGAAACTCAGAAAGAAGAAACCAGTAATGAAAATCGACAATGGTGCTACGGAGCAAAAAGTTGCTCACCCTTTGAAAGCAATAATTGCTCAAATGGAGCAGCCATGTGTGATGAAGCTAGCAAGGTTAGAAAAGTTTCAGAAAGTAAATGGCTCACAAAAAGTTTTTTGTCAAAAATAACAAAACCTCATAAAAAGTTCACAAAAATTTCAATTTTTTTGGACACTATTTAAAACAAAAATAAAAATTCAAAGTAGTTTAAATCCCATAAAGTGAAAAAGAATTACATTCCCTGTCTAAAATACATATCCAAACAAATGATTAGAACCTCAGATCTAGAAAAATTTCAATACAATTGAACTGAAAATATTTTTCTGCAGCTTAGTCATAATATCATACTACATAACAATAAATAGATTCTCTTGAACTAACATGTCTGTTGCAGTAAACAAAAATTGGCCATAAATATAATAATTCCAAAAAAGAATAAACATTTAGAACTAATTACAGAAGAAAATTAACGAACCCTAGTATACTATAATGATGCAGGTGACAAAAATAGCATATGAAATTGAAAGGAAATGAATAAAAGAATAATAATTAAACACAGAAACCATAATGATTAGAAAAATTAATGAAGATAATGATGATGATTGAATTAAGATCCTGGTCAGCTAAAATGAAAATCAAGAATTCGTCAGCATTAACTTCCTTAACAATAGTTTGAAATGGAAACAGTGAATTGTTATTTTCATTCCAAAATAGGCATTGCTATGTTATGTTTCGTAGATCTAAGGAATTATTTCAATTCGTAATGCCTATTTTGGAAATGAAAATATCAGTTAGTGCTGTTTCCATTCGAAATAAGCTACTGAAAAGGGAAGGCAACGCAGTCGTGATTTTCAATTCAGGTGAGGAGGAGAAGAAGAGCGCTGCCATCGCCACGCCGGTGACATCACGTTGTTTGTTCAGATCTATTTCTTTCTGCTCAGATCTATACTCAACTCAACGTGACATCACACAACAACCACCAATTAAAAGTATTTTGATAAGATATGATTTTTGTCGGTATATAATTAACAAATTTTGTTTTTTTATCTCTGTAGAAAGAAGCCACATATTTTTTGGTCTTACAAAATTTTATGCATTTTAGTCTAGTATTTTTCAAAATTTTGAATATTTTTTTCAAACGGGTTTAAAATACTATAAAAAATTTCTTTACAAAACTATAATTTTTATTAAAATGAGAATAATAAAAAATATAAACTTTTAAAACAATGAAAATTTTGATTTACGGTAATTAAAATCAGACCGATTATTGAACCGGTGTGCTTATCGATTAAAGATTCAACTAGTTAGACTAGAGTACAACCAGAATCGGAGCCAGATTAGTAGTTTAATGACCGATTCCTTGCTCGTCCGATTTTAGGTGCTACCCAGATCAGGTGCATGCCAGGTTCCTTGTTTGACCGACCAGTCCGGTTTTTACAACTTTGCGATTTAGAAATCAAATTGTAAATAAATATCGAAAACTTTTTATATGTTTCAAGCATATCTGCAAAATAATTATTTGAAAATACTCATTAGTTTAACAACATGGACTAAAACTATGTGCATAGCCAACCAAAAAAAAAAATTATGTGCATAATAATTTTGTATGGACCAAAACATGCCATTTTTTTAAAATGGACTAAAATAAAATTTTGTAATTTTATAGAGATAAAAAAATATATTATTTTTACTTTCAAATAACATTAAGAAACTATGAGTAAAAAGGAGGATGAAATTTTGAAAGACTTTGCGAATGGAAAATAAGAATATTTTGAAATTGTGTAAGTAAACTGATGTAGGACACATTTATATAGATAATAGATGTTGGTCTATATATTGGTCCGGGTTGATAAAAATTCAATTCAAATCCTATAAGAACTTGCGACAGTGCCGGTTCTCATTCACTCCAAGGTAGATTCTGCATATTATTAGCACATTCTCCCTGTTGTGAAAATTCTCTTGGAATTATTAAATAATAGGAGTAGTAGAAAAATAAGAACATGTGTTCCTATGTACAAGACCACAACACCTAATTGTGAGTGATGAATCATCAGCATGATCTCCTTTTTATTGGAATTAAGTTATGGGAGTATTACATGTCACATGTTATTTTCTTGGTACGGAAGTTCTCTCACATTGCTTCAAAACTTAGAAAAAATGAGAGCATATAAAAATAAATAGATACCCTAGTTTATAAGAAGTACAAAAAGGCACTTCCTTTCATCCTTAATCGCTTGTGTCCATAAAAATGAGCATGAAATGCTCTGATTAATTGTTGACGGTAGAGATAGAAAGTTAGTTTTGATAAATTCTCTTACTACCTAAGTGAGTAGACAAGTGATGTTTATGTTTATTTAAAGCATCTTCAAACATATGCATAAAATTTGAAGTTAATTGCAAGTCACTTTATTTATGTATCTATCTTTGGACATAAATTTCAGACAATAAATATTGATTCATCTAGGGCCAATAAAGAATTGGTGGAAAAATAAATATTTTATTGAGCCTGTCTAGAAAAAATCATGAACAATTCTTTATTATGATTGCATCAAATCACAAGGCTGTTGTTAATTTACAACAATAAGCGATAGTTAAATGAGTCAAATATCTACTACTTGTGTCACAACATTTTAATAAATAAAATAGATAAACCAATTTGATATATTGAAACTAAAAGAACATTTATTACTTTTTCACCGAACCACTCGAACACCAGATTAAATCGGCTGTCTCCATATTACATGGCAAAGGAAAAAAAACATCAGAGTTTCTATAAATATCTGATGTTGTCACTCCGCCATTCAGATTCCCCTCAGATGCCATTCAAATTTTTACACTGGCAACATGTGGGCACTTGCCGAGAGTGTTCCATAAAATATAGTCCCCAGACGTAACCTGGTTACGGCCAAGAAATAGTAGAAGATAATGAATAAATATCATCAGGGTTTAAGACATTGGAAGGAGCAGAAAAAATTGAGACATTTATCATATGCAGTGCAGTGGGGTTTGCTTAAATATATGAACCATTGATCCTATACACACACACACACAAACAAACAAATACCTGAGTTGAAAACTCCACGGGTGCTTTTACAGCTGGATAAATGCTCAACTGAAAAATAAATGAATTAATAAACAGACAGCACAAGGAAAAGGATGATGACTCATTTCTCTTCTAGATATGCCTTCGAAGTGAAAATCTCAGAATAACAAGAACAAATTGTACGACTAATATTCTGCAGGAAATGGTGTTGGAACAATAAAGAACATGGAAACCTAAGTTGATTATCCATTACACTGAAATAACATATAATTGTGAATTTGTGATACTTCAAATTATATGGATCTTAATTCTTTAACTAAAATAAGTGTGTCAACCAAAAGTAAAAGAGACTCACAGATTTAGGATCAATCGAAATTCCAGATACTGATGCCCCAACAATCTTGAATGATACCTGCAATGATAATCGATAGTACTCTAAGCATCAAGGAGTTTAAAGACTGACATAAACAGCTAACACGGGAAAGTAATATTTTGACAGATTAAATCATAATACAAGAAAGAAAGAAAATGAGTAAATCATTACATAAGAAAGTACTTTAATATATTGTATCATATATGTCAAACAACTATCTTCCTTGCGATATAAGATACATAACCAATTCTTAAATGCCTAAAATTCAAATGGCGACCCGAACTAAAAGGAGAAATTATAAACTCGGAACAGTTCAGTTGACAAACTCAGCAGATAGAACATTTAGGAGAAATTCTAAATTTTGTTTAAAAGTGAACACAATAAGAATGCTAAGACTACTAGCATGTTAGAAACTTAGGAGTGTAGTTACATTAGGGGACCAATTGATGTGCTTAGTATGTGGTCTATAATATTATTCAAAATAGTAGTATTAGGTCAATGTTTTGTATCATCTCAGCAACACAGTTATTCAATGTCCTATTAGTGAAGTATATTGTTTTTTGTCTTTTCTCCACCCAAACCCTTACATTTCAATACAAAATACATTGTATGATGATGACGTAATAAAATTATCAATATAATAAACTAATGTAAAACAAAAAGATAATAATCTAACAGATTTCAGTTAACAAAGAAATGCAAACTTCATAAAATATTAAAAGATAATATAAAAATGGGAAGGCGTGTACTTTAGCATAATTGTATGCTTGCCAGCAAAATGGCTCCTCTAGATCAACTGGAGGAAGATCCTTGTTCATTTTCTCCATCAAATGCTCTTCATTAATCATGTTGCTAGAATTTTCTGCCTCGTTATCACTATCCTCATCAACAATCGTTCCAAAGAGTGACCTAGAGGAAGACACCGTTTGATTTTTCCATGGAGCAAACTTGACTGTTCCTGGGAATGTTACTTCAATACTTTTTCCAGACAGTCCCCGTCCACTGGGCACAATTTTCCATTCAACAGAGTGCTCTGATGTTGAAACTGTTCCAATGGAAGGAGTACCATCCAAGGATACAATCCTCCTCCTAGGAAAGGGCATAATCACAGTACAAAACTCCATTGTCAAAGGAGCCTTATAACCTTCCATCAGACGCAACTTGAATAGAAATGCTCCTTTATCTTCAGAAACCATTGACAACTGATAGAATCCCTTTACAGGAGGTCCAAGGGTACAAGTTGCCTGATATCGCATCAGCACAAAATTGCCCGATGGGGGAGAAAACACTACCCCCTGCTTATCTGGACCTTGGTCTGAAACTTGAGCACAAGGATGGTATGATGAAACTTCGAGGTTTGCTATGTTCAATCCTTTTAAGGGAAATGATACATCTGGCAACCCTTCCAGATCAGCTCTACAATTTATTTGACCAGAAACTGATATAATATCTGGAATTTCATCTCTGTCATACAGAGCGGCATGAACAATTTCATGAGTCGTAAACAGCATTCTCTGTTTCCCTTTGTATAGATATGGCTTCCAAGCTGGTTGCTTCTGATCTGTAGGGGGCAAATCTGAAGCAGAAAAGCCATTCGCTTTGATGGTAAAAATATTGGAATAATTAAGGTCCAAGGGTGTGCCTGTATATAAAATATACATTAATAGAATAAATTTGCAAGCAATAAATAATTTCCAGCTTAACTTGTAAGACAACAGCAAAAGTGAAATAAAAATTGAGATGAGGAATACCATAATAAAAGGTACCAACCAAAGGGCATTGAGCTACTGATAAATGTTCTGAGTGCATCTTTATCCAACAGCCTAGACCCCATTTTCGGAGCATCTGCTGTGACAGATCCAGGCCCAGCTGTGCCCAAAGGGGAGGAAGAAGCAACTTGTGGAGATGCAGGTTTGGCCCGGGAAGAGATGCCTATACTACCGGTTAATGAATCAAACAGCCCACCAACAGAAGGAGCTGCAGTTATGATCACTTCAGGTTCTACCGTGTCACCAGTAATTATATCACCAATTGCATGTGCAACCATAAATGCCCTGTGAAATGAGAAGCAAAGGTTGCATGAAAAGTATATACAATGAAGAAAGATTCCACTATCAGTCAGCAAACAAGCACTCTTTGGAGTTTGGACTACACATAAAACCACACTGAAGATGCACTTCAAGTACATTTTAATTGTAAGAAGGGTATGGGGTTAGGTTATTTCCATTTAGCCAAAAATTTCAACAAGCTCTAAACAAAATAGGAAAATAGAAATTGTGATCTCACCCTCTACCCTCAATTTAAAGGAAAGGAATCAGCCATGGAGACAAAGAAAGTTGTGATAAGAAATTAAAGCCTACAGCCTTACACAATGGAAAAATCCAATAAGCCCAACAGCTCCTATTCTCTACCTATCTAGAACCAACTATCTTAAAAGCTCAAGTTGTTCGGTGGATACCATCAAAAGATCTTACATTTTCTATTTCTATAGCATGGTTCTTTATGCAAGTAGCAAGTAAAGCATCATGGCCACTTCATCTACTGCCAAAATTCTATTTAGTTATGAAGGAGGCAGTAATGATCAAATTCTTGAAAACTGTCATACAGGCTTCTTAGTTCTTGCCATGTAAAGGACCAGTCTCCTAAAGAATATAAACTTTTAGGTGGAGACCCATGCATAAACTTATATTTCTAAGAATACCTGGGTTAAGAAAATACCACTAGCATACAAGTTTAACCAAGTGGTTGGTGAGCTCAGGTGATTAATGAGCTTCGGTTAAGGACAAATCGTTTGAGAAAACCTGGATTTGAATCCTGGCTAAAACAATCATTAGCCAAACTTTACTTACCTTCCGGCCAAAATACAAACTACCAAGGGCCCCTTCTCTTGGGAACTGGAGGGTTACAACAAAAAATAAAAACTACAAGCATGCTTTTCAAGACAGCAATACTAAAACATGATATTTTCTTAACTCCAAATAACGCCTTAATAGTTAAGAATAAACAGTTATAAGATAGATTGATGCTTCAATTGCCTTGACTGATGCCAAAACAAAGCTGACAAAACCGAATTCTGTAAGCATTCTTAGCAAAATGGTGTAATGTTCTCACACATGTTTCGAAAATCGCTTCAAGGTCAAACAAGCAACAAAGCAAAGAGTAATCATCCAATTTTAAAAAAATACAATACTAATGACAATTGATCAATCTAATACTATAATTCCTAAATGTTATAACCATTTGAAAGCAAAGTAACTTAGCATACCCTGTTATTGCGGGAAGATCAAGTAAGAGGGAAGACAAACTATCATCGAGACCAAGAGAACTACCGCAATCAGGTGTTTTACACAACTTTTCATAAGCCTTTACATGCCTAGGCTCAACCAATGGCAGAACAAGTACACTGTAAGGGCCCTTTATATGCAAAATTAAAGGCCACAAAAGATTCTTATCATCGTCCCGTTCTTTGTTAATGTAAAGACCTATTATATGACGAGTAATAGGATCATCCACCCAAGAATCTGATCCGAGAGTTGAATTACTTTTACGTATGCCAAATCCCCGCGCAGATCCTTCCCTGCACAAATACAGGAAAGTTCCATCAAACAAGTAATTGTAATTTCTAAGGCAAAATGAAGATAAAAGTCAATTTTTAATTTTCCTTATTTATTTTCAAAAGCCATGTTTGGATAAACAACTTAATTTACAGCTTATAACAAAAAAGTAAAATAAAGTTAGGGACCCATTTGGATTGGCTTATTTTTGAGCTTATGTGAAACAGCTTATGCAAATAAATAAACTTTTATGTATTATTATAAGCTTTTCAAGGTAGTTTATGAGAAAATAGCTTATAAAAATACAATCTTTGTCAGTGAAAACTTATGAATTAACAAAGTTTATTTATTTGCATAAGCTTTTTTCATAAGCTCAAAAATAAGTCAAATCCAAATAGGCCCTAGATTGTTTTGGTATAAGCTATAAGTTGCTTTCATAAGCTATCTTGAGAACGTATGAACATGTCATAAGTTGTTTTCATAAATTCCCCAAACAGACTCACAAGTGTTTATGTCAATAAATAAGCTCAAATAAGTCAATCCAAACAGAGGGAAAATTGAAAATAATGAAATGAAAGAAACTGCTACATTGAGATTTGATGAAATTGAATATACTACGAAATTGGCATTTGAATAAATAACATAGAGAGCAGCAATTGAAATTATTGAATTGAACAAACCTAAGTCTTCTATGGAGAAAAGCATCAGCTAGGTCAGAGTCGGTGGGTAAAGAAGAGAAAAGATGATCGGTGGTGTGATTGTTGGAGTTACAAGAACTTCGCCAACGCTTCTCTACTACCGGGAATCTCCTGAAAGATGAATAAAATAAGTTGGATCGATCTATTTGCGTGTTAAGAGAAGAAGGTGGTGGTTGTGGTTTATATACCTGGAGAAAACGACGGCGTCTAGATTGTTGAGAATCCAGATTGCTCTGATGCTGCAACCACTGGACATTGCTACTACTCCCAACAGAATCAACTACCGCACCTCAACCTTGTCCATCGTGTATCTACTTTACCGATTCAAAAGTTTATCTAATTTTAATGTAAGTCCGGGTTCGATCAGTGTAAAAAAAAAAAAAAAGTTTATCCATTTTGGTAGTAAATTGGAGGTCCGGATTCGATGGGTGTAAATAAATAAAAAAAAGTTTATCTAGACCAAATGATTTTTTTTTTTAAATACATTGAGATCAAATGATTAATAAGTTTTCGTAGAATGAATCGTTTCAAAAAATCTAATTTTTTTGGTTTATCCCAATTGAATTATAGGTTATTCTATTTTATTTTTTTTGAATTAGAGGGTTAATAAAAAATAAAAATAAAAAGTTTATCTACCAAATGAATCATGGTCCTCTAAGTATTATATTTGTAATCAAATTGCTCCAAAGTTTTTAAAATGTAGACTATTATTGAGTTTGATGGATACTTTTTGAAGCTATTATGTGTGAAATTTGTTAAACAATCGCTAGTTTAAAATTTATTACTTGAAAGATCAACTAGTAAATTCTAAAATATATTTATGTATTATTTTCCGAAAATTTTAGAATGTTCATCATTTTTACTTAAGGATTGATGATGTTCAAATGCAGGAAACTTTGTTATGGTAATACAAGCTTGTTGGTATGAATCAAAATGATCAAATGTGCAAGCCGGTTACAACCGTATCGAAATCCTGCTACACACTATCGGATTCATTCTAGATGTACGTATCAAATGTGATACTTTGGTCATTTTTACATGTATTAAAATCATTTATGTTCTGGATACACCAAATAGTCCCACATCGCTTGGTACTCGAGGCAAATGATAGTTTATATACAACACTCACACCTTTCAAACCACCATCGCTTGGTACTCGAGGCAAAGGGTAGTTTATATACAACACCACACCTTTCAAACCACTGAGGCGCCTTTTCTACAAAGGACAAAACCGTGACGGGTTAACCCCAAAGCGGACAATCTTTCGGAGATGTGGACTTGAGGTCAAATCTGAACAGTGGCGCCGTCTGTGGGAAACGACTTGTGGGTGCGCCGCGCATGCCTGTGGTCGACACCCGTTAGCCCCTTAGCCTCGACTGGGGGGCTTCTGTTTTGGATACACCAAATAGTCTCATATCGCTTGGTACTCGAGGCAAATGATAGTTTATATACAACACTCACACCTTTCAAACCACCGAGGCGCCTTTTCTACAAAGGACAAAACCGTGACGGATTAACCCCAAAGCGGACAATTTCTCGGAGATGTGAACTTGAGGTCAAATCTGAACAATTTAAATATGACATTTGGACCATTCTAATATGACGTTTTGACTATTCAATATAGTACTCTGACCATTCTTACCACTCTTAATCGAAGGGATTATGATTCTTTAATATTGGAACAACTATCCTTTCGACATTCTTAAAATAAATTAATAGTAATACTACTAATATATTACAGGTCTTGTTAACGAGTGTCTTGAAACACGTTTTAAACTTTCCAATTAAAGAAACTTTTTATTAAAAAAAAAACAAAGAGTGAAGACCCATTTTGGTCCCTCACAAAAACCACAGAACCCGAATTAGTCCCCGACAAAAAAAAAGTCCTTATTTAATCCCTAACAAAATTAAACCGGGACATGTTAGTCCTTCGTTATTATTTTTCTTAATCCGGTCTTTTTTTCCTACATTTGAACTGTGACTGGACTGTCATGTGTATTATTTACAAACATAAGGGACATTTAGGTCCCTACATTATTTTATTTTGGAACAATTTGATCCCCATATTTTTTATAAAAAAAATACGAAAATTAGACAATATTCATAGACAATATTTTTAAAATTTTAAGGGATCAAATCATCGAATTGACACCTATTTTTTCCCCGAACAAAAACTACAAAACTAAAATTAATCTCTAAAATTTTAAGGGATCAAATCATCGAATCTCCGGTACGTTTTATGCCGTCTTCTCCGGTTGAATCATCTGACATGAATATCACCATAAAAAATTGATCTTGTTGGAAAAGAAAGAGTGTTGCCGTGTGGAAGGAGAAAAACCAAAGACTGAAAGCCTAAAACTAGAAAACCCTAGTATTCCCTCTTTTTATTTTGTGAAAGAGAAAACACGTATTGTTTTTTTTTTTTTCAAATCAGGGACTAAGTTTTTTTTTTTTGACGGAAAATCAGGGACTAAGTTGTTCCTTAAGAATATTTAAATAATACGCATGGCAGTCTAGTCACGGTTCAAGAGTAGAAAAAAAATCATATTAAGAAAAATAATAACGAAGGACTAACATGGTCCGGTTTAATTTTGTTAGGGACTAAATAGGGCCTTTATTTTTGTCGGGGACTAATTTGGATTTTATAGTTTTTGTGAAGGACCAAAATGGGTCTTCACTCAAAAAAAAATGACAAACATTTATTAAAAAAGTTAAATATTTCGATTTTCAATGCATTAACTCCACATTTTTTCCTAAAAAGTTCCTATTTATAGCACTTACTGTTATACTCCAATAAGAGTATAACATTTGTTCTTAGTTTTTCTAGACAGTTTCAATAAAATTTATGTCCGGATATATATACACACAACATGACATGTCGGTTAACTGTATTTTATATAGTTCGTATTTACAAAAAAACTATTTTTAGGATTTAAGTTACATGAAATAAAAAAGCTAAGCTATAGACGTGAATTTTAATTTCAGTACATGTCACGTCTATATCCTTTTTCATGAGGAAGTACATATCCTAATTGCGTCTATATGTAATGTAATGCAAGTGTTGATGGAGTTGGAGAAGATAATGGACTGTGATTGTTCAATGGACACTATTGTTTTTTCTTTCAAATCATTTAAGTTTTCCTTCTTCCAAATTAATCGTTATGTTACACGCTCAGTTTGCAACATTAGCCCTATAACAGAACATCAATAGTCAGCCAAGCAAAATTAACAAAGCCACACACACAACAGGCATTGATTGCAGTCGTATGTCGATAAAGATGAAACTGATAGTACACACAATACTAAACTGATAGAGGTGTTACCATTTATTACCATATATAAGAGTCACAAAGATGAAACAACAAAAAATTTTAAATAAAAAGACTCCCAAAATATACACATACTTGCATCCAATAAGAGTAAACATCGTCAACAATGTGAAGGAATAGGGCATATTTGTATGCTTTCTACTTATTATAATAGAAGAAACAAGGAGCTAGTTCCAATGATCATAAATAAATCAAATTTAAACATCAAGGCTAATTTAAATATGGTTAAAATATATAAAAACTATATTTAGAAACTTAAAAATATATTTGACCATTTGAATTATCCCCATCTAAGCATTCCAAGAAAAAAACGAAAGGAACAAGTTCAGTATGTCAAGATAAAAAGTGGCTGAGACACCAACATATCACAAGTGAACCCTTTGACAAGGTAATTAGTGTTTGATAGTATATAACCGAATTAAATCATTAGCATTGGAAATAAGACAAAAGGAATGTAAGAATGATGGCCAAGAGGGAAGAGCAAGAGCATCTATCTACATGAGATGACAGCAAGAGTAAGACAGGAACTACAAACATATATAAACCCAACAGATATGGAGAATTTTGTACTTGCACAGCAATTTCCAATAAAATATTGTACATAGTTTTTTCGGATTCCACAGAGAAGTGTACTAGCAGTAATTAAGCTTTTTTTTTTCCCAACTATAAATACCTGCAATCAATCTGAATTCAGATTGTCTATGCCACCACAATGGGTGCTCTGAATTTAGAAGAGCGTCCAATGAAATTTCATTTCATTCCTTATCCTGCACAAGGCCACATGATTCCTCTCTGCGACATAGCTACACTCTTTGCCTCATGTGGTCACCATGTCACCATCATTACCACTCCCGCTAATGCCCAAATCCTTCTCAAGTCTATTCCTTCCCACAAAAACCTCTGTCTGCACACTGTTCCATTTCCTTCCCACCAAGTAGGCCTCCCACCCGGTGTTGAAAACCTCAGCTCTGTCAACAACCTTGACAACTCCTACAGGGTCCACCAGGCTGCCATGCTGCTCCAATCACCCATCCAGCACTTTGTGGAGCAAGACTCACCCGACTGCATTGTGGCAGACTTTATGTTCTTGTGGGTGGATGAGTTGGCAAACAAACTTCATATTCCTAGACTCGCCTTCAACGGCTTCTCACTCTTTACCATATGTGCCATGGAATCACTCAGGGCACGCGGCTTTGAGTCTTCTGTCATTAAGGGCCTTCCTCACTGTATCACCTTGAATGCAACACCACCCAAGGCGTTGGCCAAATTTATGGAACCACTGCTGGAAACAGAGCTCAAAAGTTATGGGCTCATTGTCAACAACTTCACGGAACTTGATGGAGAAGAGTACATCGAGCATTATAAGAAAACCACGGGTCATCGGGTTTGGCATCTTGGACCAGTTTCTCTCATTTGCAGGACCACTCAAGAAAAAGCTGAGAGGGGACAAACAAGTGCAGTGAATGTGCATGAGTGCATGAGTTGGCTAAATTCAAAGCAACCTAACTCGGTGCTCTACATATGTTTTGGGAGCCTCTGCCATTTCTCTAATAAGCAGTTGTATGAGATTGCAAGCGCGATAGAAGCAACGAATCACCAATTCATATGGGTTGTCCCTGAGAAGAAAGGAAAAGAGGACGAAAGTAATGATGAGAATGAAAAATGGCTACCAAAGGGGTTTGAAGAGAGGAATAAAGGGATGATCATAAGGGGCTGGGCGCCACAGGTTGTGATTTTAGGTGACCCTGCTATCGGTGCATTCTTGACACATTGTGGATGGAATTCCACTGTTGAGGCCGTTAGTGCAGGGGTTCCAATGATCACATGGCCAGTGCACGACGAGCAATTCTACAACGAGAAGTTAATAACTCAAGTGCGGGGAATTGGTGTGGAGGTGGGTGCAGAGGAGTGGAGCATTATTGGCTTCATGGAGAGGAAGAAGTTAGTGGGTAGAGATATCATAGAGAAGGCAGTGAGGAGGTTGATGGACGGTGGAGTTGAAGCTAATGAAATCAGACGATGTGCAAAAGAATATGCAATAAAGGCCAAACGATCTGTTCAAGAAGGTGGCTCATCCCACAAAAATTTAATGGCCTTGATTGATGATGTTAAACGGTTGAAGGAGAAGGACTACAAGCCATTGGATTCATAGGGATTTCAATATCATTTTATTATTATCATTGTTTCTAAGCACATGAAATAATGGCCAACTAGGGGCTAAGACCAACAAAAAGACATTGTTGTATTGCACTAATTGTGCAAATGCCTGTTTTGGATTTACATTTATAAAACACAAACTAAACTATGATTTAGATAATCTTTTTACTTTGAACATGGTGGCTTAGTGGACCTAGTTGGAGTTGTTCATAAGCGTGGGCAAGGTATTCAAAACTACAATACCAAGGTGGTAGAGGTGTCATGATGCATGTACCATATATTATTACTTAATTGATTAGAATATAACTCAAAAAAGAATAAAACAACCAGGGAAATAAAAGAATGAATCTCATAACAAATATCATACTAGCATCCAATGGTATTAAACATTCAATTTTCATTGTCCACAGTGTGAAGGAATAGGGTATCTTGTCATAGCCGATAAGGCGATGATTACCATATCATATCCCCCCATATTATTATACAATAAAAAATTATACAGATCCATGCTACAAGATTTTTACAAAATACATTAGATGTACTAGTACATGATAAAAAACAGATTTTGCAATCATGATTATATGATTGAACTTTGAATTTGATTAATTTTTCATGTCAATCTTATTCTCTTCGTCACTTGCAATATTAATAAATCTAAACTAAACCACGCATTACCTTTATATTCACACAACCATTGTGGCATTTGATTTTGCTATCCGATTTCAATAGTAAAACATTCGAAAGACAGCATGAAAATGAACAATAAGCAGAAACTGAAAATCTAAAGCTACATTCATGATTCATCAAGGATCATCCTAAAACAGATTAAGTTTCACATTTATGTATCTTAACTTAAAATTACAAAAAGTGGCAACAAAGCAAAATATCTAAAACAAAACAAAAATCAACAAAAGCTTAAACGTAACTCGTTAACTCGTGTTACTTACTAGAGCAAACTATTCAAGTCCTGTGATGATTGTTGAACATTACGGTTGTTGTGGTGAGGGAATTCTCTTATTAATAGGCTTCATCTTGTTATTGTTATTGTTGTTGCTGTCATCGGAAACGGCTTTTGCAAATGCCTCCACAATTCGCTGTTGAGATTCGAGAATCATCTCAGTTCGCTTCATTTCCATCTCCATCCTCATAGCTTCAATCTCCCTCGCCATCTCCATCTTCATTTGCTCCATCCTCACAAATCCATCACCCAATACCTTAATAGCAGACACAACCTCTCCCAAGGGATCTCTCTCCCTCTTGTTCCCCATCCCCTTCGTCGTTGATGCTGTTGGTGGTGTCCCATAGTTTTGATTCAGATTAGGGTTATATTTCTGATCAGGGAAAAACTTCGGTTCAGGTTGTGCCGGTGGATACCTAATCCTAAACCCTCCACCAACACTACCACCACCACCGCTACCACCACTGCCACCGCCACTTCCACTGAAACCGTTTTTGTACAACTTATTGATGCTTCTAGTATTAGATCCATGACCGTTTTTGAAATCCATATATAGATCCTGATGATCTCGATCTTCTTCTTCATCATCATCATCGCTATCGGTATCGTTATTTTCAGATTTAACAGGAGAAGGACCTTTCTCCATAGAATCCATAAGCTTAAAGTGAACCCAAGCGGAGTTAAATCTAGAGACAGGAAGCGAGCGAGCACGTTGAATCTCAGTTCGATAACGTTTACGAAGCTTCTCCATCTTGTGACGACATTGAACGGGAGTTTTAGACGGAGAAGCGTTAGGGCAACGCTGAGAAACAGCGTCAGCAACTTCTTGCCAGTGAGTAGCTTTTAGGTTTCCACGGCCAAGAGAGTACCATTTGTCACGGTAAGAGTCGATGAGAGCTAGGGTTTCGTCAGGGGACCAGCATGGTGGAGGGAGACGGCGGGTGGAGGTAGGGAGAGGGAGTGGGAGTGGGGAGGGGAGAGCGAGGGGGACGGCGGTTGGTGGATCTGGGAGAGGAGGAGGAGGGGTGGTGTTTGAAGGAGAGGAAGCCATTGAGAGAAGAGAGAAGAGGTGGTGTTTGTGGTGAAGAGAGAAAAGTGAATGGGTTGTTAGGTTTGGTGGTGGTGGCGTTGGGTAACATTATTTTTTGGGTGGTGGTGGGCGGCAGATTTTGAGATGTGGACAGGATAGGACAAGGGGGACACCACCGAATTGGTGGGGGGAAGAAGCTAACGTGCGCTATAATTATCACACGCGCACTTACTTCCCGCGTGATATTCACTTCACTATACTCACACGACACGGACTTTACTTACTTACACCGTCATTTTACATGTGGAATTTTATTTTGTTAAACAGTGCTTAACAACTCATCATACAATTATAGTAAAAAAAAAAAAAAACTTATCATACAATTAGGGATGATAAAGGGTGCCCACGGATGCGAGTTTTATAATACCCAAACTCGCACCTGAAATCACCACCTGAATCCAAACTCAAAGGTTGTTCGGATGACAAAACAAAATTCACACCCACACCCGTAAAACCCGAACCCGAAACAACATATCTACTAAAAGAAAAAATGTAATTTTTAATATTAAACCAAAATGAAATATCAATATGCTTAGAAATCAACCAAATAAACAAATAAATTTCACCCCACATGATACAAAATAGTAAATAGTTTCGTATATAAAATAAGGGGTAATTAAGTAGTTTAATATATAAGCAGGTGTGGTTTCGGGTGCGGGTTTGATTGATCCCAAACCCGTACCCGTGAAATAGGGTGGCACCCGAACCCAAACCCAGTGAACTTGAATTTTACTCGTTGACTCGGATTTGGGATCGGATGAGACCCACGAGTTTGGGCTTAATTGTCTCCCAACATACAATCAATCATACAAATTGCACTACAAATAAATGGTTGACTAGCAGTGACACAGAGAGAGATATATAGACATTAATTACTCATGGCAATTTTGTGAGAAAAAATTTACTAATGTATTTAATTAATTAATAATATAAATTAGATACATTAAATACATTAATTACTCATTATACTATCTAAATAACTATACATATATTTATTAACGAAGCAAAACAAACGAGTAAACTTCTTGCCAGTGAGTGGCTTTTAGGTTTCCATGGCCAAGAGAGTACCCAAAGGGTGCCCACGGATGCGAGTTTTATAATACCCAAACTCGCACCTGAAATCACCACCCGAATCCAAACTCAAAGGTTGTTCGGATGACAAAACAAAATTCACACCCACACCCGTAAAACCCGAACCCGAAACAACATATCTACTAAAAGAAAAAATGTAATTTTTAATATTAAACCAAAATGAAGTATCAATAGCCTTAGAAATCAACCAAATAAACAAATAAATTTCACCCCACATGATACAAAATAAATAAATAGTTTCGTATATAAAATAAGGGGTAATTAAGTAGTTTAATATATAAGCATGTGTGGTTTCGGGTGCGGGTTTGATTGATCCTAAACCCGTACCCGTGAAATAGGGTGGCACCCGAACCCAAACCCAGTCAACTTGAATTTTACTCGTTGACTCGGATTTGGGATCGGATGAGACCCACGGGTTTGGGCTTAATTGTCTCCCAACATACAATCAATCATACAAATTGCACTACAAATAAATGGTTGACCAGCAGTGACACAGAGAGAGATATAGACATTAATTACTCATGGCAATTTTGTGAGAAAAAATTTACTAATGTATTTAATTAATTAATAATATAAATTAGATACATTAAATACATTAATTACTCATTATACTATCTAAATAACTATACATATATTTATTAACAAAGCAAAACAAACGAGTAAACTTCTTGCCAGTGAGTGGCTTTTAGGTTTCCACGGCCAAGAGAGTACCCAAAGGGTGCCCACGGATGCGAGTTTTATAATACCCAAACTCGCACCTGAAATCACCACCCGAATCCAAACTAAAAGGTTGTTCGGATAACAAAACAAAATTCACACCCACACCCGTAAAATCCGAACCCGAAACAACATATCTACTAAAAGAAAAAATGTAATTTTTAATATTCAACCAAAATGAAGTATCAATAGGCTTAGAAATCAACCAAATAAACAAATAAGTTTCACCCCACATGATACAAAATAAATAAATAGTTTCGTATATAAAATAAAAGATAATTAAGTAGTTTAATATATAAGCAGATGTGGTTTCGGGTGCGGTTTGATTGATCTCAAACACGTACCCGTGAAATAGGGTGGCACCCGAACCCAAACCCAGTCAACTTGAATTTTACTCGTTGACTCGGATTTGGGATCGGACGAGACCCACGGGTTTGGGCTTAATCGTCTCCCTACATACAATCAATCATACAAATTGCACTACAAATAAATGGTTGACTAGCAGTGACACAGAGAGAGATATATACATTAATTACTCATGGCAATTTTGTGAGAAAAAATTTACTAATGTATTTAATTAATTAATGATTAATAATATAAATTAGATACATTAAATACATTAATTACTCATTATACTATCTAAATAACTACTCCCTTCGTCCCAAATTACAAGGGAAAAAACAAAAAACACACTTATTAAGAAAAAGTAAAACATGTAAATTTGAAATGTGTTTTTGTGGGTTTTATTTGGAATAAGGTGTATGGGAAAATGTAAAAACAATTTTTATTGGTTGTTGTTTATTGAAAAAAAGGGAGAGAGAGGAAATTAAATGCAGTTTGCATTTAATTTTATGAGAATAAGGAAAAAACATTCTTGAAAATGGTTTTTCCCTTATAATTTGGGACAAAAAAAATGGAGTTTTTTCCCTTATAATTTGGGACGGAGGGAGTATACATATATTTATTGACGAAGCAAAACAAATGAGTAAACTGCCAAATTGGTCCCCGACTCTGTAACTCACTCTCAAATATGTCTCTGACTCTTCAATATCTCAAATTAGTCTCTGTCTTTATCAAACGTTTCTCAAATTGGTCCATCTGTTAACTAAAAAATGTTATAAGTTACAAAACCAAAAATATAACCAACAAACAAAAGTTAATGGAGGGACCAATTTGACGGTCCACGTCAGCAGAGTTAACGGAGTCAGCAAACAAAAGTTAACGGAGGGACCAATTTGAGAAACGTTTGACAGAGACAGGTACTAATTTGAGATATTGAAGAATCATAGACCTATTTGAGAGTGAGTTACAGAGTCACTCTGGTACCAAATATAAGGAAAAAAAACAAAAAAATATCAATACCAAAGAATATAGTACTTGTTGTAACTTTTACACCTAATTGTCAAATATACCCTCATAGTCAAATGATTTGTTTCACATAGAAAATTGAACAGCAACCTTTCATATGGCTAAGATTGAGTTCTTTGCACATTTCTAACTTCACAAGTAATGTAGAGTGCATTGGAAACAGGAATATCAAAATAACTAATAAGGGTAAAAGTGACATTTTTATATTAAATTGACATTAAAAGTTATGCCTTTTTTTATATTAAGGACTAAAAAATTCTTCAAAATTTTTCTTATATATGGTATCGAAGGGAGTATTAATTAAGGGTATGACATATCTTAAGAATCCAAAAATCAAAATATTCTCTTAAATTTTGTACAATTAGTTTGTGATTAAGTTCAAAAGGTGAATTAGATAATTGAATTATGTTCAAATGTTTCCTTTTTTTAATCACTAACACATGCCCTTAGGGCACAACTTAGCTTTTCCCATTAATTAATACTCCTTCTAGTTCTTATTATAAGAAAAATTTACTTTTTAAATTCATAGAATATTTGATGTATCTAATCAATAATATGGACTAGATACATCTAATTTTCTATGAATCTAAAAAGTTAATTTATTCTTATAATAAGGACCGAAAGAAGTAATATACTCGAAAGAAATGGTATTTGTTCCATCGTACTTACATCTCAAAAGAATCTGTAGGACAGAGTACAGATTCATTCCAATGATTCGATCATACATTACAAAGGAAAACATGATGTATGCATTAAATGGTACTTGTTCCGTTGTTCGAAAGGAAGATAGGAAAAAATACACTTTAAAAAACTCTAGTAAGTTTTTTCTTTGGCAGGTGCCTCTCCCTTTAAATCTAGTTTATTTTGTTCATCTATCAAAGAGAGATGGTTTAGTGTCAATTTTTAACTTAAAATCACCCCTCTAAATTGTTTTGCATTTTCATTTAAATAAGTGATTTTCACAAATATTTTGTTTTTCTTTTTCTAATTCCGTTGTCTTAGTGCGACGTTATGTTGGTCGTCGTCTTATTGCGGCGTTAGTTTGTTGTCCCATCTTGGTGTGATGTTTGTTCAATTCAGATTGACATATTAGATTCGACTCAGTGCATATTCAACAATCAATGACTTTGGCGTCATCAACATTGCAGACTCAGAGACATGAGTATTCCGAGCACTTCAAGTTTATCATATTTATAGGCTTTGTCACTGTGATTTTGTTCGCAGATTCATCCTTTTCAATCTTTAGTCATTTTGAATTGTATTAAATTTGAATGAATGAATATCGTTTTAGTAAAAAAGGAAAAACTCTAGTAAGTTTAAATATTTCCAGTGTGTAATTTTTATTTTAACTAAAACATAACATTCATTCATTCGAAGCACAAATTCAATAGGCTAAAAATAAAAAACATGAATTTGTGAACAAACTCACAACATCTAAGTTAATAGCATAAAACGATATACCCATCCTACAAATAATATGACAAAATAAAAATTACCGAAATATTCATGTTTTCGGATCTTCATCGTTGATGACCTTGTCATTGTTTGAATTTGTAGTTGATCAAATAGATTTGTCAATATGAACCAAACGAACACCGTAAAAAACAAGAAAGCAAACAAATGCCGCACGAAGATGAGAAATCAAACAAACACCGCACAAAAGTTGGACGCATTGAGGCAAAAAAATCACAAAATAAAACAAGAAAACTCTTTTTTGGTAAAAAAGAGGGCATGAGGCCCAAAAACAACAAGAAAACTCTAATATGTGTGGAAATCACTTATCATCAATCAATCAATACTATATACTAAAGTAAGCTTTGAAATGCTGATGTGGCAGCCTAACAAAGCTTCTCATTTTTTCCTCTCTTCTAAACAATAGTTGGTGCATATGTGGCATCTCTCATTACATTACATGCTTATGTGTACTCTCTAATGTAATAAACCTCAATTAACTTGCAAATAAACTATATAACTCTTTGAAATAGAAAAAGGAGAATGTTAACATGTGCACTAAGGGCACATGTTAAGGAAGTAAATTTAAAAAGTATTTATTGAAATTAGTTGTGCATCTTATCTCTCCTGCATTAAATTTCTTGCATCATTAAATGCACAATTTCTATTTTAAGGTATCTTAACACGTGCCCTAAAGGGCACATGTTAACATGACCCATAGAAAAATTGTTTCACGGTTTGCTTTCTTGACCTTTAAACTTCTTCTTCACATTTCCTTTATTGCTATATTTATGTATACACTCTTATGCTTCCTTCAAATTATTATTATTATTATTATTATTATTATTATTATAACTTATAAACTTTTATAATTTCAATTATGCAATTTATGATCTACTTCTACTTGAATGTGCAGCCCCTATGAATGGTGAACTGACGACCCTTATAATGTTATATATATATTGTGTACTTGAAAAAATTGTGTAGTTATGAATTGCAACTTTTGGCATTCTTCTCACCCTTTTCACTTCAAGAATAATAATTAAAAACAGTTACATCAATCTATAATTATATACATGCTCTATGCACAACACCTTGATACATATAACCATGTGAAATTTCAGTTTTAGATATGGACAGGTACATATTGCAAGAAATTATTTTTTCAGACTTTTGTGATATTTTGTCTTGATCTTTTTTAGATTCTACAGGTGATACTATTGCAATGCATATATAGTTTATAGTAGTGTTGTTTTTTCATACTTTTGTGATAGTGTGTCTTGATCTTTTTTAGATTCAACAGGTGAGACTATTACATTATAGTAGTATATTTTTAATTCTAACTCTTAGCAATCCATGTTTGATTCATGAATCTTGCAATCTCTTATTTTGTGTATTAATTTTTTAAAGTTGGAAAATTGAAAGGCAAGGCTCTCCCGTGATAAAGCCAAAAGAGATTATATATATAGTATTATGTATTATGTATATTAAGCTCCAAACTCTTTCTTATGAACGTTTTTATTTTGTTAAGAAAATTCAAAGTTCTTTTTATTGTTAGACCTTTCATTTGTAGAGAAGATTTTAATCACACGCCACTTTTTGTGATGATGCATCTTTTCAATTCACATGTTTAATTCACTAATTGAAAACTATCTTACACTAATCAATCCTAATATTTTAATGAAAAGTTAAGGATAACGTCTATTATGCATCCCTTCCAATAAAATAAATGACTCCTTCAATTCTAAAAAATAAAATAACATTTGCACCTAAATGATTGTTAGAATTTGGAACTTGAAACACTCTCTAATTTTTATTACTAAATGGATGTATCTCTTAACATTCCTCCAAATATAACTTACAAAATGGAAATAGTGCACAATTTTTCAGATTCATTATCACTCTTTATAGCCACCACTTATCTCTTAACATTCCATGGTGCTATTGACACTATTATGTTCATTTCACTTAATTTTTTTTTCTTCCTATATTTAAACTACTAAAGTTGTGGTATATATTTCTGTTTTTTTTTTTCTTTTCAGGTTGAAAGAAAGAATGTTTTACTTTAGTTGTGGTGTTAATCAATGAAAAGGTATTTCTAAGTTATTTTTTTGGTTCTTCATTTCTAATAAAGTTATTGTATATACTCCTTTTTTTCTTCTTTGCATTGAAAAAAATAATTTTTCACAGTTTTTCACTTCATGTGTGGTGCTAAATCTAATCAATCAATGAAAAAGTAGGATGAAACAATGTTGCCAATCAAAGATGTCACGCAAAACATATATAGTATATACATACATTTTAGTGTCAAAGTTAAGCAACTTTTTAGCTCCTCTTTTTTTTTTTTTGTTACAAAAAAATTGCCTCATATATGTAACCGATAAGGTTTGAAAGATCATATATAATTAGAGAGCACCCTCTCACTAAAAAAAAAAACTAAATAGTATGACTTTACAAATTATTATTATTATTATTATTATTATTATTATTATTCCAATGGGACTCTTGCTTGAAACGCGAAATTATTTTACTGACCAAAAATATACCAACTTTTTTATATTTTTACTACATGTTAGAGAAATCATACACAATATATTTGCCTCTAATTTTATCTCTATTAAATTTGCAACTCCACTGAAGAAAATTTAAAAGTTGGTTTGGATAAGTATTAATGGAACACCTTCAATCCAAACTTTTTAGTTTTAAGCATATTGAAAGAAAATGGATTTTAAAGGCAGATTCAATCAAAGAAAGAAAGTTCGATTAATCTAAGATTTTAAAATGTAGTATCAAATACACCTTATTACATATCATGTATAAATGAGACACATTTTATTTAGAAATCATAGTAATTGATTAAAAATAATTTATTTTTAAAAATAATTAGTCTCATACAATGGTCAACCTTCAATCAAAGTCTTATACATAAAAATTATTTAGAATTCACAGTAATTGATTAAAAATAATTTATTTTACATTTGGATTTGGATCGTGTTAAATAATATTATTTTAATTTTAATGAAATAATAGAAAAAATCAAAAAATATGTATATTTAAAAGTAATTTCAAGAGCTACTTAAATGATACTTAGTGTTATTTTAGTTTATTTGAATGGCGTGCTAATTTTTATTGTCTATGTATTATATACTACATTTATTTTCGCACTAAGCATGTGTTTGATCTACTAAAAAATAGAGAATTGAAGTGGATAACTTTTATTGTACCGTGTTTGATTTAGACCGAATGAAGTTATACATTTTTAGTAATTTGCTTAGGAAAAACACTAATTAAGATTATACAATAAAATTTAAAATTTATTGTAATTTTAAAAAGGTTAAGGTAGTTCATTAAGAAAGATTATGAACCCTTTCGATTAACTTGATTAAATTTAAAAATGTATATATGTTTCCTATAAAGGTTGTAAAAGGAAAAATACGGTCGCAATTGCACTGATTATATAGTAGCCTTCAATGCTGGTAAATAGTGAAATAACTTATCAGTTCATGTGAACATTTTAATTGTGCAATTGCACTGATTATATAGTAGCCACCAATGCTGATAAATGATGAAATAACTTTTCAGTTCATATGAACATTTTAGTTGTGCTCAAAACAGATTTCGTGTGCTTTATAAATAAAATATATTTGTCTCTTCAAAAATAAAATTATATACTTTTATTGTGATAAAAAAATTGTTTTTGTATTTATCACTAAACATTTTAAAAAAGAATGTGCAGCCTTTGTATATGTGGAATATTAAATCATTGAAATAATTAAATTAAATTTTATATAAAATATATTTATTGTAAAAGGTATTAAGATGGATAATTACTATTTTTTTCATTGAAAATCATTCCAACACAAAGTGTTTGAATGGTTGGTACATGTGGAAAAACATAGTGTTTATTGAGAAATGATTTTTTTTGGTTTATTTCATTTCATTTATTTTTAATGTTATAACCAAATTTCAATGTTATAACCAAACCGAGATTTGATGCACTCTGTGCATATTTTACTGCATAATTATGCAGAATTTACTATGTTACAGGAACCAAACCAAATTTCAATGTTATAACCAAACCAAATTTTTCATTCCTTAATAAAGTTGTAATACAACCATTTGTTACATCATAAACAATACAGTTGCTACATCATAAACTACTAATGACCTTATAAACTACCTATTACATTGACTTGTAGGTGATAGAAAATAAAATCAAAGACATCATTATTACAACCATTACAAGTTGATTCAACTTCTTGCCAATTTCCTTTCCAAATTCCTTGCCGAATTCATTGCCGAATTCTTTTCCAAATTCCTTGCCAAATTCCTTGCAAATTTTAATCATCATTTCACTGTTTCCATTGTTCATGGTTCTTTTCTTTCCATTCATCACAACAATTTCATCTAGTTCATCATCCCAAACAAGCAGATCACAGCTTTCCATACTCTACAAAAAAAAATCGAAAATTCAAAAGTATGAAATCAAAATTTATGACTGAAATACATGAAAAGGAATGAAATATGGCTTCATTATTCTTACCCCACTATTTCGACATTTCCAAAATTTTCTGTTGGGATTTTGAACTGTATTTGAAACCCACAACTTCATGGTCATATCACACCCACATTTGGGTAAATTGGAACCGCTTGAGTTTCCAATTGATGAACATTTGCTTCCACCCATTTTCAAAAACCCTAACCCCTAAATCTGGTAAAGAAAACAAAATATGGTAAAGAAAAAACAATAAGAATCAATGGAAGACACACAAGAAGCAATAAGAAGAAGCAATCAGAAGAATGAATGGAGAAGAGACGGAGAAGAAGAGGAACACGATGGATGGAGAGAAAATGGAAGAGGAACACGATGAAGAATGAAAAAGAAAAACGTAAGCTTCTGATTTATGTTTCTTTTTTCTTTTGTTTTGATAATTTCTATCATGTTTTATGTTTATTTTTTAAAAAAATATATCACAAAAAAATTTAGGTGAGGTGTCATGCCACCCAATTAAAATAAAAATTAAAAAACAAATTTTTTTACAATTGGCATTAAAAAAATTAAAAATTAAAAAAAATTCCACGTGTCACGCCACGTCATGATTTTGTCCACGTCACATGTCCACTTATACAGTCAGGGGGCTAATTGACAGAATCTACATATTGCAGGGGGGTAATCCTAAAAAAATTTTTTACAGGGGGGTAATCCAAAATTCGCCAACTTTGCAGGGGGGTAAAACCCTATTTACCCTTTATTTTTTAAACAAATCATTTTATTGACTCAAGTTAGAATAAATTTTTTATAGTACCTATTTATAATCCATGATTTTTTAGTTGAAAAAATAAAAAGTATATTAAGAGAAAAAAAGAATAACAAAAATTTGAAGAGATATAAATCAAATGTAAAAATAAGAAGTTTAATAGAAGAAGTTTTGTTATAATTCACTTTTCAACTGAAATTTTATTAATTTTTATATAGAGCTTAAAAACACATTATCTATGTTGAAAACGATTTCTACCTACCTGTTTTGGTTATTGATTCAAGTTTATAAATATTTCAAGAGTCACCGGTTTAAATCAAAAAATAATTCAATATATATATCAATCAAAATTATTACTTTGGATATAAATTTATGTAAAACATTCTAATCAAATCCTATTTATCAATATGCATATTAAATTTAAAAAAATTAAATATCATATTATTTTATTCGATAAAAAAATTATAAAATAAAAATTTATTCAAACCCGTGCGATCCTAATTTATATTAAAGTAGAGGAAAACAAATGCACAAGGGTGATTCTGGATCAAATTGAAACAAGAAGAGAAAAACTCTCTAGAAAAAAATTAGGGCCGACTGTGTTGTTGGACTTCAAAACCACCGGAGTGTATAATTGTTATACCCTTGACTTCAGTGTCGGTGACTGCACCATTTCACCATATATGCATCTGTTGTCTCCTTTGCTCTCCTCGTGGGTCTCGTGCAGAACAAAATAATTTATAATAAAAACCAAATTAAGCTTAAAGAGAGGTGAATAGAGAGAGAATTGATCATCATCATCATCATCAACAATGGAATTGAAAGGTGTTGAAGTTGAACGACCACTTAAACTTCATTTCATTCCATTTCTAGCACCTGGCCATATGATCCCTCTATGTGATATAGCATCTCTGTTTGCATTGCGTGCCCAACAAGTCACAATCATCACAACTCCCTCCAACGCCAAATTCCTTAACAAATCCCTCTCCTCAGCCGATCCGTTCTTCCTCCGTATTCACACCGTTGATTTCCCCTCCCAACAAGTCGGCCTCCCCAATGGCATTGAGTCCATGTCCAACACCCCCGACCTTGCCTCCTCCCGTCAACTCTATAGAGGCGCAATGCTCCTTCACAAACAAATTCAGGATTTCATGGAAGCAGATCCACCTGATTGCATAATCGCCGATTTCATGTACCCTTGGGTTAATGACTTAGCCACTAATCTTCACATTGTGCTCAAGACCGCCAAAGTCATACACCGGATTCATAGAGTCGCTGTTGGAGAAAGAGGTCAAAAGCAACGGACTCATTGTTAACAATTTTGCTGAACTTGACGGTGAAGAGTGCATTGAACATTACGAGAAAACCACAGGTCATAAGGCTTGGCATCTTGGTCCAGCTTCTCTCATTCGAAAGACCGTTCAAGAGAAAGCAGAGAGAGGACAAGAGAGTGCGGTGAGCGTGCATGAGTGTCTGAGTTGGCTCAACTCGAAGAGAGAAAACACAGTGTTATACATATGCTTCGGAAGCATCTGTCGTTACCAGGAGAAACAACTTTATGAAATCGCGTGTGCTATAGAAGCATCGGGTTACGAGTTCATATGGGTTGTTCCCGAGAAAATAGGGAAAGAAAATGAGAGTGACGAGGAGAAGGAAAAGTGGTTGCCAAAGGGATTTGAAGAGAAAAACATTGGGAAGAAGGGTTTGATTATTAGGGGTTGGGCCCCACAGGTTTTGATACTGAGTCACCCTTCTGTGGGGGGATTTATGACGCATTGCGGTTGGAACTCCACCGTGGAGGCTGTCAGTGCGGGGGTTCCGATGATAACGTGGCCAGTTCATGGCGAACAGTTCTACAACGAGAAACTGATAACTGAGGTGCGAAGGATTGGAGTGGAAGTCGGTGCAACAGAATGGTGTTTGACTAGTTATGAGGAGAGAGAGCAGTTGGTGACGAGAGATGGCATAGAGAAGGCTGTGAGGAGATTGATGGATGGTGGTGATGAAGCTAAGAAAATCAGACGCCGGGCTCATGAGTTTGGGGAAAAGGCAAGAGGAGCTGTTCAAGAAGATGGCCCATCTCATAAGAATTTGTTGGCCTTGATTGACGATTTGAAAAGATTGAGAGACCGCAAACCATTTGAGTAATTCAATTGTAATACATATATATCTCTACAGCCAACTTTAATTGTAGTACCAGTAAAATAGAATGTTAATTGTCCCATAATTTCAATCTTCGAGTTTCTGCGAAGGCTTGGTTCTTTAACGGATATTGTGCTGAGCTATGGTCTTTTGAAAGGGAATAGTAGATAATTTTCTTGTGGTGTTTGAATGTGTTTTTGTCATCATTGAAATTTTCCACTCAAAAGCATTATTCTTCATCTAAATTTCAAAACTCAAGTCTTAGAGCAGATAACTCTTCCTGATAAGTGTGTAACAAACTTGCATAAGAGAAATATATACAAAGAGACAGCTTTTATTCAATTCATTTCTTGACTTGAATTCAATCCTTTCCAATCCATGAGATACATATAGCATTTCAAAATAATTAACAGATGTTACTGATCCTAACAAATTTGTGAGTCCTAACAGAAAAGTACACCAGTGAATTAGAAGGACATTCTAGAATTGTTCCATTCTATGTAGTCAATTAAGTGCCACAAAAGGAAACTTGTAGACTTGGAAAAATAAAAGGACGAAACAAAGCTCTGCTCGACATGAGAAGATAGATATAGATCAAAAAGTTCACACTGCTCGCCATACATGCAAATGCGAAGAAAAACATGATTCGAAAACAAAACAAGGATTCAACGCCATCCGAAAATTTCTTTCTTCTTGTAAACGCATATTAATTAAATCTTTTGGTCACGGGAAGAGATTTGGGAAAAGGGTAGAAATTAGGAAAAGTCTAATTTCTTGCAACTCTTGTAAAATCTCATTGTACTCAAGGATTGATTGATAGTGGAACGGAGAGGTGCTCTTTCCCCAGAGTAGGTGGTATTAGCCGAACTGGGTAAACAATTTTCTTCGTGTTCTTTATCACTTTATTCGTTTTAGCTTTGGCGTGGTTAAGTTGCTTATTTTTCATTTTGATATGGTTGCTTGATTTATTTGCTCCACACACTAAAGGATTATTGGCGTGGTTTGTTTGGTCAAATTCACAACGGTAAACTTAGGAAAAATAAATAATGTGTACTGTTACTACACCATCTCCTCTTATTTATAAGAGCCAGTTAGGCCATTTTATTGTGGATTTTATTTTACCTAGATATCTATATTCCTTATACAAATGAATTTCATCACCTAAAATGTTACTGCTATCTTCACATGCATATGTTATTGTTATTAATCAATAATGCTAAACTTTAATTAATTTAAAAGTGACACTGTATGATTATAAAAATTGCCGGCCAGACAAAAAAAACTCAACAGAGAGCTATGTATCAAAGTCTCATTAGCTGGCTCAAATCATAGAAAAATGAATATTACTATATTCTACCTCATGGGTCTCGTGCATACAGAAAATAATACTATAAAGTAATAACTAATAAGTAAAATATATAAAACCAAAATAAAGATAAACTTGAAGAGAAAACCAAATTGATCAGAAATGAAAGGTGTTGAAGTTGAACGACCATTGAAACTTTACTTCATTCCATATCTAGCACCTGGCCATATGATACCTTTGGGTGACATAGCATCTCTGTTTTCATTGCGTGGCCAACAAGTCACAATCATCACCACTCCTTCCAATGCCCACTTCTTTACCAAATCTCTCTCATCCGTGGATCCCTACTTCCTCCGCCTTCACACCATCAAGTTCCCCTCCCTACAAGTCGGCCTTCCGGATGGCATTGAATCTTTGTCCTCCACCACTGATCCTGACACCTCTGGCAAGATCTATACTGGCGCGATGCTTCTCCAAGGACCTATTCAGGATTTCATGGAGAAGGATCCACCTGACTGCATCATTGGGGATGCCATTTACCCCTGGGTTCATGACTTGGCCCATAAGCTTCAGATTCCATCCTTCTCCTTCAACGGATTTTCCCTCTTTACCATCTCCCTCATGGAATCCCTTAGAACAAACAATTTCTTTCATTCTCACACAGATTCCAATTCGGGTCCATTTGTTGTTCAAAATTTTCCCCACAGTATCACCATGTACTCAAGACCACAAAAGTCGTTCACCGGATTCATGGAAACGGTGCTTGAGACGATACGCAAAAGTAATGGACTCATAGTCAACAACTTCTCTGAGCTTGACGGAGAAGAGTGCATTGAATACTATGAGAAAACCACAGGTCTTAAATCGTGGCACCTTGGTCCAGCTTCTCTTATTCGCAGAACAGATCAAGAGAAAGCAGATAGGGGAAACGAGAGTGTTGTGAGCGTGCACGAGTGTCTGAGTTGGCTGAACTCGAAGCGAGATAACTCGGTGTTGTACATATGCTTTGGAAGCATATGTTTTTTCTCTGATAAACAACTTTACGAGATTGCGTGTGGAATAGAAGCATCGGGTCATGAATTCGTATGGATTGTTCCTGAGAAGAAAGGTAAAGAAGATGAGAGTGAAGAAGAGAAAGAAAAATGGTTGCCGAAAGGATTTGAAGAGAGAAACATTGAAAAGAAGGGTTTGATTATTAAGGGATGGTCCCCACAAGTTATGATTCTGAGCCACACTGCTGTGGGTGCCTTTATGACGCATTGTGGATGGAATTCAACTGTGGAGGCGGTTAGTGTGGGGGTTCCGATGATCACTTGGCCTGTGCATGTCGAACAATTTTACAATGAGAAGTTGATAACTGATGTGCGGGGGATTGGAGTGGAGGTGGGTGCAACGGAATGGTGCCTTGATGGCGTTCGGGAAAAAGAGAAGGTGGTGAGCAGAGATAGTATAGAGAAGGCTGTGACGAGATTGATGGACGGTGGTGATGAAGCTGAGGAAATTAGATGGCGTGCTAGAGAGTTTGGGGATAAGGCTAGACGAGCTGTTGAAGAAGGTGGATCATCTCATAATAATTTGTTGGCTTTGATTGATGATCTGAAAAGTTTGAGAGATCAGAAGGCACATTGATTTTTTCAATTCTATTTATATTTCCCTTAGTTTCAATCTTTGCTTTTTTGAGAAATTATGTCTCTATGAGTCTACCCTATGATTGTAATATCTTTTTGTGCAATCTAAACTTAAAAGAAAAGAAATGACATTAAAAAATTGAAGTATTTTCAGGTGATAAAATACTTGCATAAGTGAAATATGTTCCTTAAGGAGTACCCTCTCTAAGACTAGTTTTTGCTTAATTCATTTCTTGCCTTTATTCAATCTTTCTATGAGATACATAATTCAAAAATGGTTATTCTTCATCAAGAAAATTCAAAAATCAGGACTTAGAGCATGCAAACAGTATATGGTGAAAATGTTACTGAAAAGTAGTCTATATTGTACTAATGCAAAGAGAATAATAAGAAAAGAAATAATATGTTCAGTAAGTGTATTATCTTCTCTAAGACTAGCTTTTGCTTAATTCATTTCTTGCCTTTCAAAATAATTGACAAATGTTAATTTCTAATCTTAATCTTAACATACTTGTGAGTATGAGTAATAACAGAAAAGTACAGGAGTGAATTAGAAGGACAAACACAATTAGAAAGGGTTCAGACACAAAGACATAAGTATGAACAGTGATTGTTTCTTTTTGAATGATTATATTTTTATGATGTGATCTCTAAATAGAGCAATTCTTACCGAGGCACAAACATAATTAAAAAGGTGTAGACACAAATACATAAGCATAAAAAATAAAATAAAAAATTATATTTATTTTGATGAATGTGTGCCTATTTTTGTTATTTAGGTTGTTCCCAAATAAGTGCATTGAACACTACGAGAAAACCACGGGCCATAAGGCTTGGCATCTTGGTCCAGCTTCTCTCATTCGAAAGACCGTTCAAGAGAAAGCAGAGAGAGGACAAGAGAGTGCGGTGAGCGTGCATGAGTGTCTGAGTTGGCTCAACTCGAAGAGAGAAAACACAGTGTTATGCATATGCTTCGGAAGCATCTGTCATTACCAGGAGAAACAACTTTATGAAATTGCGTGTGCTATAGAAGCATCGGGTTACGAGTTCACATGGGTTGTTCCTGACAAAATAGGGAAAGAAAATGAGAGTGACGAGGAGAAGGAAAAGTGGTTGCCAAAGGGATTTGAAGAGAAAAACATTGGGAAGAAGGGTTTGATTATTAGGGGTTGGGCCCTACAGGTTTTGATACTGAGTCACCCTGCTGTGGGGGGATTTATGACGCATTGCGGTTGGAACTCCACCGTGGAGGCTGTCAGTGCGGGGGTTCCGATGATAACGTGGCCAGTTCATGGCGAACAGTTCTACAACGAGAAGCTGATAACTGAGGTGCGAAGGATTGGAGTGGAAGTCGGTGCAACAGAATGGTGTTTGACTAGTTATGAGGAGAGAGAGCAGTTGGTGACGAGAGATGGCATAGAGAAGGCTGTGAGGAGATTGATGGATGGTGGTGATGAAGCTAAGAAAATCAGACGCCGGGCTCATGAGTTTGGGGAAAAGGCAAGAGGAGCTGTTCAAGAAGATGGCTCATCTCATAAGAATTTGTTGGCCTTGATTGACGATTTGAAAAGATTGAGAGACAGCAAACCATTTGAGTAATTCAATTGTAATACATATATATCTCTACAGCCAACTTTAATTGTAGTACCAGTAAAATAGATTGTTAATTGTCCCATAATTTCAATCTTCGAGTTTCTGCGAAGGCTTGGTTCTTTAACGGATATTGTGCTGAGCTATGGTCTTTTCAAAGGGAATAGTAGATAATTTTCTTGTGGTGTTTGAATGTGTTTTTTTCATCATTGAAATTTTCCACTCAAAAGCATTATTCTTCATCTAAATTTCAAAACTCAGTCTTAGAGCAGATAACTCTTCCTCATAAGTGTGTAACAAACTTGCATAAGAGTAATATATACAAAGAGACAGCTTTTGTTTAATTCATTTCTTGACTTTAATTCAATCCTTTCCAATCCATGACAGAAAAGTACTGATCCTAACAAACTTGTGAGTCCTAACAGAAAAGTACACCAGTGAATTAGAAGGACATTCTAGAATTGTTCCATTCTATGTAGTCAATTAAGTGCCACAAAAGGAAACTTGTAGACTTAGAAAAATAAAAGGAAGAAACAAAGCTCTTCTCGACATGAGAAGATAGATATAGATCAAAAAGTTCACACTGCTCGCCATACATGCAAATGCGAAGAAAAACATGATTCGAAAACAAAACAAGTACAGTGTCGAAGAAATTTAGGCTTAGAATACGTGGCACACATGCAATTTACGTGCATGCTCTTTATATTTCTGCAATTTAAATTTCAACGTTTGGTACGAAACCTTTACATTTCATTGCATCTAATTTTGTCCCTCAATGTTTTAACATTCATTTAAAATATTTTCCAATCATATAATTTTACTTTATCATTTAAAGATTTCAGTAAATTTTACTTGTTTTCATTTAAATTTTATGTTAATTTACATTTCTAATCAATAAACTTTCATTCAAATTATTTACTTTTCTGATTGAAATCATCATTTACTAAATGCATGCATGGACATGTTCATTCATGCATAATTGAATATGAACATTGAATCAAATTACGCTTCATCCTTGAATTTGTTTGCATATACATTAAATGTATTGAAACTTATTTTTTAACTTTGGTCAAGAATCTTATATTAAACATTCTATTTGTTGATAAATTTATGTCAAATAAGAAAAATCAACGCCAACAGTAGTTTAATTATTTTAGAGCTAAAATAGTCCCTATGATCGTATCAATTGGTTTGACGTCTACATGTAATATTCCTGAATCCAAAATAGCTTCTACTATTTTATTTATCAAATTCTTATAAAATCATCTTAAAAATATAAAGTAATAATCAACTTTCTTTAATCTATAACAAACTGAGTCCTAAATTGACAGACGCAGTGTAAATTAAAGATTGTATAATGCCGATTTGTAAGTTCAGAATTTATACTAGTAAAAGCTGCCTGCTAACATTTGGTTATTTGTCCCCGTGAACATAATTCAGTTGGTAGAAATATTGCATTTTATATGCAAGGACCCGAGTTCGAACCTGAAATTTCCCACTTTTTTACCTTAAGAAGTGAATTTTTATCCATTAGACTATTTAACAGAAAAAAAATAATAATTTGGTTACTTGATACCAAAGAAAGATTGACTTGACGCTGGCGGCATTGTTGACTTGAATGTTATGTTATGTTTTGTTTTTTCCGTTTCAAACTTTTCTGGTTATAGTTACATAGTATGAAACAATGACGTACTCACTTACAACAACAATTACCGGTATAAAAAAGAACAGAATTTGTATGCAAAAGCAGAAAAGCAGTGATTCAGACTTCAGCAACAACAATGGACAAACCACTCAAACTATACTTCATTCCATATTTAGCAGCTGGGCACATAATCCCTCTATGTGACATTGCTTCTCTCTTTGCCTCATGTGGCCACTTTGTTACAATCATAACCACTCCTTTAAACGCTAAAATCCTTCCCAAATCCAATAACTTCAACGTTCAAACTTTCGAATTCCCTTCCCAAAAAGTTGGCCTCCCGGAGGGCGTCGAAAACCTCTCGGCCGTCACTGATATCGATAGTGGCTACAAAATCTACCAAGCTGCCACACTGCTCCGCGAACAGGTTGAGCATTTTGTGGAGAAGCACCCACCTGATTGCATTGTTGCGGATTTTTGTTTTCCTTGGGTGGATGAAGTGGCAAACAAGCTTCACATTCCTAGATTTGCCTTCAATGGTTTCTCACTATTTACTATATGTGCCATGGAATCTCTCAAATCACACCCTCTCCCTGATAATGCTTCCGGTCCTTTTGTTATTCCAAATTTTCCTCGCGATATCATCATTAATTCAACACCACCCTTTGAGTCCAAGTCTTTTGTGGATCCTCACCTCACTATAGCGCTCAAAAGCCGTGGCTTCATCATCAATAGCTTTGTAGAGCTCGATGGAGAAGAGTATGTTGAGTATTATGAGAAAATCATCGGGCACAAGGCTTGGCATCTTGGTCCGGCCTCTCTTGTTCGCAAAACCACTCAAGAGAAAGCAGAAAGGGGAGAAAAGAGCACAAAAGATGTGCAAAAGTATTTGACTTGGCTCAACTCAAAATGTGATAACTCAGTGCTTTACATAAGCTTTGGATCCATTTGTTACTTCCCTGATAAGCAATTGTTTGAGATTGCAAGCGCAATAGAAGCGTCAGGTTATGATTTCATATGGGTTGTCCCGGAGAAGAAGGGGAAGGAGAATGAAAGCGAAGAAGAGAAGGAAAAATGGTTGCCTAAAGGATTTGAAGAGAGGAATAAGGGGATGATTGTAAGGGGGTGGGCCCCACAGATGGTAATCTTGGGTCATCCTGCTTTGGGTGCGTTTTTGACGCATTGTGGGTGGAACTCTGTTGTGGAGGCAGTTAGTGCAGGAGTTCCAATGATCACATGGCCGGTGCATAGTGATCAATTCTACAATGAGAAGCTGATAACTCAGGTGCGGGGGATTGGAGTGGAAGTCGGCGTAGATGAGTGGATCACGGCTGCTTTTCGAGATATGAAAAAGCTAGTGAAGAGAGATCAAATAGAGAAGGCTCTAAGAAGGTTGATGGATGGTGGTGATGAAGCCGTCCAAATTAGACAAAGAGCTCAAAAGTTTGCAAAAATTGCTAGACATGCTGTTCAAGAAGGTGGCTCATCCCATGAGAGTTTAGTGACTTTGATTGACGAGCTTAAGCAATTAAGAGATAATAAGGTGCTTAATTAACTGTCATGTCATTTTCCCACAATTTTAATAGTGAGTATTAGTATTTGTAAACTTAGGAAGAATAAATATTGTGTTCTATTACTACAGCCTCTCCTATCATTTATAAGAATCAGTTAGGCCATTTTATTGTGGATTTTATTTTACCTTCCTTATACAAATGAATTTCATCACCTAAAATGTTATTGCTATCTTTAAATATGCATATGTTATTGTTATTAATCAATCATGCTAAACTTTAATTAATTTAAAGAGGAGTGCTAACAACACACATTCTAATACACTCCTTCCCAACACACTATATCTAATTGGTTGAAATTCAAATGGATCCCACTAACTCATGTAGGCCCCACATAAATTTGGTGGGACCCATTTGAAATTCAAACAATTAAAATGAGTGTGTTAAATGGTGTGTTGCTAGCATAATTCTTAATTTAAAAGTGACACTGTGTATGAATATAAAAATTGAGGGCCAGACAAAAAACTACAACAGAGAGCTATGTATCAAAGTCTCATTAGCTGGCTCAAATCATAGAAAAATGAATATTACTATATTCTACCTCATGGGTCTCGTGCATACAGAAAATAGTACTATAAAGTAATAACTAATAAGTAAAGTATATAAAACAAAAATAAGGGTAAACTTGAAGAAAAAAACCAAATTGATCAGTAATGGAAGGTGTTGAAGTTGAACGACCATTGAAACTTTACTTCATTCCATATCTAGCACCTGGTCATATGATACCATTGGATGACATAGCATCTCTGTTTGCATTGCGTGGCCAACAAGTCACAATCATCACCACTCCTTCCAATGCCCACTTCTTTACCAAATCTCTCTCATCCGTCGATCCCTACTTCCTCCGTCTTCACACCATCGAGTTCCCCTCCCTACAAGTCGGCCTTCCGGATGGCGTTGAATCTTTGTCCTCCACCACTGATCTTGACACCTCTGGCAAGATCTATGCTGGCGCGATGCTTCTCCAAGGACCTATTCAGGATTTCATGGAGAAGAATCCACCTGACTGCATCATTGGGGATGCCGTTTACCCCTGGGTTCATGACTTGGCCCACAAGCTTCAGATTCCATCGTTCTCCTTCAATGGATTCTCCATCTTTACCATCTCCCTCATGGAATCCCTCAGAACAAACAATTTCTTTCATTCTCACACAGATTCAGATTCGGGTCCATTTGTTGTTCAAAATTTTCCCCACAGTATCACCATGTACTCAAGACCACAAAAGATGTTCACCGGATTCATGGAAATGATGCTTGAGACGATACGCAAAAGTAATGGACTCATAGTCAATAACTTCGCTGAGCTTGACGGAGAAGAGTGCATTGAATACTATGAGAAAACCACAGGTCTTAAATCGTGGCACCTTGGTCCAGCTTCTCTTATTCGAAGAACAAATCAAGAGAAAGCAGATAGGGGAAATGAGAGTGTTGTGAGCGTGCACGAGTGTCTGAATTGGCTGAACTCGAAGCGAGATAACTCAGTGTTGTACATATGCTTTGGAAGCATATGTTTTTTCTCTGATAAACAACTTTACGAGATTGCGTGTGGAATAGAAGCATCGGGTCATGAATTCGTATGGATTGTTCCTGAGAAGAAAGGTAAAGAAGATGAGAGTGACGAAGAGAAAGAAAAATGGTTGCCGAAAGGATTTGAAGAGTGAAACATTGAGAAGAAGGGTTTGATTATTAGGGGGTGGTCCCCACAAGTTATGATTCTGAGCCACACTGCTGTGGGGGCCTTTATGACGCATTGTGGGTGGAATTCAACTTTGGAGGCGGTTAGTGTGGGGGTTCCGTTGATCACTTGGCCTGTGCATGGCGAACAGTTCTACAATGAGAAGTTGATAACTGATGTGCGGGGGATTGGAGTGCAGGTGGGTGCAACGGAATGGTGCCTTGATGGCGTTGGAGAAAAAGAGAAGGTGGTGAGCAGAGATAGTATAGAGAAGGCTGTGACGAGATTGATGGACGGTGGTGATGAAGCTGAGGAAATTAGACGGCGTGCTAGAGAGTTTGGGGATAAGGCTAGACGAGCTGTTGAAGAAGGTGGCTCGTCTCATAATAATTTGTTGGCTTTGATTGATGATCTGAAAAGTTTGAGAGATCAGAAGGGACATTGATTTTTTCAATTCTATTTAATTGTAGACTAGTAAAGTAGATTGGATTTATATTTCCCTTAGTTTCAATCTTTGCTTTTTTGTGAAATTATGTCTCTATGAGTCTACCCTATGATCGTAATATCTTTTTGTGCAATCTAAACTTAAAAGAAAAGAAATGACATTAAAAAATTGAAGTATTTTCAGGTGATAAAATACTTGCATAAGTGAAATATGTTCCTTAAGGAGTACCCTCTCTAAGACTAGTTTTTGCTTAATTCATTTCTTGCCTTTATTCAATCTTTCTATGAGATACATAATTCAAAAATGGTTATTCTTCATCAAGAAAATTCAAAAATCAGGACTTAGAGCATGCAAACAGTATATGGTGAAAATGTTACTGAAAAGTAGTCTATATTGTACTAATGCAAAGAGAATAATAAGAAAAGAAATAATATGTTCAGTAAGTGTATTATCTTCTCTAAGACTAGCTTTTGCTTAATTCATTTCTTGCCTTTCAAAATAATTGACAAATGTTAATTTCTAATCTTAATCTTAACATACTTGTGAGTATGAGTAAATAACATGAAATTCAAAATAATAATATGAAATTGCTATTGCAGTCTTTTTTATTTTTAAGCAGTTATTGCTGTCTTGTTAATTAGGCCCAATTATTTTTAAGCAGTTCTTAATTATATAGAAGTGGCCATGTGACATAGCCTTTGTTTAGAAGTCAACTCTGAGCATTATCCTATTTTAAAGCCTCAGCCGCCTCAATCATTGTAAAATGAATCTTATTATATCTACCTCAATACCTCATGGGTCTATATAAAATCAAATTAATGTAATGAAATTGAAAGAAAACCAAATTGATCATTCAGTAATGGAAGGTGTTGAAGTTGAACGGCCATTGAAACTTCATTTCATTCCATATCTAGCACCTGGTCATATGATACCATTGGGTGACATAGCATCTCTGTTTGCATTGCGTGGCCAACAAGTCACAATCATCACCACTCCCTCCAACGCCAAATTCTTTACCAAATCTCCCTCATCCACCGATCCATTCTTTCTCCGCCTTCACACCGTCGAGTTTCCCTCCCTACAAGTCGGCCTCCCAAACGGCATTGAATCTATGTCTTCTACCACCGACAGCGCCACCTCCAGCAAGATCTTCGCAGGCGCAATGCTCCTCCATGGACCCATTCTAGATTTCATGGAGAAAGATTCACCTGATTGCATCATTGGTGACTCCGTTTACCCTTGGGTTCATGACTTGGCCCACAAGCTTCAGATTCCATTCCTCTCCTTCAGTGGATTCTCCCTCTTCACCGTCTCCCTCATGGAATCCCTCAGAACATACAATTCAGTTAATTCTGACACGGATTTTAATTTGGATTCGGGTTCCTATGTCGTTCCAAATTTTCCTCATTGTATTACCATGTGCTCAAAACCACCGAAGTTGTTCACAGGATACATGGAAATGGTGCTTGAGTGGATGATCAAAAGTAACGGACTCATCATCAACAACTTCGCTGAACTTGATGGAGAAGAGTGCATTGAACACTACGAGAAAACCACGGGTCTTAAATCGTGGCATCTTGGTCCAGCTTCACTTATTCGCAGAACAAATCAAGAGAAAGCAGAGAGGGGAAACAAGAATGTTGTGAGTGTGCACGAATGTTTGAGTTGGCTCAACTCGAAGAACGATAACTCAGTGTTGTACATATGCTATGGAAGCATTTGTTATTTCTCTGACAAACAACTTTATGAGATTGCATGTGGAATAGAAACATCAGGTCACAAATTCATATGGGTTGTTCCTGAAAAAATAGGGAAGGAAGATGAGAGCGATGATGAGAAAGAAAAATGGTTGCCAAAAGGATTTGAAGAGAGAAACATCGGAAATAATGGTTTGATTATTAGGGGTTGGGCTCCACAGATTATGATTCTGAGCCACGCTGCTGTGGGTGCTTTTATGACGCATTGTGGATGGAATTCAATTGTGGAGGCGGTCAGTGAGGGGGTTCCGATGATAACATGGCCCGTGCATGGCGAACAATTCTACAATGAGAAGTTGATAACAGACGTGCGGAGGCTTGGTGTGGAGGTGGGTGCAACAGAATGGTACCTGAATGGCATTGAGGAGAAAGAAAAGGTGGTGAGCAGAGATAGTATAGAGAAGGCTGTGAAGAGATTGATGGACGGTGGTGACGAAGGTGAGGAAATTAGAGGGCGTGCTCGAGATTTTAGGGATAAAGCTAGATTGGCTGTTCAAGAAGGTGGCTCGTCTCATAAGAATTTGTTGACTTTGATTGATGATCTTAAAAGATTGAGAGACCACAAGCCACTTGATTAATTCAATTCAATTAGGCTACTTACGAAATTATGTCTCCACGAGTCTACTCTTTCATTATATTCGTAATTACTTTTTGTGAAATCTACATTTAAATTAGGGTAAAATGTGGTTTTGATCCCGGTAAAATTAGCGAATTTGGATTTTAGTCCTATTACTAAAATCCTCTCATTTTGCTCCTTTATAATTTCAAATTACTTTGGTTTTAGTCCTTAATGTGGTATGTCACACAAAAATGTTGACATTACCAGAATCTGCTGACTGGACCACTGTCATGTGTCCATAGGACGCTGACTTGGCAAATTATAGGGACAAAAATCAGAATTGGCACAAATTATAGGGACTAAAACAAAATTCCACAAATTATAGGGACGAAAACCAAAATTCGCCCAAATTACTGGGACCATATTTAAAATCAAGAAATATGAAAAACTCATTCTCCAAATTTTCATCTTCTACCTTGCCACTATCACCATTAAAAAACTCTTCTCACTTTCTTCAACCTTAAAAACCCATAAATTCTTCAACTCAAAATAATTCTTCAAATTACAGTTTATGAAAAAAAGAATTATAGTATCATTTCTTAAAAATCTTACAATCTCTTCATCAATTTTTGTTTTATGATAATTTTGATTTCTCTTTCCCATTTTCATCCCAGTAATTTGAGCGAATTACACGTGACAGTGATTCAGTCAGCAGATTCTGACCACATCACCATTTTTGTATGACATAACCGTATTAAAGATTAAAATCGAACTAATTTGAAATTACATGAAGAAATATGAAAGTTTTTTTTTTTACAGAAACTAAAATTTAAATTCGCTAATTTTTAACATGTAGCAAAAACATATTTTACCCTCCATATTATATACTCGTTGTTGCTATATACTTGATAATGGATTTTTTTTAAGCAACTTGATAATGGATTTTGTGATGCCAAATTTTTGGTTTTCCATGAAATTGCTATTGCTATCTTGTACGTCAGAAAAAGAAATTATGATTGACATCATGTAATATTTTGAACTCTTAGCTTTATATGTTTTTTTTTTTACTAAACTTAGCTTTGTATGTCATTTTTTTACACACACAGCTTTATATGTTATATCTTTTTTTGGTAATAAAAGTTTTGTCTAATAATAGCATACTTCTTTATTGTCGTATAACAAATGAAATTTGAGTTTCCGTGAGCATCTTCAGTTGATAGAAACATTACATGTATTATATAGAGATCGGAGTTGGAACTCTAATACTTTAACTTATTCACTTTAAAAAGGTAAAATTTTAGCTACTAGACTACTTAATAAAAAAATGAAAATTGGACCATTGAATTTTTTTTTCACCTCTCAAGTGGGCTATTACCTTTTTTTTTGTTTGACAAAAAGTGGGCTATTACTTATTAACAAGCCACTAGGTTTGGTCTGATGGTGAAAGGTTTGGGTAATATCTACGAGGTCCTAGGTTCGATCTTCTACTCCGTTGTAAATAAAAAAAATGAAATCGGTTGGAGTATACTTTAAAAAGTCTAATATATTGATTGGGACATTTTAAGTCCCTTCATGTAACCGGCATTGAAAAACATTAAAAATTGGTTAAAACTCGTAATGACTTTTGCAAAAGGATTTTTTTTATTAATGATAGTGTCCCTATTGAAAAACATTAAAATTGTTACGTATCATCAATATAGTGTGGCACAAAAATAGTAGATATTTAGACCTCTTAATCATATGGTCATGTATTTGATTCTCCCTTAAATAAATTTCAGTTATTTCGACGAAATTAATCTCTACAGTTACATGCGGAGGATATTTTTTATTTTAAATTATTATTTTGTCTCGCATCAACTTTGAATTGTCTCTTAACTTCTTTAAAAAAAAAAATAGGTTTAAATAGTTTTTGGTGCTTAGAAATATCTTAAATTTTGTTTTAAGTCTTTATCATGATGTTAGGTCTTGGTTTTAAGTCAACTTATATATATCTTTCGAATTTTTGAATTATTTTTCACAATCATGTATGTTTAGTACATTATAAAATTTCCAACCCACTTGGATTGGCCTAGTAATGTTGACATGAGACCTTGAAGTGTGCTCCTCTCAAGGTCTCAAGTTCAATCCCCTGGTATCAATTTTAGTGGGCTAGTCATAAGGAGTAAAAAAAAACTCTGGCTTTAAACGGAAATCCCCCAGTGGACCGTGATATTGGTCTCCTTGGATTAGTCGGTTCTAGGGTTGGATACCGAATTTTAAAAAAGAAAAACTTTATAAAAATTCCTTTTGCAAAAGTATGATTTTCTTTTTAACAATGAATTTTTAAGTTTTTGGAACTTTAAAGTTCATATTTAATTCATCTTTTGTTAATTTGTTAGAAATTTCTTTTTTTTTTTTGAAGAAATTCTTATAATATTATGAACATGAATACAAAAACTCCTACGAACTTATGAAGAGTATCATGAGTTAACTTAAACGGTGAGAACAAAAATCGTGACAAAAAATATTTGGAGATCAAAACTTGTTGAAATATTTTAATGAAATAAAAATAAAATTCAAAATAATAATATGAAATTGCTATTGTTGTCTTCTTCTTTTTTTTAATCAGCAATTGTTGTTAGGCCCAGTTGTTATTGTACGGTGAATTCTTGTTTTTTTGTCGAGTAGCCTAACGGCTAGAAATTTCACCCTTAAGGTGGATAAGTGGGATGACCGGGGTTCGAACACAGGTCCCTTGCATATATAGTGCAATGTTAAACCAATTGAATCAAGCTCATGGGACTTTTATGGTGAATTCTTATATACACATTTTATTTAAAATAATATCACAATAAAGAAATACAAATGTTCCATGCCTATGTTATCAAATAATCACGTGACTTCTTAATTACTCCCTCAAATTTTTAATATAAGAGAAAATTTACCGTTTAAATACATTGAAAAATTGATAGATATAAACTATATCATAGATTAGATGCATCAATTTTTAAATATATCTAAAAATTAATTATTTTTTTTAATATTAAGGACTAGAGTTAATAATATAGAAGAGGTCCTGTGACATACTATAGCCTTGTTTAGAAGTCAACTCTGAGCATTATCCTATTTTAAAGCCTCAGCCGCCCCAAATCATAGTAAAATGAATCTTACAATATTCTATCTCACGGGTCTATATAAAACCAAATTAATGTAATGAAATTGAAAGAAAACCAAATTGATCAGTAATGGAAGGTGTTGAAGTTGAACGACCACTGAAACTTCATTTCATTCCATATCTAGCACCTGGTCATATGATACCTTTGGGTGACATAGCATCTCTGTTTTCATTGCGTGGCCAACAAGTCACAATCATCACCACTCCCTCCAACGCCAAACTCTTAACCAAATCTCCCTCATCCACCGATTCGTTCTTTCTCCGCCTTCACACCGTCGAGTTTCCCTCCCTACAAGTCGGCCTCCCAGATGGTGTCGAATCTATGTCCTCAACCACCGATAGCGTCACCGCCAACAAAATCTTTGCAGGTGCAGTGCTCCTCCAAGGACCCATTCAGAATTTCATGGAGAAAGATCCACCCGACTGCATCATTGCGGACGTCATTTACCCCTGGGTTCATGACTTGGCCCATAAGCTTCAGATTCCAGCCTTCTCCTTCAGCGTATTCTCCCTCTTTACCATTTCCCTCATGGAATCCCTCAGAAGAAACAATTTCTTTCATTCTCACACAGATTCCGATTCGAGTCCATTCGTTGTTCATAATTTTCCTCACATTATCACCATGTGCTCAAGACCACCAAAGATGTTCACCATATTCATGGAAATGATGCTTGAGAGGATGATAAAAAATAACGGACTCATCATCAACAACTTCATCGAACTTGATGGAGAAGAGTGCATTGAACACTACGAGAAAACCACAGGTCTTAAATCGTGGCATCTTGGTCCAGCTTCTCTTATTCGCAGAACAGATCAAGAGAAAGCAGAGAGGGGGAAGGAGAGTGTTGTGAGCGTGCACGAGTGCCTGAGTTGGCTCGACTCAAAGCAAGAAAACTCAGTGTTGTACATATGCTTTGGAAGCATCTGTTATTTCTCTGATATACAACTTTACGAGATTGCATGCGGAATAGAAGCATCGGGTCACAAATTCATATGGGTTGTTCCTGAAAAAATAGGGAAGGAAGATGAGAGCGATGATGAGAAAGAAAAGTGGTTGCCAAAAGGCTTTGAAGAGAGAAACATCGGAAAGAATGGTTTGATTATTAGGGGTTGGGCTCCACAGATTATGATTCTGAGCCACAATGCCGTGGGTTCTTTTATGACGCATTGTGGGGGGAATTCAATTGTGGAGGCCGTTAGCGCGGGGGTTCCAATGATAACGTGGCCTGTGCATAGCGAACAATTCTACAATGAGAAGTTGATAACTGACGTGCGAAGGATTGGCGTGGAGGTGGGTGCTACAGAATGGTACTTGAGTGGCATCGAGGAGAAAGAGAAGGTGGTGAGCAAAGATAATATAGAGAAGGCTGTGAAGAGATTGATGGACGGTGGTGATGAAGCTGAGGAAATTAGAGGGCGTACCCGAGAGTTTAGGGACAAGGCTAGATTAGCTGTTCAAGAAGGTGGCTCTTCTCATAAGAATTTGTTGGCTTTGATTGATGACCTTAAAAGATTGAGAGACTACAAACCACATGATTAATTCAATTCAATTTAATTAGCCACTTGAAAATTTTATGTCTCTACTAGTGTACTCTATGGTTGTATTCGTAATTTCTTTTTGTGCAATCTACATTTAAATAAAAGAAATGCCATTAAAAAAATAAAGTATTTTCATGTGACAAAATGCTTGCATAAGTTAAATATGTAAATACAAAGAGCCAACTTATGAGTTTGAACCCACAATATAGCATTACAAATTATGCGGTGTGTATTCTAAGTTTTTTTAAGGTTGAATATGGAATCCAAAATTTTTAATATACTATTTAAATTTTTCACCGCTAAATAAAATTTGTTGCTTTTATTCCATTCTATGTAAGTACTATGTAAGGGATTTAATTAATATCTAAGGTAAAACAAAATAATTTATTCATTTTGTAAAAAAAAAATAAACGAGTAATTTGTTTTTTTTTGTAAGAAACGAGTATTTCACTATTTCGTTCGTTTAATGATACTAATATTTTTGTGGTGTGATCTCTAAATATAAACGGTTGATTATCTACCAAATAAATAAATAAATATAAACCGTTGATTTTCAAAAGTTTATTGGTAACTTTAGAATGCACATCCTTCAACAAAAAAAAACTTTAAAATGCATATTTCTTTAGACCGGTTACATATTATATACCTGTTGTGGATTTGGATTTCATGTTGTTCAGCCGTCCGATCAGGATCGAACGTTTGAGATTCATTACAGCACTAAACTGTGTGATATTTCAACAGCATGAAATCCAAATCCACCTGTTGTTGCTCTATATAGTAATGGATTTTGGGATGCCAACTTTTTTGGTTTTCCATGGAAGCTATCTTGTAGTACATGTTATAACCAAAAAAAAGTTATGATAGACATGTAATATTTTGAACTTTGGGCTAATATGAATAAGTTGATCAACCTTATGACGAATACGCATTTTATACAATCAGTCATTGTATTGAAAGTTTATATCATTATATAGATTATTATCCATACAAAATTTTAAAAAAAAATTGAAAATTATCAAAAATAATGTTGAAGGGTGATTTCATGCCAAAAATTATCAAAACATCCCTCTATAATAAAAGAATGAAAAGTGAGAAAAGTTGGGAGAAAATGAGTGCCGGTTAATGTGTCTTAAAAACTCTAATATATTAATTGGGACATCCCATCATGTAACTAGCATTGAAAAATATTAAAAATTGGTTTATACTGTAATGACTTTTGCAACAAGATTTTTTTTTTATTGATTATTTTAAAATGGTCTCACATCAACTTTGAATTGTCTCTTTAAAATTATATAAAGTTTACTATTGAGATATATACATTTCATATATATTTTATCATATTCCTTGATGTTGATCAGTTTATATTATTAAAGTATAAATATTCATTGAGACAACCTCCTTTTGAAATTAATATAGATAGAATTAATCTTATTTTATTTTTTTAGACACACCTTATACTTATGCTTAAAATGTTTACAATTTATTCAAGTGGCTTCTTCAGAAAACAATAATTAATCTTACTTTGTCAAAAAAAATAATTAATCTTACTTTATTTTTTAGGTTTAAAGTTTTAACTAAAAGTATTATTTCAACGTAAAGATAAGATACCTACTGGTTTAATCTAAAAATGTAATAATGCTTTTATGAATTTATCAGAATTCAGAACAATCACTTTTTGAGGCAAAATATTAACAATATTTGAAACACATATTTAGCTTTTATGTTTTTATTGTGAATTCTTTAATATTCATCTTATTTAAATATGTATCGATATATTATTAAATGATAAGTAATTCTAATAAATTTATAAATAGTGTTTATTATTTTTAAACCTATCAAAATTATCTATCTTAACAGTGTACCAATTTATCTATACTATATATAAAAAGGATAGAAAAAATTTTTGGTGTAAACTTTTCATAATACCAATAATACCCTTAAATTTTTTTTAGCAACAAAAATCTTTTATTACAAACTTACCATAAGGCATGTCTTTATTTATTTATTTTGGACATGAGTTAGACACAGGCAGGCGCTTGTGATCATTTATTTTACTATAAAAAGTTACACTAATCTCCCACTCGCGGTATACCAACTGAAGAGAGAAAAAAAGAAAAAGATAAAACAACCGGTAAACTGAAAAATAAACTGAACAAATCAAATTTGAGGGGACACCAACAAAAAAAATCACTGGAGCTTAAGCTTACTACTTTCTGATCAAATACACAGTTACAACAGGAAATCAATCTTGTCTATTAATTTAGATCGGACGATCCACAGTAACTGGGAAATTCATTTCCCAAAATCATCACCCTATCCAAGGAGGGATCCACGCAAATAATGCAAAAACCAGCTAGAGGATTCTGATGCGAGCCTAGTAGCCACATGGGAACAAAAATTGACAAAGCACTAATGCCAAGAGCCACCTATTTTGACCATATTATATGAATTCAAAACTACTAATCAATCAATGTAAAAGAGACTCTTCACTTTCACTACATTTAAGTGCTTATCCAAACCCATTTTCCAGCTTCCAGTATAAAAAGACTTGCATTTGTATGCGAAAGCACAAAGGCAGTATCTCATACACAACAGTATGGACAAACCACTCAAACTTTATTTCATTCCATACTTAGCAGCAGGGCACATGATCCCATTATGTGACATTGCTGCTCTCTTTGCCTCTCGTGGCCACTTTGTTACAATCATAACCACCCCTTTAAACGCTAAAATCCTTCCCAAGTACAACAACTTCAATGTTCATACTTTTCAATTCCCTTCCCAAGAAGTTGGCCTGCCCGAAGGCGTTGAAAATCTCTCCGCCGTCACTGATCTTGACGGCGCCTACAAAATCTACCAAGCCATGGCACTGCTCCGCGAACACATTGAGAATTTCGTGGAGCAGCACCCGCCTGATTGCATTGTGGCGGATTTTTTATTACCGTGGGTGGATGAGTTGGCAAACAAGCTTAGTATTCCGAGATTGGCCTTCAACGGTTTCTCACTCTTTACTATATGCGCCATGGAATCTCTCAGATCACATCCTCTCCCCGAAGATGCTTCTGGTCCTTTTGTCATTCCGAATTTTCCTCAAGATATCGTCATTAATTCAACACCACCCGCGGAATCCAAGACATTCATGGATCCTCTGTTCACTATAGCGCTAAAAAGCAATGGCTTCATCATCAACAGCTTTGTCGAGTTTGATGGAGAAGAGTATGTTAAGTATTACGAGAAAACCATCGGTCATAAGGCTTGGCATCTTGGCCCGGCCTCTCTTGTTCGCAAAACCATTCAAGAGAAGGCGGAAAGGGGTGAAAAGAGCACATTGAGTGTGCAAAAGTTTGTGGATTGGCTCAACAAGAAGCGAGATAACTCGGTGATCTACATAAGCTTTGGAACCATGTGTCATTTCCCCGATAAGCAATTGTTTGAGATTGCAAGTGCAATAGAAGCATCGGGTTATGATTTCATATGGGTTGTCCCAGAAAAAAAGGGGAAGGAGAATGAAAGTGAAGATGATAAAGAAAAATGGTTGCCTAAGGGATTTGAAGAGAGGGACAATGGAATGATTGTAAAAGGATGGTCCCCACAGATGGTTATCTTGGGTCATCCTGCTGTTGGTGCGTTTTTGACGCATTGTGGTTGGAATTCTACGGTGGAGGCTGTTAGTGCGGGGGTTCCGATGATCACATGGCCAGTACTAGGTGATCAATTCTATAATGAGAAGCTGATAACTCAGGTGCGGGGGATTGGAGTCGAAGTAGGTGTAGATGAGTGGGTCGTGACTTCTTTTCGAGGGATGAAAAAGCTAGTGGGGAGAGATTGCATAGAGAAGGCTATAAGAAGGTTGATGGATGGTGGTGATGAAGCCATCCAAATCAGAGAAAGATCTCAGAAGCTTGCAAAAATTACTAAACATGTTGTCCAAGAAGGTGGCTCATCCTATGAGAATTTGACAGTTTTGATCAATGAGCTTAAGCAATTAAGAGACTGTAAGGTGCTTAATTAACTATGATGTCATTTTTCTTCTATTTGGGTCTTGCTAACTAGTGTTTTGGGGCACTAGTTGAGGTAACAAAAGAGGTAATTTTGTTTTGAAAACAACACTTTCTATATTTTTATGATTTTGACTACACAAATTAGTTAGCATTTGTCCTATTTAAAAATTTAATGTAATTGTTAATCATTCAACAAAGATTCTATGGAAAAAAAGTGTACTATTATTACACTATCTCATCTTATTTATATGAGATGAGATAATTAGGTCATTTTATTGTGAAATTGCATCACATAAATATATTTATCAAGGTTTTTTCAAATGGTGTTTACCCTTTTATTTTCTCATAAAAGGATTGTCCAAATATATTGTCATTAAAATGTGTGTAGTTTTAGTCCAAAAAAATGTGTGTAGTTTGTAATATCCAGTGGTGAGCAGGTTGAGTAACATGTATAGGTATTGGGTTTGATTATCTGCTTTTTTGTAAACTAAAAAAAATATAAGTAACTTAATTTATGTAATTGCAATGTAATCCTTTTGCATTAGCCGTAAGTTTGTGTGTGTTACCCAACTTAGATGTCACAAACTTGAATTGCTTATTCAGCATTTTGAAATTGAAGGAATGAAGCAATTGCAATCAGTAGGCAAGTTGAATTTGGAGATGTACTGTGTTAGATATTGTTAGGAATTGGAGTGGGATAGGTACCTGTTGAATTAAAAAGAAGTTTGAGATGTAGGTTCAAGTCCTGACAAACGTGCAAAAAGACTAACATAATAATTATTATACTAATAATTTGCTATTAAAAAAAGAAAGATAATGTTAGAGATTTATTAGATATTTGTTGGAATTCGTTAAATGTATGGTTATTAGGATTCACACCCGTGCAACAAAGGGAAACAAATTATTAATAGAGAAAATATAATGTGCATCGACAGTGTATAATAATTTTATATAGTCATGTTTTCTACTACGTCACTCTACTTAACCCTACTTTCTTTATATGTTATGGAGGATTAAACCATTCTTATTGGTTGTCAGTGTAAAAATAATTTACACCGACAGTGGTGTCTTTTAAACACTTATTAATAATATTTGAAGAGAAAAAAGAATATGCACGCAGTGTCGGTCTGAAATGATTTTATATTAACAACAACTATATATTTTCTGTCACATCACTCTATTTCACTTCACTTTCTTGATATGACATGGAATGAACTATTCTTATTGATTGTCATTGTAAAATCAATTTATACTAACGGTACATGTCCTTTAGACTCATACTCCGTATTTGAAACACTATCATATTTGGCTTTTATGTCTTTATTCATGTGAATTCTTCGATATAAATTTTATTTGAATATATACTGATACACTACCGAGATAACAAATAGGGTTTATTAATTTTTTGACCTATCCAAATTATCCACACTTTTGAGTGTACTAATTTATATCCAAATAAGAGCCGTATCATTAACTCAAGTCCTCTAACATACTACTCAAATTCTTCACCATTATATAACATTAGAAATTATGTGGTGTGTATTATTCCATTCTACATTTTTTTATGGTTGATGATTGAACTCTTTCCATTTTAACTTGCTAAAAAAAATATAAAAAATTGAACTCTTACCTTTATATGTTATATCTTCTTTTTGGGAATAAAAGTTTGCGTAAAATATGTTTTCAATCACTTCTTTTGTAGCGAGTTTTGTTGGAATAAAAATTGATCCTCTCATGTTAAATGTGCCTACAGTGTAATCCACATCATTCAATTTTTTTGTTTAAGTGATTGATGTCAAAAAATAATTAATTGATGGATGGATGATAAACTGGACAACCTCTCTCATAACCGGCATTGAAAAATATTAAAAATTGATTTATACTGTAATGACTTTTGCAACAGGATGTTTTTTTAATGATAGTGTCACTATTGATTATTTTAAAATGGTGTCACATCAACTTTGAATTGTCTCTTTAAAATTTCTAAAGTTTACTATTGAGATACAGTTCATATATATTATTTTATTAATTTTTTCTTGCATAGTGAATTTTCTCATAATTGTTTCTTCGATTCTTTATGATTCAAATTATCAATATTAAGACTAAATTTGTCTTCTCGTGTTCATGAAATGTTAATTTAATGGTAAGAGATTAATCTTGCGAATAAAAGGAATAAAGTTCAAATTTTTTAAGAACGATGGTAAAGTGTGTAATATAATTTTACATGATCAACCAACAAAATCACATGAAGCTTAAACTTACTACTTTCTGATTAAATACACATTTACAGCAGGATATCAATTTGTCTATTGAATTATATCGGACGGTCCACTACTGTATCCAAGGAGGGATCCACACAAATAATAGAAAAACCTGCCAGAGGATTCTGATGCAAGCCTAGTAGCCACATGGGAACAAAAATTGACAAAGCAATAATGCGAAGAGCCACCTGACCTACTACATTATGTGAATTTAAAACTAATCAATCAATGTTAACAAGACTCCTTACTTTCACCACATTTAAGAGCTTATGCAAACCCATTTTCTAGCTTCCATTAAAAAGACTTGCATTTGTATGCAAAAGCACAAAGGCAGTATCTCAGCCACAGCAATATGGACAAACCACTCAAACTTTACTTCATTCCATACTTAGCAGGAGGACATATGATCCCATTATGTGATATTGCTGCTCTCTTTGCCTCTCGTGGCCACTTTGTTACAATCATAACCACTCCTTCAAACGCTAAAATCCTTCCCAAATTCAACAACTTCAATGTTCATACTTTTCCATTCCCTTCACATGAAGTTGGCCTTCCGGAGGGCATCGAAAACATCTCCGCCGTCACTGACATTGAGGGCACCTACAAAATCCACCAAGCCATGGCACTGCTCCGCAAACACATTGAGAATTTCGTGGAGCAGTACCCGCCTGATTGCATTGTGGCGGATTTTATATTACCGTGGGTGGATGAGTTGGCAAACAAGCTTAGTGTTCCGAGATTCGCCTTCAGCGCTTGCTCACTCTTTACTATATGTGCCATGGAATCTCTCAAATCACATCCTCTCCCTGATGATGCTTCTGGTCCTTTTGTCATTCCAAATTTTCCTCAAGATATTGTCATTAATTCAACACCACCCGCGGATTCCAAGTCATTCATGGATCCTCTACTCACTATAGCGCTAAAAAGCCATGGCTTACTCATCAACAGCTTTGTCGAGTTTGATGGTGAAGAGTATCTTAAGTATTACGAGGAAACCATAGGTCATAAGGCTTGGCATCTTGGCCCGGCCTCTCTTGTTCGCGAAACCATTCAAGAGAAGGCGGAAAGGGGTGAAAAGAGCACATTGAGTGTGCAAAAGTTTGTGGATTGGCTCAACAAGAAGCGAGATAACTCGGTGATCTACATAAGCTTTGGAACCATGTGTTACTTCCCTGATAAGCAATTGTTTGAGATTGCAAGTGCAATAGAAGCATCGGGTTATGATTTCATATGGGTTGTCCCGGAAAAAAAAGGGAAGGAGAATGAGAGTGAAGATGATAAGGAAAAATGGTTGCCTAAGGGATTTGAAGAGAGGGACAATGGAATGATTGTAAAAGGATGGTCCCCACAGATGGTTATCTTGGGTCATCCTGCTGTTGGTGCGTTTTTGACGCATTGTGGTATGAATTCTACAGTGGAGGCTGTTAGTGCAGGGGTTCCGATGATCACATGGCCCGTGCACGGTGATCAATTCTATAATGAGAAGCTGATAACTCAGGTGCAAGGGATTGGAGTTGAAGTAGGTGTAGATGAGTGGGTTATGACAGCTTTTCGGGAGATGAAAAAGCTAGTGGGGAGAGATTGCATAGAGAAGGCTATAAGAAGGTTGATGGATGGTGGTGATGAGGCCATCCAAATCAGAGAAAGATCTCAGAAGCTTACAAAAATTACAAGACATGTTGTCCAAGAAGGTGGCTCATCCTATAAGAATTTGACGGCTTTTGATCAATAAGCTTAAGGAATTGAGACACATTGATTAAGGTGCTTAATTAACTATGATGTCATTTTTCCACTATTTTAATAGACAACATCTGGCTGGCTCTGCTAGGGTTAGTGCCGCCGGGTCTCCTTTCTCTCCATTGAGTGGAGATAGCTTCACCTACGTCGGTTCGGGCTGTGCTGTAGCATAGCTTAAGGTTGTAGCTTGACAATCAGAATTGGTGGTTAAAGGAGTTTGTTGTTGATGAAGATGGGAGATCATTTTTCTTGTACTTTGCTGGTACTTCGTGTAATTTAGAATTTCTCTTTGTTTGGTGTTGTTTTGTTGTTTGTTGGTGCTTTTTGTTCATTCTTAGCTTGGCGAGTTAGCCGTGATCTCGTAGATGTGCAAGTTAGGAGCAAATCTTATGTAATTGCAATTTAATCCTTTGCATTAGCTGTAAGTTTGTGTGTTACCCGACTTGGATGTCACAAACTTGAATTGTTTATTCAGTGTTTTGAAATTGAAGGGAATGAAGCAATTGCAATCAGTAGGCAAGTTGAATTTTGAGATGTACTATTAGATATTATTAGAGATTTACTCCGTCCCAAAATATAAGGTAAAATTAGTCAAAGAAAGTTGATGTATTTGGTTAAAAATTTGGACTAAATACATCAACTTTGTTTGACCAATTTTCTCTTATATTTAGATATTTATTAGAGTCGTTAAATGTATGGTTATAAATAAATTGGTTTCAGGGCCTTAGGTTCCATGTGTACCGAAAAATTCGACGTAGAACTCATATTGTGAGTCATAGACATGTTGGGTCACGAGGAGACCGCCGATGATCATCTACATTATGAAACACGGATACTTCTCGAATTAGTGTATCTCGTATCGGTGTCCGACACACACTTATAATTACATTAAATTGTGTCACTTTCTCAAATTATTACGGTGACGATGTGTCAGTGTCGTTTCATATCTAGTAGAGGTGGAAAGAGGTCAGGCCGGCCTACATAAGCCTACGGCCTAGCCTACATAGGCTCAGGTCTGGTAAGCCAATTTCTTTAAATAGAGCAGGCCAAAGCTTTTTTATAGGCATATTTAGGTAAAAAGGTCAGGCTTCAGGCCAATAGAAAAACCTATGAAGCCTACTAGGCCGACTTATTTAAGTAAATATAGTAATAAAATAAACTAAAATCGAAATATGATGTCTTATATAGTCAAATTCTCCAAAATATCATGTTAAATATCAAAAGGAAGTTTAATCTCATTGATTTATTTGTTCATTAGTATATTTAAAAATAAATATAATTATTTATTTAAATATGTTTATGTGAAATAGGCTTTTAAACAGACTAATAGACCATGTCAGACTTTCAAAAAGTCAGATTCAGGCTTAAAAAATAAGCCTATGATAGGCCACAGGTCAGGCTCAGGCTGGGCAAAGCCTATCTCGGCCTAGCCTATTTCCACCTATAATATCCGGTGTCCGTGTTTGTGAGTTGGAGACCATATTTTTATCCAAAACCTTAAAATATTATGTATGTTTATGAGGCATCTCACTTGTAAATTGTTCAATATACATTTTTTCAAACAACTCACCTCACACTTGCTACGATAAAAGACACTTATTTTAAAATGGAATGAGTCGACTGTGTAACAATTGGATATTTGATACCAAAAACTGACTTGAGGCCGGCAACATTGTTGAGTTTTTGTTTCTTTTCTGTTCAAACTTTTCTGGTTATAGTTAAAGAAAAACGATGACCACAACATCCTTTGGCTTATCCAAATCTATCGTTTTCCGGTTCAAAGTATTAAAAAATGAACTTGAAATTGTATATGCAAAAGCAGTGTCTCAGCCACAAACAACAATGCATCATAAGATGTTGTAATTAGCATAGACACAAAATGTACGTAAATGACAATAATACAAAATACAAAATGAAAAGACCAACGGTGTAAACGGAATATAATGCAAAGGACCTGTTTAGAAAGACAAAAACTTAAAGCCGCCTAGTTGATACCAAAACAAGGATGGTTTTTTCTATATCTATGGAGCAGGGTCTGTAGCATTCTTTGGCTTATCCGAACCTGTTTTTCCAGCTTCCAGTATAAAAAAGACATGAATTTGTATTCAAAGGCATAAGACAGTGTTTCAGCTACAACAAAATATGGACAAGCCACTCAAACTTTACTTCATTCCATACTTAGCAGCAGGACACATGATCCCTTTATGTGATATTGCTGCTCTCTTTGCCTCTCGTGGCCACTTTGTGACAATCATAACCACTCCTTTAAATGCTAAAATCCTTCCCAAATCCAACAACTTCAACGTTCAAACTTTTCAATTGCCTTCCCAAGAAGTTGGCCTCCCAGAGGGCATTGAAAACATCACCTCCATCACTAACATTGAGGACGGCTTCAAACTCTACCAAGCTACCGCACTGCTCCACGAACACATTGAGAAGTTCGTGGAACAGCACCCACCTGATTGCATTGTGGCGGACTTTTGTTTACCTTGGGTGGATGAGCTGGCAAACAAGCATCACATTCCAAGATTTGCCTTCAATGGTTTCTCACTCTTTACCATATGTGCCATGGAATCCCTCAAATCACAACCTCTCCCTGAAAATGCTTCTGGTCCTTTTGTTATTCCGAATTTTCCTCACGATATCATCATCAATTCAATACCACCCATAGAGTCCAAGGCTTTTATGGATCCTCTACTCACTATAGCGCTTAAAAGCCATGGCTTCATCATCAACAGCTTCGTTGAGCTCGATGGAGATGAGTATGTAGAGTATTATGAGAAAATTATTGGTCACAAGGCTTGGCATCTTGGCCCAGCCTCTCTTGTTCGCAAAACCACTCAAGAAAAGGCAGAAAGGGGAGAAAAGAGCACGATAAGCGTGCAGAAGTATTTGACTTGGCTCAACTCAAAGCAAGATAATTCCGTGCTTTACATCAGCTTTGGAACCATTTGTTACTTACCTGACAAGCAATTATTTGAGATTGCAAGTGCGATAGAAGCGTCGGGTTATGATTTCATATGGGTTGTCCCAGAGAAGAAGGGCATAGAGAATGAGAGCGAAGAGGAGAAAGAAAAATGGTTGCCCAAGGGATTTGAAGAGAGGAATAAAGGGATGATTGTAAGGGGGTGGGCCCCACAAGTGGTTATCCTAGGCCATCCTGCTTTGGGCGCATTTTTGACACATTGTGGATGGAATTCTGTGGTGGAGGCTGTTAGTGCAGGGGTTCCAATGATCACATGGCCAGTGCATAGTGATCAATTCTACAACGAGAAGTTGATAACTCAAGTGCGGAGGATTGGAGTGGAAGTCGGTGTAGATGAATGGAACATGGCTGCTTTTCGAGATTCAAAAAAACTAGTGAAGAGAGATCATATAGAGAAGGCTGTAAGAAGGTTGATGGATGATGGTGATGAAGCCGTCCAAATCAGACAAAGATCTCAAAAGTTTGCAAAAATTGCTAGACGTGTTCAAGAAGATGGCTCATCCCATGAGAATTTGACGGCTTTGATTGACGAGCTTAAGCGATTAAGAGACAGTAAGGTGCTTAATTAACTGTGATGTATTATTTATAAGAGACAATTAGGTCATTTTATTGTGAAATTACATTACTTAATTATGTTGTAAGGTTATTTTTAAATATGATTTAACCTTTGTCCAAGTACACAAAATCTATGTGTATCTGAAAATTTCAATATATATGGTTTTTTTTTTGGGTACATAATATATATGGTTTTCTATTAAAATGATTGTGCACTACTATAGAGGGGAAAATTAGAACCTGCCATGACTCTGTTAAAACAGATTCTCAATGTCAAGCAAGTTTAAACAAGTACATATGAACCGAGTCTCATTGTCATGCCTAGTTGTTTTTAGGCTTCCCAAGGAATCCATCCATTATGTGTTTTGATATTTTATTTGAAAATGCACTTTTTCTTGTGGATTCTTCATTTTCACCTCAATTGAAGATGAGACCTCTAACATGCATCTCAATCTTGTTATAAAAGAAAGAATAATGTATTTCACAACTTCAAGAATTATATTTTTTGTTATAAAGTTAATTCTTTTAAAACTCAGTTGAAATTCACATATGTCTATGAAAAGCTGAGACCTGGGAGAATCCTAGTTACTCAGAGAATAATCAATCAATCTCACTATGACTCTGTTTAGCGATGTTTGAGTTTATAATGTATAAGTTCATATGTTAAAAATGACTTGGTTAATAATATTTTTTTTCCCTTGAATGCAGTTTTGGTATGTCCTCCTATTTTTATCAAATCTACAATTTTAATCCACCTATTCCCCCCCCCCCCCCCCCCCCCCCTATTTTGGTCCTCTACTTTTAAAAGTTCAATTCAAAACATTCGGGTCCTTTTATTTCGATCTTCAATTTTGATTATGTACCTTAATAAATGATGTGGCACGTACATTCGATGATGCTTATGTGGCTGGCAAGTCAAATTTTCCATAGTAGACCGGTCCTGCAAAAAAAAGTTCATACTTAGTTCAAACATCACAAAATATGTTTCATGTGAAATGCAAGCTAGTACTATCATGGACATCTTCATAACAGGTCCACCATAGATTAGTGTTTTAAATTATTAGAAATTCTAACGACCGTTGATAATACACTTTAAAAGTAAAAAATTACGACTCTCTTCATTTTTACGGTTAAAATAATGACATGATTGATGTCAGTTCAACACGAGTTACATCTTCAGTTGTTATGATTAAACCGATATCAATATTTTTTAAGTACTAATCCATGACAGAACAACCACACGAGTGATTTTGACACCACATTTTCACCCAAAACCTTAAGGTATTAGGTTTATGGGTCCTTTCACTTATATATTGTTCAACTTCAACTCTTCCAATCAATATGGAACTTTAACTCACTCGCTAGTATCTCAAGACAATGCAAGGTAAGTGATTCTTAAATATGTCATTACTAAAATGTGTCAAAAACTAGTTGACTAATGTCCTCTATACCCAAAATAGATAGAACAGCTAGAGTTGCAGTTATGAACCACCCATTTATTTCAATTAGACAACTTTGGAAAGATCATTCATCTTGAAAGGGCCAAAAGTAACGTAGGAAACTACCCCTTTTGTCCCACATCAATATCTCCCCATAAGCTTCAGAAATGGATTCAAACAGTTTGGAATCACTACAACATCACAAACTGGTGAGGAATAACTATTGAAAGCATCATTTGGTTAAAAAAAAAAAAACTTATGAAAGCATGATAGCCACAAAGCCAACCTTGTTGAATTTTGTATGGCATGGAAGCAAAACTTTTTGACAAAATGTTTGGTAGGGTTTAAGGCAATTATTACTTGCCAACAGTACAAGCACAAAAAAATTGTACTAGTACCATTTTTTTATGGCATATCAAAGTAACACAACAAAAGGTGCAAAATGATATACTAGTTTTTTTCCAAGGATGTGCAATGCATGCACATTTAATGGGTACTTGTGCTATGTGAAGTGTCAACTACCCTCCCAACATGTAAACTCCCTATAAAATTGCAACATTTGAAAACTATTGCTACCAGCTAACTAATACTGTTTCTGTTCCTAAGTTGAAGAAAAATTTATGTTTTTAAATATAAGTCCCTGTGCATTTTACTAGAGGTATTTAAGACTTTTATCCCAAAGGTATGTCATAAAGCCACCTTTGTTGAATTTTGTATCATTAATTGCTGTTCTGCATGCTGACAAATTAATGTTCATGTTCAAAAAAGTGAACAAATTCAAAAAGGGCTCCATCACTGTCAATAAAACCAGACCAGCACTGTAAGAAAATAAATCTTTCCTATGATTTTATTTTTCCCTTTTCTTGAGGCATATATGTGTTAATATACGTCCATACAGATAAGGTACACATTTTAATTAAAGTATTACAAGTTGCAGGGTATATTATATATAGATGAAAATGACAAAAAAAAAATACTGTAACATTTTAAGTGATGGATCATTGTAAACCACACCAGAATTTTTTGTTGTTATAAATATAATCAACCGCTTCAAAGAAGAATTGGCGATAAAATAAAAGAAGGTAACAAAATTAGAGACTTTGCAAAGATGAATATGGAAGATGAAGAGAAAGCACTTAAAATCTACTTCATACCTTACTTAGCACCTGGTCATATGATCCCATTATGCGACATAGCAACACTCTTCGCTTCACGCCATCAAAATGTCACCATCATAACAACACCCTGCAACGCTCAAATCCTTGGCAGATCCATCCCATTAAACCAAAACCTCTGTCTTCAGACCGTTCCATTTCCATCCCAAGAAGTTGGCCTCCCCGATGGCATGGAAAGTCTCTCCGCCGCAACCAACCCCGACAACCTCGTTAAAATCTACCAAGGCACCACTCTTCTCCGGCCTCCCATCGAACACTTCATCGAGCAAAACCCACCAGATTGCATCGTGGCGGATTTCTTGTTCCCCTGGGTTGATGAACTTGCAAACAAGCTTCAAATTCCTAGACTTGCTTTCAACGGTTTTTCCATCTTTGCTATCTGCGCCATGGAATCTGTTAAAGCAAATTCCATCTATGAATCTTCTTCTTATGTAATTCCTGATCTTCCTCATTCTATTGCCATGACTGCAACACCGCCAAAGGAGATGACTGAATTATTGGGAGAGCTTTTGGAAACAGTTTTCAAAAGTAATGGAATCATCGTTAACAATTTTGCTGAACTTGACGGTGAAGAGTACATTGAACACTACGAGAAAACCACAGGCCATAAAGCTTGGCATCTTGGTCCAGCTTCTCTTATTCGCAGAACAATTCAAGAGAAAGCAGAAAGAGGAGAACAAAGTGTTGTGAGTTTGCACGAGTGTGTTAGTTGGCTCAATTCAAAGCCAGATAAATCAGTTTTGTATATATGCTTTGGAAGCCTATGCCTTTTTCAGGATAAACAACTTTACGAAATTTCATGTGGTATAGAAAACTCCGGACATGAATTTGTGTGGGTTGTTCCTGAGAAGAAAGGGAAAGAAAACGAGACTGGCGAAGATAAAGAAAAATGGTTGCCAAAGGGATTCGAAGAGAGAAACATTGGAAAGAAAGGCTTGATTATTAGGGGGTGGGCCCCACAAGTGATGATACTGGGCCACCGTGCCGTGGGTGGTTTTATGACACATTGTGGGTGGAATTCAACCGTGGAGGCAGTTAGTGCAGGGGTTCCAATGATCACATGGCCAGTGCATGGTGAACAGTTTTATAATGAGAAGTTAATAACACAAGTGCGTGGGATTGGAGTGGAGGTGGGTGCAGCGGAGTGGAGCATTATGGGGTTTGGGGAAAGAGAGGAGGTGGTGGGGAGAGAGTGTATTGAGAAGGCTGTGAGGAGATTGATGGACGGTGGTGATGAAGCTGAGGAAATCAGACGGAATGCTAGAGAGTTTGGGGATAAGGCTAAATTGGCGGCTCAGGAAGGTGGTTCATCTTACAAGAATTTAACAACTTTGATTGATGATCTTAAAAGATTCACGGACCGCAAGCTTCTGGTTCCTGAATGATGAAAAAGTCATCAAATGAGATAAGGAAATAAATGAATACTATTGATTCAATAATAAGTAAACAAGCAAATTTAATATTGCGGAAACTCATGAGAAGGACCCTAGTTTTGTGAAAACTCGTGCTCACATCACCATATGATATTTTTTCTGCATTAGATTTCAGAATTTAGAGTTTATCTGCTTTGACATCACTGCATAATACATGTGTTCTAACACACACACACACACACACAGCATGTATTCTAGCATATATAGATGCGATGCTTGCATATACTTATGTTCTAGCTTATACATGTGAGGATCTTGAAATTGATAGCTACATTTGTACTAAAGACCCGATAAATATTTACATTGTTGAGGGAGTAGTTGCTGAAATTGCAGATGCTTTAGTAATTGTAATGGGTCATGTTTTGACAGTTTTGTTTACCAACATTCATTTCATTCCACTAAATTGGCACACACAACAAACTTTTTAAGTCTTGAATCCAATCATTCAAGTATCAAAACTACTGCTTTCATGTCAATCTTCTCTTAAGCACTTTGCAACATTTGATGTGTCGATTATTCTATTTCAAGTACTGTGTATATGTTTTACAGTATGAGTCCAAATTTCAAGAGCTTTCTTTGATTCAGAATCTAAGACAATGGAATATAACATCTACCTTGTGTCTGCAAAATGCAGCAAATTTAATATTCAAATGGATTGATAAAATTCTCCTTTCACTATTCTCTCAATTTTTCATCCTTATATCCTTGAACTTACAAACCCTGAAGCATACTTTTTCCCCCTCAGAAATTGCTAAATGACTTAAAATTATGGTATATTAAACTCCACTATTCAATTTTGGAGGGGCTTCTAAAATTTTCAGAAATTATGCTGTCATTTGGCAGCTTCTGAAAGAGTTTATAAGATGGAAACAAGGAATTTTTGTGCACAACACTCTTCACAAGGAAGACATATGAACTGTGGAGAGTTTCAATTAACAACAGTCCAAAATTCCATCACAGATCCCAAAGATATATTTGGAGGGTAAAAGTAACATTCTCACCGACCCCTTTTCACTTGTGAGGCTTATGAAAGCTATGTGAACACAAAACTCCAGTTCATCAAATTGATCAAAATACTAAGTCACCACAATTTCTTTGTTGAAGTTATACATCTGATATATAAACTGTAAAATACCCATTACTTTCCCAATTTCCATTTTAGATTGATACTCATAATAACTAATAATGGTTAGCATATAAGAATTAATTCCGGACACAGGCATATACAAATATAAGGTTTTTTTTTTTGACAGGTATTATATAAGAACTATGGCAATATTATATTGACTACCATCTAGCTCAAATTCATCACTATATGAATACACATGATGAATTTCTCAACAAAATGCCACGAACAACAGTTTCCCATTCTATTTACATATGATGAATTTGAGCACAATAAATAAAGATTAAAAGATGTTTTAACTTGGACAAATATAAAGTACTTGGCCTAGCAACAAATTTCTTCATTCCCTATTCTTTACTTCTCCTTCCATGATCAAAAAATGTTTTATCTCTCAATCAACCCTCTTGGAGGCAAAGCACTATATGGTAGCTGCTGCTGCACATCAGCCCAAGCATGAACACAACTATGAATCCAGTTGTTGTTTCCATTATCATGATCGCCATTAATGCAATCACTACCGGTAGTTGTTGTAGGATTCACTTATGAATTAGAATTCCTAAAGACCATTTCATTGGTGCATCACTTGAACATTATTTTCTTAATACGACAACCAGGAGATTAGCCTGTGTAATTATGGTTAGTCACTTCCTCCTTTGTGGTCTATATCGTAAACAAGGCATTCAAATTGTTTCCTCTAATCTTTGTTCATTTCACTTATTTTTTTATAATAAACTTATCAATTAAGCCACATACCAGTTCAGAATCAGATTACTACTAAACTTTAGTTTTGCATTTGACAATATAAGGACATGCAAATGACTTAACTTTAACAAAATTCTATAGTTTTTCCTACGCCCTGAGCTTGTATGGGTTTATTTAGTGAACAGTGATTCTTCACCTTGTAATGCAATTTTGCTGCTATAAATGATTACTTTTATCACATAATGATGACTTATGTTCTTCATTCATTAGTGTGTGAAAATTTAAGTTACTGTGGCACTTTTTAGGTTCATAAAGTTATTAAATATTGATGTTTCCGATGATCTATAAACTATTATAGATTCATAATTGCACATGCATAAATAACACAGAATCAAACAGCAAGGCTGTAAACATTTCCAATAAACATAATACAGATGTTTTACCAGTTAGCAATTCATGACATATTACATCAGCTCGTGTGGCATACTGGACTCATTACAAATGCAGTCAAACACATATTACCCTACAAAAGAAACTACCTAATAATTCAAAATACCAGATAAATTTCAAGAGCATAGTGAAGGAGAATATTACACAACCTCATTCTTCTAGTTTGTGTCCTCTTCTTAAGCTTGCTCACTGTCACTAGGACTACGGAGTGAAAGCAGCGATTCTGTATACATAACCGCTTGACTTTTACGTGGACGGTAAGAATAGGAGAGATATTCTAGCAACTCTCCTCTATCATTATACTTCACCAATCTTTCACCATTATCTGATCCAATAATATTACCACTTTTTGTAGAACATATTAAGGAAAAGTATTCTGTGTTAATGCCATTGCCATCAATAGACAGAACAAGATTTTTTGTCCAAGACGAATGCACTTTGTATTCTTTCATCACCCATATGTCAATTGTATGATCATCAAAATCCATAGCCCATAGACTCAGAAATTCTCCAAATACCCATAAATCACAATTTTTAGATTCATAGTCAACATCATCCGGCAAACCCATCTCTAAAAGTTTCCTTTCCATTAAATCAAAGGCAAAAATAACCTCATATCGTAAATCATGACGATAAGCGTACCAATGAATAGCCCCATTAAAGTGCGACCCTACTCTTTTAGGGCTATCATCAGAAGCATTGCAATAAGGGAAGTCACCCTCAATTTCTTTCCACGTATTAGCTCTCAATGGGAAAAACTCCAAATGTTTACTATTAGCTAACTTTGGATCATGGACAATGAAACTAGCAAATAATCATCTGTTGAGTGGTCATACTCATATCCAAAACCATAGAAATAATTTTGATTTGATTTGCGACCATCATAAGGTGACAAAGGTAATTTTTTGTGAAGTCCAGTGGATGGATTCCAAAGGTAAATGTTATAATAACCATGCAAAAGTATAAACCCTTTACATGAACCTTTAATTTCAATATCATAATCAGATTCGGAATACATAAAATTAAGGTACAGTGAAGTAGAATCACTATTAAGTGGTGCTTCTAAATCTATAGGTTCAGTTTCAACATATCGAGATTGTACAATGAACAGAATTCTACGAGTGGGTGTTGCAGCGGAAAGTTGAAAATGTGAATTTGCAAAATGGGGATCTGAGATAAGAGAAAACCAGACTTGACTGGTAAGCTTAGTAGGATTTGGATGATCAATTCTTGAGGAAGAGACGGCGGTGTTCTCTTCTTCTTCTCCATGGTTGCTTCTTGACACTGTATGAGTAACCCTAATTATTTATCTCTTGCAGGGGTACATTTGTATTTATACATTTTGTGCTTCAAAGTGTTGGCGGGTAAAATTTTAATAAGTAGGAGGGAGTATAGTATCTACTACTAATAATATACTATTAAAATCGATTACCACCGAATATATAAAAAGAACATAAGATAAGTAAAAAAAATGATATGCTTAAAAATATAAATAAAAGAGATTATAGATTGGAACAAAACAAAACAATTTATACTCATAAAAATAATAACAAAATAGATTAATACGATCAATTCAATAATATATTAAAAGAAATGTTATATTGGAACTTGTGCATTCATTACCTCAAAAACATAAAAAAATTATATTTTCAACATTATTTCATCTTTGATTTCTTTTTTTAGTATGTTTAACGAGTGTTCTGGGTTACTGTTTAACATGACCCTTTATAATAATAATAATAATAATAATAATAATATTTTTTTTGACAGAAATAATAATAATAATAATTCAGTCCAGATAACAACAACAAATATCCCTTAATCGTAGCTTGTTTCGCTCCGCTGGCTCGGCTCCTCGGCCGCCCCTAACCTCTTCATGATACATATGTGTCATCCTCAACAGAATTTTAAAAAAATAAATAGTAGAAGCTATTCCGGATTCATGAATATTACCGCAAACCAATTGACACTATTATAGCCTATAGGAACCATTTTGCTCTAAAATAATTAAACTATTGTTGGCGTTGATTTTTATTATTAATTTGACATAAATTTATCAACAACGTCAACAAATAAAATGTCTAGCGTAAGATTCTTGAACAAATTAAAATATAAGTTTCAATACATTTAATGTATATGCAAACAAATAGGATGAAGCGTAATTTGGTTCAATTCAATGTTCATATTCAATTATGCAGAAATAAACATATATCAATGCATGCATTTAGTAAATGATGATGAATTGATGATTTCAATGCAAAAAAGTAAATAATTTGAATGAAAATTGATTGATTGATTTCAATGTAAGGGTTTCATACAACTAGTGGTTGCATGTTTGACGTGTATTCTAAGCCTAAATTTCTTCGAGACTGCACTTGTTTTCGACTCATGTTTTTCTTCGTATTTGTATGTATGGCGAGCAGTGTGAACTTTTCGATCTATATCTATCTTCTTCTCATGTCGAGCAGAGCATTGTTTCTTCCTTTTATTTTTCCAAGTCCACAAGTTTCCTTTTGTGGCACTTAATTGACTACATATAGAATGGAACAATTCTAGAATGTACTTTAGGACTCACAAATTTGTTAGGATCAGTAACATCTGTTAATTATTTTGAAATGCTATATGTATCTCATGGATTGGAAAGGATTGAATTCAAGTCAAGAAATGAATTAAACAAAAGCTGTCTCTTAGTATATATTTCTCTTATGCAAGCATTTTGTTACCTGAAAATACTTCAATTTTTTAATGGCAATTCTTATCTTCAAATGTAGATTGCACAAAAAGATCTTACAATCACAGTGTAGAGTCGTACATACATGATTTCTGTAGAAAGGATGTATATTGGTTGTCAGACTCTGCATTCATCAAACTTAAATTTTCTAAGACTTGAGTGTTAAATTTAGATGAAGAATAATGCTTATAATGAAAAAAACAGATTGCAAACACCACAAGCAAAATTTATCTACCATTCCATTTCAAAACACCATAGCTCAGCAAAACATCCACTAAAGAACTACGACTTTTCAGAAACTCGAAGGTTGAAATTATGGGACAATAAACAATCTATTTTATTGGTACTACAATTAAAGTTGGCTGTACTAAAATGGCTTGCGGTCTCTCGGACCTGGATTCCCTACAGTAAATTTTTGACACGGTTTCCTACTGTAGTAAATCTGGGTCATTCATTTATGATTGGACAGTACATATTACATACACAGTTTTATACCCAAAACAATCGGACGGTGCAGATTTGTTACAACTAGGCATGGCAACGGGGCGGGGCGGGGGCGGATTTTGCCATCCCAAACCCAAACCCATAAAGTTCGGGTTTCCCCAACCCCATCCCAATTCCATGCGGGGATAAAAAGTATAACCCCAAACCCCTACCCAATGGGGATCGGGTATCCCCAACGGGGTTTGGGTATCCCGTTACGCCTCTTTCCGCATGAATTATGATTGTATTTTAGTATTTTTTTATTAAAAAAAAAGGTTAAAAATCCAAAATTATTTTCTTTTAACAATATTTTTTTAAATAAATAAAAGAAATAGAGAAAATCATTTGTTTATTACTCAAATTAAAAATAAAAAATAAACATATGAATATAATTTAAGAGATTGTTTAAGAGTTTCTAATTTTAAAAAGGTAAAATCTAATTTTAACATAAGCGGGGCGGGTTCGGGGTGGGTATCATTGTCCCTGTTATCCGCCTCAAACTCATCTTTTGAAATCGGGGAAAACCCATACCCAAACCCAAATCCAGTCAACTCGGATTTTCCCCGTCAAAGCGGATAGGGTTTGGGCGCGTACCCGCGGGTATGGGTTTTATTGCCATGCCTAGTTACAACAGGGTGCTGTTTTAGCATCAAATTCATGTCCCGGTCTCTGAATCTTTTCAAATCGTCAATCAATGCCAACAAATTCTTATGAGATGAGCCCTCTTTTTGAACGGCTCTTATTGCCTTTTCCCCAAACTCATGAGCCCCGCATATGATTTTCTCAGCTTCATCACCACCGTCCATCAATCTCCTCACAACCTTCTCTATGCTATCTCTCGTCACCAACTGCTCCTCTCTCCCCAAAACCAGTCAAACACCATTATGTTGCACCAACTTCCAATCCTCTGCACCCCAGTTATCAGCTTCTTGTTGTAGAATTGTTCGCCATGAACTGGCCATGTTATCATCGGACAGAACCCCTGCACTAATAGCCTCCACGGTCGAGTTCCAACCGCAATGCGTCATAAATTCCCCCCACAACAGGGTGACTCAGTATCAAAACTTGTGGGGCCCAAACCCTAATAATCAAACCCTTCTTCCCAATGTTTTTCTTTTCAAATCGCAACCACTTTTCCTTCTTCTCATCACTCTCACCTTCTTTCCCTATATTTTCTCAGGAACAACCCATATGAATTCGTGACCCGATGCTGCTATAGCACACGTTGTTTACTACTGTAAAATCATCTCTTATTATTTTAGATCAATTTCTATTTTTTATTATAGCTTCATGAATTCTTAAATCGAAATAACCTAATAATATTTATGAATTATGGTCATCAATTTTATTCGGTAAATTTAGGTCGATTAGATGAGGATTGAAGAGTCCACAAAGCTATAGCACCAAGACAACTAATTATTTCTCGTTTCTCTCATGAAACACCTCAAAAAGGTTTAAAAGGTTCTAAATTTAATTACTCTTAATCAAAATTAACTATAAACACTACAAGACCCTTTAACAATTTATGTCCGATAACTTGGTTGATCACAAGCATATTGTGATTGAGAAGGAGAAGGTAGTTTTCGATGTAAAGGAGAATTTATTATATTTTTGTTTGTTGTTGTGTGTGGATGAGATAGGGGGAGTTTTTTTTTCCAAAAAGATTGATGAAGATTGATTAATAAAATGTTGAAGATGAGTTTTTTTGAATTTCTTAATAGAATAAGAATATAAAAAAATCTGACACGTCACAATTTTTGTGGAATTAACATTGTAAATTAATAATGTCAGAGACTAATTTGATTAACGGATTGAAGAGTCAGAGTTGTATTTTTATGCTAGACGGAGACTAGAATGAGTGCGATATACACATTAAGAGTTTGTTTGATCTGCAAAATAATAGTACTGGACAGAACAGTACAGTACAAGACAGAACAACACAAGATAAACATTTATCGTATTGAACAAATTTTGTCTTGTATGATGCTTGATGGAGAAAATGTTATTTTGGTGATTTAAACAACTTGCGACGAGGACAAAAAGTTGTCTCATGGTTCAGTGGTGGACAAGAATATATGTTTTTGTCCTGTCCCTTGACCCCTAGCTTGTACAGTCTCGGTTAGAGTTTTAACATTAAATACAGTACCGCTGAAGTTGTCTTGTTCAGCCCCTTATTTTTTAGCAAATCAAATGCACCATAAAAGACCAAAAGGGTAGTTAGTTTCCCATATTAAATTGGTCGCTCGTGCTAGGAAGATGTTGTTACCCCTAATTTGGTTTTTAGTATATTTTATTTTATTCTACACGAGACCCACGAGGAGAGGAGAGGAGACGAGACAACAGTTGCATGTAAGGTGAAATGGTGAGGTCACCGACACTAAAGTTAGAGGGGATAACAATTTTATTGGATTCATCATGTAAACACATTTTTCATTGAGGAATATGTAAACTTACTTTACCCGTATTGGATTGAGATTTTGATATACTGTTTTAGCAAGAAAAAAAATCCTAAAAATTTCAAAAGATTTTGTGATATTATATTAATTTTGTGAGATTTTAAAGGATAATTTTAAGATTCATTAGAAAAATGATATATTTAATCTATAATATGGGTTAAATACAAAAGTTTTTCAATAAATTTAAAAAGTAATTTTTTTGTTTATAATAATGACCGGTACGATAATATAGATGAAAAATGACAAAAAAAAATACAGTAACATTTTAAGTGATAGATGATTGTCAATCACAAAAGAATTGTTTGTTTGTCCGTCTGTTTTTATAAATATAATCAACCGGTTCAAAGAAGAATGTAACAAAGTGCAAAGATGAATATGGAACATGAAGAGAAAGCACTTAAAATCTACTTCATACCTTTTTTAGCACATGGTCATATGATCCCGTTATGCGACATAGCAACTCTCTTTGCTTCAAGACATCATCAAATAACCATCATAACAACACCGAGCAATGCTCAAATCCTTAGCAAAACCATCCCATTAAGCCAAAACCTTCGTCTTCACACAGTTCCATTTCCATCCCAAGAAGTTGGCCTCCCCAATGGCATGGAAAGCGTATCAACCGCAACCAACAACAACAACCTCGTTAAAATCTTCCAATCCACCGATCTTCTCCGGCCTCCCATACAACACTTCATTGAGCAAAATCCACCAGATTGTATCGTGGCGGATTTCTTGTACCCCTGGGTTCATGAACTTGCAAACAAGCTTCAAATTCCTAGATTTGCTTTCGGTGCTCTTTCCCTCTTTGCTACCTGCGCCATGAAATCTGTTAAAGCAAATTCCGTCTATGGATCTTCTTCTTATGTAATTCCTGATCTTCCTCATTCTATCTCCATGACTGTAACACCGCCGAAGGGGGTGGCTGAAGTACTGGGAGGGCTTTTGGAAACAGCTTACAAAAGTAACGGATTCATCATTAACAGTTTTGCTGAACTTGAAGGTGAAGAGTACATCGAACACTACGAGAAAACCACAGGTCATAAAGCTTTGCATCTTGGTCCTGCTTCTCTTATTCGCACAACAATACAAGAGAAATCAGAAAGAGGAGAACCAAGCATTGTGAGTTCGCACGAGTGTCTTAGTTGGCTCAACTCAAAGCCAGATAAATCAGTTTTGTATATATGCTTCGGAAGCCTATGCCTTTTTCAGGATAAACAGCTTTACGAGATTGCGTGTGGAATAGAAGCATCGGGTCATGAGTTCATATGGATTGTTCCTGAGAAGAAAGGTAAAGAAGATGAGAGTGACGAAGAGAAAGAAAAATGGTTGCCGAAAGGATTTGAAAAGAGAAACATTGAAAAGGGTTTGATTATTAGGGGCTGGGCGCCACAAGTGATGATACTTAGCCACCGTGCTGTTGGTGGTTTTATGACACATTGTGGGTGGAATTCAATTGTGGAGGCAGTTAGTGCAGGGATTCCAATGATCACGTGGCCGGTGCATAGTGATCATTTTTTCAATGAGAAGTTGATAACGCAAGTGCGGAGGATTGGGTTGGAGGTGGGTGCAACGGAGTGGACCCATATGGGGTTTGGGGAGAGAGAGGAGGTGGTGGGGAGAGAGAGTATTGAGAAGGCTGTGAGGAGGTTGATGGACGATGGTGATGAAGCTGAGGAAATCAGACGGTGTGCTCGAGAATTTGGAGAAAAGGCTAAATTGGCAGTTCAGGAAGGTGGTTCAACTTATAAGAATTTTACAGCTGTGATTGATGAAATTAAAAGATCGAGGGATCGCAAGCTTCAAGTTCCTGAATGATGAAAAAGGCACCAGATGAGATAAGGAAATAAACGAATACTGTTGATTTAATATTTTGGAGAATATTACTCCTCTGTTGAACTCTCTTTTAATGTATGATGCTGGGGAGTCTACCTCCCAGCTTTCTTTCTAGTTAATGAAAAGCAGTGGCGTCTTAACCACACATGTGCGACATGTGCGACCGCATAAGGCCTCAGAATAATAGGGTCTCTAAAAAAATTATAGGGTAGTAGTATTGGTAAATTAGAGGTATAAAATTAGGGATTGTATGCTTCTAAATGAGAGATTGTGGAGTCCAAATATTTGAGATTCTCTTTATTCTAAAATGAGGGATTTATTAATTACAAATGTCCTGAAAGAGATTTTTCTATGGTGAATACATTTTTTAGACGCTTTATAGCTAATTGTTATATAGTTTTATCAAATGGAGATGTGTGTAATGGAGATTGTTTTTTTTATCAATTTTTTTTATATTAGTAAAAAAATGATTTTTTTTAGTGTTATTATTGTTATTTGTAATTTAAATCGATGACAATTCTTTTGATTTTTTTTTCATTTTTTATATTAGGGCCTATTTTTAATAATCGCATAGGGTCTCCAAAAAACTGGAGACGCCCCCGATGAAAAGCCTCCATTATCACAGGTAAACACAGTCTCAAACAATGTCATAAATGAGTGCATACATAAAAATCACATGTCTATTCCATCTTCAACCCAATTTAGTTTTGTGGAAACTCATGACAAGGACCCTATAGTCTTCTAAATGAACATCAAAGGATCCCTGCCATATGATGTGAGCACGAGTTCATGCTCACTTCACTATATCTTATATGTTTTCTGCATTAGATTTCAGATTTTAGAGTTATCTGCTTTGACTTCACTGCCATATACATGTGTTCCTAACACACAAACATAGCATGTATTCTAGCATATATAGATGTGATGCTTGCATATACATGTGTTCTAGATTATACATGTGAGGATCTTGAAATTGTACTGAAGACCCGAGAAATATTTACATTATTGAGGGAGTAGTTGCTGAAATTGCATATGCTTTAGTAATAGTAACGAGTCTTTATGTTTTGACAGTTTTGTTTAACAACATTCGTGTCATTCCACTAAATTAGCACACACAACAAACTTTTTAAGCCTTGAATCCAGTCATTCAAGTATCAAAACTACGGCTTTCATTTCAATCTTAAGCACTTTGCAACAGCTTAAGAGCTTTTTTTGATTCAGAACCTAAGACAATTATTCTACAGTAGGAGTCCAAATTTCAAGAGCTTTTTTTGATTCAGAACCTAAGACAATGTAATATAGCATCTACCTTGTGTCTGCAAATTGCAGCAGATATAATATTCAAAAGGATTAATAAAATTCTCCTTTCAATATTCTCAATTTTTCATCCTAATATATCCTTGAACTTACAAGCCCTGAAGCATGCTTTATTTTTCCCCTCAAAAATTGCTAAATGATAATCTGAGGAAATACGCAGTCTAGCTAATAATAATCTCCACCAAAAGATGCTTACCTTGGATAGAATGACATTCATCCATAAGCTTTTAAGAGTTGTAACCATAGAAGAAAAAAGTATGCCGAATTCACCGAAAAAACACAGCTTTGATCCGGTATCCATAGCCTTCTATTGTCCCTGTCCAAAAGATGAACATCTGTCAACAACACTTGCAATTTGGCTACTGCGGATAGTTCTGAAGACAGCATGCTATCAGACCAATATAGCTTCCATTCCCATCTACCTTCATGCCAAACACCCATGTCTGCTACTATTAAAGCCACAGGATTCAACAAAATGGTTCCGGATATAAAACTTTCAATTGCATTTGTCCCAAGCATTAGTCATGCCAAAAACTCAATTTTAACCAAAATCAAACTTTTTAAGTCTTGAATCCAATCATTCAAGTATCAAAACTACTGCTTTCATGTCAATCTTTGTTCTCTTAAACACTTTGCAACATTTGTTGTATCAATTATTCTATTTCAAGTACCGTGAATATGTTATACTGTATGTGTCCAAATTTCAAAAGTTTTCTTTGATTCAGAATCTAAGACAATGTAAACCTTGTGTCTACAAAATGCAGCAAATTTAATATTAAAAAGGATTGATAAAATTCTCCGTTCACTATTCTCTCCATTTTCATCCTTATATCCTTGAACCTACAAGCCCTGAAGCATACTTTTGTCCCTCAAAAATTGCTAAATGACTTTAAATTATGGTATATGAAATTCCACTCATTCAATTTATGAGGGGCTTCTAAAATTTTCAGAAATTATGTTGTCAATTGGCAGCTTCTGAAGAGTTTATAAGATGGAAGCAAGAAAAACTTTTGCACAACACTCTTCACAAGGAAGACATGTGAACTGTGAAGAGTTTCACACAACAGTCCAAAATTCCACCACAAATCCCAAAGATATATTTTGAGAGCAAAAGTAACATTCTTAAAGACCCCTTTTCAGTTTTGAGGCTTAAGAAAGCTATGTGAACACAAAACTCCAGTTCATCAAATTGATCAATACTAAACAATTTTATTTTTTGAAGTTATACATCTGATATATAAACTGTAAAACACCCATTACTTTCCCAAGTTCCACTTTAGATTGATACTCATAATAACTAATAATGATTAGTATATAAGAACTAGTTCAGGGCACATGCATATAAAAATATCAGATATTAAATAAGAACTATGACAATATTATATTGACTACCATCTATAGCTCAAATTCATCAGTATATGATGAATTTCACAACGAAATGTCACAATCAACAATTTCTCATTCTGTTACTTACATATGATGAATTTGAGCACAAAATAAATAAATAATAAAAGATGTTTTAACTTGGACAATTGTAAAGTACTTGGCCTAGAAACTAATTTCTTCTTTCCCTATTCTTTACTTCTCCTTCCATGATTAAAAAATGTTCTCTCTCTCAATCAACCCTCTTGAGGGCAAAGCACTATATGGTAGCTGCTGCTGCACATCAGCCCAAAGCATGAACACAACTATTAATCCAGTTGTTGTTTCCATTATCATGATCACCATTAATGTAAACACTACCAATAGTTGTTGTAGGATTCACTTATGAATTAGAGTTCCTGAAGACCAATTCCATTGGTGCATCACTTGAACCTTCTTTTATTAATACGACAACCGGGAGAGAACTTATATGTGGTATCCATTCTGGCATTTAACTTAATTTTACATTAGTCTTTTGGAGATTAGCCTGCTGTAATTAGTGATTAGTCACTTCGTCTTTTGTGGTATATATCGTAAACACGGCATTGAAATTGCTTCCTCTAATCTTTGTTGATTTCACTAATTAGGCCACATACCAGTTCAGAATCAGATTACTACTAAGCTTGTTAAAACAAAGGTTTTGCATTTGACAATATAAGGACATGCAAATGTCTTAAAACAAAATTCTATAGTTTTTCCTGAGCTTGTATGGCTTAATTCAGTGAACAATGATTCTTCACCTTGTAATGCAATTTTGCTACTATAAATGATTACTTTTAGCACATAATGATGACTTTTGTTCTTAACTCATTAGTGTGTGAAAACTTAAGTTATAACTGTAGCATTTTTTTAGGTTCATGAGGTGATTTGATATTGATGTTTCTAATGATCTAAAGTATTAAAAATTCATAATTAGACATGCATAAATAATAGTGAATCACAAAACAAGGCTATTAAACATTCCCAATAAACATAATACAAATGTTATACCAATAAGCATTTCATGACATATTACATCAGCTCATGTGGCATACTGGACTCTTACTACACATGCAGACAAACACATGTTACCTTACAAAAGAAGCTACCCAATAATTCATAATACCAGATAAATTTCGAGACCATAGTGAAGGAGAATATTTCGCAACCTCATTCTTTTTCTTGTTTGTGTCCTCTTCTTAAGCTTGCTCACTATCAATAGGACTAGGGAGCAAAAGCAACGATTCTGTATACATAGCCGCTTGATATTCATGTGGACTGTATGAATAGGAGAGATACTCTAGCAACTGTCCTCTATCATTATACTTCACCAATCTTTTTCCATTATCTGATCCAATAATATCACCACTTTTTGTAGAACATATTAAGGAAAAGTAGTCGATGGTGGAAATGTCATTGCCATCAATAGACAGAACAAGAATTTTAGTCCAAGACGAATGTACTTTATATTCTTTCATCACCCATATTTCAGTTTCATCATAATCCATAGCCCATAGACTGAGAAATTCTCCAAATACCCATAAATCACAATTTTTAGATTCTAAGTCAACATCATCTGGCAAACCTATCTCTAACAGTTTCCTTTCCATTAAATCAAAGGCAACAATAACATCAAGTCGTAAATCATGACGAAAAGCATACCAATGAATAGCCCCATTAAAGAGCGACCCTACTACCTTGGGGCTATCATCAGAGGCATTGCAATAAGGGAAGTCACCCTCAATTTCTTTCCACGTATTAGCTCTCAATGAGAAAAACTCCAAATGTTTAATATTAGCTAACTTTGGATCATGGGACAATGAAACTAGCAAGTAATCATCTGTTGAGTGGTCATACCCAAAACCATAGAAATAATTTTTATTACATCGATATGGAATGGAACTATAACGAGAAGAAGGTAATTGTTTGTGAAGTCCAGTGGATGGATTCCATAGGTAGATGTTGAAATAACCTTTCAAAAGTATAAATCCTCTACATGAACCTTTAATTTCAATATCATAACCAGGTTCGGAAGACATAAAATTAAGGTGCATTGAAACAGAAGAAGAATCACTATTAAGTGATGCTTCTGAATCTATAGATTCAGTTACAACACATCGAGATTGTGTTATGAACAGAATTCTACGAGTGGGTGTTGCGGCGGAAAGTTGAAAATGTGAATTTGCAAAATGGGAATCTGAGATAAGAGAAAACCAAGACTTACAAACACATTTGAAACGAATAAGAGACTTGACAGGTAACCTGAGGAGGATTTGTATGATCAATTCATGAGGAAGATACAGCAATGTCTTCTTCTTCTTCTCCTCCATGTGTGCGCCGGTTGATTCTGGACACTGAATCGAGTAACCCTGATTATCTCTTATATAGGGGTACATTTGTATTTTGCTCTTTTGTGTTGCTCAAAGTGTCAGCGGGTAAAATTTTAATAAGTAGGAGGGAATACTTGGTCAAAAAAATAAAAAATACGACGGAATATTCAAAATTCAGTCCTGCATATGTTAATTGTGTTTTTTTTTTTTACAAAGAAGTTGAGTATCGACTTCATACTACTCAAACTTCTCACTATTGGATGTCAGATATTATTTACTTCACAACTAAATTATGAATTATCGGAATTCATTCTCCCCAAAATTACAAAGTATAATATAAAAAAAATTGTCAAAAGAAAGAAGAACAAAAAATAAATAAATGTTAACTACGTTATATTTTGGTTTACAACGAAGCTGCTGATTAAGAAATGTTCGATCTCAATCAACTCATCGAGGGCAAAGCACTATATGGTAGCTGCTTGTTGCACATCAACCCAAGCATGAACACAACTATTAATTTAGTTATTGTTTCCATTATCATGATCACCATTAATGCAAACACTAAAGACCATTTCATTGGTGCATCGCTTGAACCTTTTTTTCTTAATACGACAACCGAGAGAGAACGTCAAGTGGAATATATGTTGTATCCAATTCCAATCTAACATTTAACTTAATCTTACATTAGTCTTTTCGAGATTAGCCCTGGTGTAATTAGTGATTAGTCACTTCAACTTTTGTGGTATATATCGTAAACTTTGTTGATTTCACTTCTTTTTTTTATAATAAACTTGTCAATTAGGACACATACCAGTTCAGAATCAGATTACTACCAAGCTTGTCAATAGACAGGTTTTGCATTTCACAATATAAGGGATGAGATCAATTGCCACGAAGTATCAAAATAAAGTTTGACACCAAATTCTAACCATTCCTTATTTTAATCTAGCAGCCAAAAATCAATCGCATAATAGCTCCTATGTGAACTCTACTCGCACATGTGTTCTCTATTGTTAATTTTCGCTGCCTACTCGCCATCAATCATATCAAGTTTCAACAGCAGATGATCATATCATATTTCAACAGCCTAACTTCCATTCCGGCAAAATCTTAAAACCTTATACACTGCTAATTCATATTGTGTCTGCCAGGTAGATAATGTAATATAGCACACACCTTGTGTCTGCAAAATGTAGCAAATTTAATATTCAAAAGGATCCATAAAATTCGCCTTTAATTATTCTCTCAATTTTTCATCCATATATCCTTGAACTTACAAGCCCTGGATCATGCCTTTTTTCCCATCAAAATTTGATAAATGACTTTAAATTATGGTATATTACACACCACTCATCCAATTTTGGAGGGGCTTCTAAATTTCTCAAAAAATATGCTGTCATTTGGCAGCTTGTGAAGAAAAGTTTATAAGATGGAAGCAAGGAAAACTTTGAAACAAAACTCTCTACCGGAAAAACTTGTGAACTGTGAGGAGTTTCAACTAAACAACAGTTCAAAATTCCATCACAGATCCAAAATATATATTTTGAAGGAAAAAGTAACCTTTTCACCAACCACATTTCAGTTGTGAGGCTTATGAAAGCAATCTGAAGACAAAACTCCAGTTCATCAAATTGATCAATACTTGAATTTAATCAAATGATTCAAAACATTTCAAGTCACCACAATTTTCTTCTGTTGAAGTTATACATCTGATATATAAACTGTAAAACACCCATTACTTTCCCAATTTCCATGTAAATTGACATTTGACATTGATACTCATAATAGCTAATAATGGTTAGCACATAAAACTTAATTGAGAGCACAAGCATATAAAAATATCAGATATTATATGAATACATACACATGATGAATTTCTCAAACAAATGCCATGATCGACAATTTGAGCACAGAATAAATAAACAAGTTAAAAAAAATATTTTTATGTTTTTATTTAGAAAATTATAAAGTAATTGGCCTAGCAAATTAGTTTCTCCAACTCTCTATTCTTTACTTCTCCTTCCATGATTAAAAAAGGTTCTATAACTTAATCAACCCTCTTTAGGGTAAAGCACAATATGGTAGTAGCTGCTGCTGCACATCAGACCAAACATAAACACAACTATTAATCGTAAAGAAGGCATTGGAATTACTTACTCTAATATTTGTTGATTTCATTTCATTTTTATAAACTTGTCAACTAGGCCACGAACTGCCTCATAATTAGATTACTATGCTTGTCAAAACACAGGTTTTGCATTTGACAATATAAGGACATGCAAATGTCTTAACTTTTAATAAAAAAAAAAGACTACTCTTGTGTTTCATATGTCTTAACTTTTAATAAAAATTCATTTAACTGTTCTCATGCAGCTCATTAATATAAAATTAGTTTTTTTCCTGGTTTGAAACACATAAATAATAAGGGCCAAAGTTATAGGAATCCGTTGAAATTATTGAAAAAAATCTTCAATTTTCCTTCAAATACATGTGGTCATGTTAAAATTTCTAATGAAGTGCTTTAGTCAGAGGCATGTAATTGTTATCTTGATCAACATGCATAAACTCGTCAAATAAATTACATTACAATATAACACAATTTCAAGCAGTGACCACAACATAAATAGAACTCGGTCTAATTACACATGCATAAATAACAGAGAATCAAACAAAGCTGTTAAACATTTCCAATAAACATAATACAAATGTTTTACCAATAAGAAATTCATGACATATTACATCAGCTCATGAGGCATACCAAACTCATATTTCAAATGCAGTCAAACACATATTACCCTACAAAAGAAGCTACCTAATAATTCATAATACCAGATAAATTTCAAGAGCATTAGTGAAGGAGAATATTACACAACCTCATTCTTCTTCTTGTTTGTGTCCTCTTCTTAAGCTTGCTCATTGTTACTAGGACTAGGGAGTGAAAGCAACGATTCTGTATACATAGCCACTTGACATTCATCTTGTGGACGGTAAGAATACGAGATATGCTCTATCAACTCTCCCCTATCATTATACTTCGCCAATATCTTACCATCATCTGATCCAATAATATCACCACTTTTTGTAGAACATATTAAGGAAAAGTAGTCGGTGGAAATGCCATTGCCATCATTAGACAGAACAAGAATTTTAGTCCAAGACGAATGCACTTTGTATTCTTTCATCACCCATATTTCAGTTGCAAGATTATCCATAGCCCATAGACTGAGAAATTCTCCAAATACCCATAAATCACAATTTTTAGATTCAAAGTCACCATCATCCGGCAAACACATCTCTAAAAGTTTCCTTTCCATTAAATCAAAGGCAACAATAACATCATATCGTAAATCATGACGAAAAGCAAACCAATGAATAGCCCCATTAAAGAGCGACCCTACTGTTTTGGGGTTATCAGAGGCATTGCAATAAGGGAAGTCACCCTCAATTTCTTTCCATGTATTAGCTCTCAATGAGAAAAACTCCAAATGTTTAGTATTAGCTAACTTTGAATCATAAAACCTTGTATCACGAGACAATGAAACTAGCAAGTAATCATCTGTTGAGTGGTCATACCCAAAACCATAGAAATAATTTTTATTTGATTTGCAACCGTCATAAGGTGATAAAGGTAATTTTTTGTGAAGTCCAGTGGATGGATTCCAAAGGTAAATGTTATAGTAACCATGCAAAAGTATAAACCCTCTACATGAACCTTTAATTTGAATATCATAACCAGATTCTGAATACATAAAATTAAGGTACAGTAAAGTAGAAGAAAAGTCACTGTTAAGTGGTGTTTCTACATCTATAGATTCAGTTTCAACATATGAAGATTGTGTTATGAAAAGAATTCTACGAGTGGGTGTTGCAGTGGAAAGTTGAAAATGTGAATTTGCAAAATGGGGATCTGAGATAAGAGAAAACCAAGACTTACAAACGCATTTGAAACGTACAAGAGATTTGACTGGTAAACTTAATAGGATTTGGATGATCAATTCTTGAGGAAGAGACGGCAGTGTCTTCTTCTTCTTCTCCATGTGTTCGCCGGTTGCTTCTTGACACTGCATCGTGTAACCCTAATTATCTCTTACAGGGGTACATTTGTATTTATAACTTACAAAAAGTTTTTGTTGTTTTGTGTTGCTCAAAGTGTTGGCGGGTAAAATTTTAATAAATAGGAGGGAATACTTGTTCACAAAAAAAAAATACGAGGGAATATTCAAAATTCAATCATGCGTATTACTCCTATAGGTTAATTGTGTTATTTTAGGTTTTAGAATTTGTCGGACTTTAATTACTTCACAACTAAATTCTGAATTATTGGAATTCATTCTCCCCAAAGTTAGAAAGCTAATATAAAAAAATTGGTCCAAAAAAAGAAGAAAATAAAATTAATGTTAATTAAAAAAGGCTAACCAAGTTCTATGAGACAGAGCTTAAGAAATCTAATTTAATGAAATAGTCTTTTGAAGTTGTGTATTTTTTTAAAATATAAAACATGATATTTTCAATTATATAATTAATTTACCTTTTTATTTCCTTAATTAATTAGTGTCTTTGAGAATATGTATCAATTTTATATTTGATGAAATAATATACGATAAGGTGAACCTTATCGTTATTTATTTATAACTTTATCTTCAATAGTATGATATATGTTAGAAGGTAAATTTTAATATGGACATGGTTCACGGTCGAATTTATTGATAAAAATATTTAAAAAATTGTTTTTCAATTAAAAAAATTACCTCTTTGTGAGAGGAAAAATAAGAATTGTACCTATAGAAATACGTGTAAGTTTTGTCCTTATTCTAATAACCGTGGATTAGCTAAAAAAGATTGAATGTAGTTTTCTTGTAAATAGTTTTACTTTTTTCTTTTTGGTACAAAATACTTGAGACTATTTTTTTGGGTAAAAAATACTTAAATTATTTGTTGGTGATTAAACTCTTATCATATTTATGCAAATAATTGAGTTTATTATTTTTTTTATAAGAAATTGAGTTTATTTTTGTTAGCATTGATCTCGTCCTTATTGTCTTGCCACCAAGTATCACATAATATAGCAGCCAAAAATCGATCACATAATAACTCCTATGTGAACTCTAGTACTATACTCACACATGTGTTCTCTATTGTTAGTTTTCGCTGCCTACTCATCGTCGATCATATCAAGTTTCAAGAGCCTAACTTCCATTCCGTCGAAATCTTAAAACTTTATAGACTGCTAATTCATACTGTGTCTGCAAGGTAGATAATGTACTATAGTAGCATATACCTTGTGTCTGCAAAATGTAGCAAATTTAATACTCAAAAAGATCGATATAATTCTTTTATTATTCTCTCAATTTCTCATCCTTATATCCTTGAACTTACAAGCCATTTTGGAGGGGCTTCTAAATTTTTCAGAAATCATGCTGTCATTTGGCAGCTTGTGAAGAACAGTTTATAAGATGGAAGCAAGGGAAACTTTTGAACAACATTCTCCACTGGAAAAACTTGTCAACCGTTAAGAGTTTCAACTAACAACAATCCTTATATTACTAAGATTTTCAAAACAAAGGTTTTGCATTTGACAATATAAGGACAAGCAAATGTGTTAACCTTTAATTTAATTAAAAAATCGATTGTTTTTCATATGTCTTAACATTTAATAAAAATTCATTTAACTGTTCATATTGTTGATTTGAAATTAGTTTTTTTGACTTGGTTTGAAACACAGAAATGATAAGGGTCAAAGTTAACAAGTCCATCTAAAACATGCGGTCATATTGAAATTTCTAATGAAGTGCATGAGTCAGAGCTATGCAGGTGTGATCTTGATTAACATGCATAAACTCATCAAATAAATTACACTACAAACTAAAATATTTTCAAGCAATGACCACAACATATTACATAGAACTTGATCTAATTAGGCATGCATAAATAACATTGAATCACATAAACAAGGCTGTTAAACATTTTCAATAAACATAGTACCAATATTTAACCAATAATCAGTTCATGGCATACTAAACTCACAAATGCTGCCACCAAACACATACTACCCTACAAAAGAAGCAACCCAAGAATTCTAATTCTAATCCCTGAAAAATATCAAGAGCTTAGTAAAGGAGTATACATCACAACCTCATTCTTCTTCTTGTTTGTGTCATCTTAAACTAGCTCACTATCACCAGGGAGTGAAAGCAATGATTCTGTATACATAGCAGCGTGAGATCCACGATGATCGTAAGAATAGGGGAGATACTCTAGCAACTCTCCTCTATCATTATACTTCACCAATCTTTTACCATCATCCGTTCCAATAATATCACCACTTTTTGTACAACATATTAAGGAAAAGTAGTGGAAGTGAAAGCCATTGCCATCAAGAGACAAAACAAGGGTTTTAGTCCAAGACGAATGTACTTTGTATTCTTTCATCACCCATATATCAATCGCATGAGTATCAAAATCCATAACCCATAGACTGAGATATTCTCCAAATACCCATAAATCACAATTTATAGATTCATAGTCAACATCACCCGGCAAACTCATCTCTAAAAGTTTCTTTTCCATTAAATCAAAAGTAACAATAACATCATATCGTAAATCATGCCGAAAAGCATACCAATGAATAGCCCCATTAAAGAAGGTCCCTATTTTTTTGGGATTTTCATCAGAACCATTGATATAAGGGAAGCTACCCTCAATTTCTTTCCACGTATTAGCTCTCAATGAGAAAAACTCCAAATGTTCCGTCTTAGTTATATGTAGATCATTGGACAATGAAACCAAAAAGTAATCATCTAAGGACCGATCATACCCAAAACCATAGAAACGATCTCTATATGATTTGGAACCATCATAAGGTGAAAAAGGTAATTTTTTGTGAACTCCGGTGGAAGGATTCCATAGGTAAATGTTGAAACAACCATGCAAAAGTATAAACCCTCTACATGAACCTTTAATTTCAAGATCATAACAAAACTCAGAAAATACAAAAAAAAGGTTGAGTGAAGCAGAAACAGAATCAAGTGATGCTTCAAAATCTACAGATCTAGAACGAGTTGAATGATATGAAGTTGCTGTTAAGAACACAATTCTATGAGTTGGTGTTGTGGCGGCAAGTTGAAAATGTGAATTTGCAAAATGGGGATCAGAGATAAGAGAAAACCATGACTTACAAACGCACTTTAAACATAGCAGAGACTTCACTGGTAACTTTAGCAGAATTTGGATGATCAATTCGTGAGGAAGATACAGTAGTGTCTTCTTCTTCTTCTTCTCAATGAGTGCGCCGCCATCCTCCTCCTCTGCGACGGCGGTTGTTTCTTGGCACTGCATCGAGTAACCCTAATTATCTCTTTCTGGGATTCGAAATGAAGAAAGAAGTGTCCTAAAACAATTTAGTACATTTGTATTTGTACTATTTTTTTTTTTTTTGTTACTGAAATTTTATTTAAACATGGTTTAATTGCAACTTTTTACTACCCGTCTTATTTTCACTAGAGAGTTAACCATGAAAAGAAAAATGACAAAATTATGAATAAATTTATTTCTAAAAAAATTATGAATAAACCTATTTTTATGATGCGTACGTATCCTTTTTATATTTATTATTATTTTTTTGATAATTCCTTTTTATAATATTCTACTAATAAATAAATATATTAATCGTCAAAGTTATATATTGACATTCGTGAAATAGTACTCATTGTGGGACAGGGGAATATATATTATGACAGGCATCAAATTTGCTTTTTCCTAGGGCATTTTTTACTTTTATTTTTACTTTTCCCAATGGGGTATGGGTCGGGCAACGTTGGTGTACCGGATTTTGTTAATTATAAACTACAAATTTAAGTTATTAGTTTTCTATGAAATAAAATAATAATATTTAAATTAATTTTGTTGGATGGATTTGAAAGATGATAATGGATGAATTGGATTGAATTTTTTGATTGAATGTTAATTGGTTAATGATTTACTTTAATTCATCCATTAACAATCCAATCCAAATCCATCTAATTCATCCATTTTACAAGCAACTAAAGTTGAGGTGTTACAACTACCACTCGCGGACATGAGGCATGCATAGTAATGGTTAGAACCGGTGCTATCTTTAGAAGCAACTAAAGCTGATGTGTTACAACGGTCGCTCGCAGACGTGAGGCCAGTTAGGGGTGGGGAGGACAAACAAAAGTGGATATCGAAACGAACAAACGTATTTTTGGTAAGCTCAACATACTCCTTCAAAATATGTTTGTCATGATAGTAATTAAGCCCTATGTTATTATTCTATTGCAAAGGTTGTGGTTGAATGATGCATCATTTAAGGGACATTTTTTTTATGGAGGTTGTTATTAGCAAAATGAATTTTGATTATATAAATTTATATTTTTACTCAGTATTATTTAAATTATATACAACAATACAAACTATTTCTATTACTATTGATCTCGGTGACAGTGTTTTAAAAACCGGACCGGATCGGTCGGTCGGACTGGTTAAACCGGGAACCGGACCTCTAACCGATCCGGTCAGCACATTGGACCGCTCATGCGGTTGAACCGGTTAAAATTTAATTAAACTGGCCTGAACCTATGCGGCTCAGTTAAGAGGCAATTAAACCGAGTTTTATATTTTTTTAAAAATAAATGGCGAAAATGGCTGAAAAGGGACTCGATCACAGGCACGCCACTTTAAAGTACTCGGTTTTACCACTAGGCCACTTGCAGATGATGTTATTTTAGTTGCTTTTTACATATATATCTAACATTCTTTATTTTTAAAACACTGAACTAAAAGTCACGCCTACAAGCTACATCTCACTAATCTGATTTAATTAAAAAATACACGTTATCAAGACCAAAACAAAAAATAAAACACACCTTTTAATGTTCAGATACTTAGAGAAAAAAAATTAATTTTAAATTATTTATACTTTTATATATATATATATATATATATATACCGTTAAAATAATTATATAGGAGGATATATCTATGTTTATAAATACTATATGCTTATTATTAAAACTTATTTGAGTTTGTAATTTATACTATTTTATTTTATTTTATTGCGCGTGATGATAATGTTTAGAATTTGAATTTAAGAAGTTGTGAGTGGTATCATTATGACATTTTAAAAAAATTTAGGTGTCATGAATTTTTTTAGAGACCGAGTCATCTGGTTCGATCGGTTTAATAACTATATAATTTTATTATAGAGACCGGTTTATTCCACCGGTTTATCCGGTTTAATCATGCGGTTCGACCAGTGATCCAATGGTTCGACCAATGAACCAATGACCCAGTACCCTCACCGGTTCTATGACCGGTCCGGTTTTTAAAACACTGCTCGGTGATGATATTTTTTAAGAACTAAAAGTCAACTAGAGAGAAATTTTAACAGTTTCGCTCTTTGTGATAACATATACAGTGCGCCTGTGCCCACATATTGCGCTTCTTTGACAAATTATTCGTACAAGTCTATTATTACATCAAAGGATCCCTGCCATATCATTTTGCTGCTTGTGAAGAGTTTGTAGGATGGAAGCAAAGGAAAACTTTTGCACAGAGCCTATAACTATAATAAGACCACCGACACACAGAGAACTTCAAGTGGAATATGTGGTATGGTATCCATTCTATCATGTAATTGTGATTTTGATCTTTATCAACATATGCATAAACTCGTCAGATTTTGAATCACAAAAACATAGCTGTTAATATTCTCAATTACCATATTACAAATAGTTGACACCAGGTCATAGTACAAATGAAGTCAAACACATATCTACCAATGGTTTCCAAAACTCACCCTTTGTCTACTTGAATTAAGATCCTGCATTGCATATATAGATTAAAGCAATACAAATAAGAAAATGTATCAACATTCAACAACAGCCAACAAATTAACAAAAATAGCTGTTAAAACACACATCATCAATACTCCATTGAACCCCAAAAAACCTTCAAGTTGATTATTTATAGCACTCAAGTTTTGTCTAAAACAGTAGATATTTACAGAATGAGAAATTTGGTAAGAAAGGAAATCTCATCTTAGTTTTGTCCAACTCATACTTAGGCCTCCTAATCCTCTTTACCAAATTTGAGCTTAAAAGTACAAATCAAATTCGAGCCTACATGTCTCTAAATTGATAACAAATTTGTCCAACAATCTTTTTCTGCATAATTATGCAGCAAGTAAGCACCTGAAATGCCATATGTAAGCCTTTATAACAAACTAAGAAGGAAGCATAAAGTAAAATCATAAGTTCGGTTCACACATCTGTACCTCTGTTGAAAACAATTTGGTTTGAACTTTGAAAATATAAGTTTAATGCATTTTTCATAAACAACCATAACTGTGAACCTTAGTTACAATTTGCAAGTCACAGTTTTTATAAGGCATGCATGCAAAACTATAATACTTATAGATGCTTCTGATATAGTTTTTGAAGACCACTCCTATAGAAGCAGTTTCTACTGAGAAGAGCCTCTAAATTTGAGTGGAGAAAATGGCATGGAGATGTGTTAAATTTTAAAAAAAAAAAAAATTTAAGGAAAATTTTAAAAAAAATATATTCTATATAGTTTTTGTCCTGTCATGAGCTTGTATAGTTATTTTTTAGCAAACAACAACTCATCACCCTGTAATGCATATTCTGCTGCTGTAAATAATTACTTTTAGCCCATAGTGATGACATTTAAACTTTATTCATTGCATATAGTACGAAAACTCTAAGATGTAATTGTAACACTACTTAGGTTCACGAGGTGATTTGGTTTTGATGTTTCTTAAGATCTAAAGTATGAAAAATTGATTTAAATGTTCATGTCTAGATCACATGTTTGAAATTAGATTTTTTTTTCCTGGTTTGAAAAAGAGAAACGAGAACCACCAAAGTTATTAGAGTCAACTGAAATCAGAGAACAAAAACTTCTATTTCATTCAAATACATATGTGACTATGATCAAATTTTTAATGAAGTTCTTTCGGTCAAAGTTGGGTTGTTGTTATGATCTTGATCAACATTCATAAACTCATCAGACTAATTTACCATATAAAACAATTTCAAGCAGTGACCTAAACATACATTAGAACACAATCAAGTTACACATGCATAAATAATAGTAAATCACACAAGTAAAGCTGTCAATATTTCCTATAAACATATTACAAATACTTAACCAATAAATGTTTCATGACACATTTGATCAGCAAATATGGCATACATACCGACTCTTGTTACAATGCAGCAACCCAGCAGTTAATAATATGACAATACAACATAATTATAAATATCCAGAAAATGGTGAAGGAGAATATTTAACTACCTCGTTTTTCTTATTTGTCTCATCTTCTTAAGCTTGCTCACTGTAACTGGGGAGTGAAAGCAGAGACTCTGTATACATAGTCAAATGAAATCCACGTGTGCCGTAGGAGTTATTCTCTATAAACTCTCCATTGACATTATATTTCACTAATCCAGTACCGCCATCTGTTCCAATAATATCACCTCTTTTTGTACAACATATAGGGGAAATGTACCGTATGACATCAGTAGTAAGAACAAGTGTCTTACTCCAAGATGAATGAACTTTGTATTCTTTCATCACCCATATATCAACATCAGCTGTATGGTTCTTCAAAACCCATAGACTGAGAAATCCTTTAAATACCCATAAATCACAGTCTCTCGAATCATGGTCAATACCAACTGGGAGAGGAATCTCTAGAAGTTTCCTTTCCGTTAAATGAAAGGCAACAATAACATTGACATATGTATCATGACGAACAGCCATCCAGTGAATAGTCTCATTGAAGAGTGACTCTACTCGGGGATAAGAAGAGCGAGGGTCACGAGAATCATTACTACACAAAGGTAAATGAGTAGTACCCACAGTTTCCTCCCATGCATTAGCTCTCAATGAGAAAATCTCCAAGTGAGATGAAACATCATTTGACCATCGAATACCAGCAAAGGCCAATGAAACCAGCAAGTAATCATCTGTTGAGTGATCATACCCAAAACCATAGAAATTGAAATCTAAATTACTAGAAAACATAGGTATTTTTTTGTGAAATCCAGTGGATGGATTCCATATGTAGAAATCATAAATCCGTGTTCGTTTACTGTAACAGTGCAAAAGTATAAAGCCTCTACAGGAACCTTTAATTCCAATACGAGAATAAGATTCGGAATGCATAAAATTAGGGTTGACTGAAACAGAAGCACTGTCATCATCAAGCGATGATGCTTCAGGATCTATAGATCTAGATTCATGAGATGCTGAAGTTGATAAAAGCAGAATTCTATGAGTGGGTGTTGCAGCGGTAAGTTGAAAATGTGAATTTGCAAAATGAGGATCTGAGATAAGAGAGAACCATGATTTACAAACGCATTTGAAACGTACAAGAGACTTCACTGGTAACCTCATAAAGATTTGGATGATCAATACATGAGGAAGATAAAGCGGTGGATTCGTCTCCATTACGCGCCTTTCTCTTCTGCAAGGTTTTTTGTTTCTCTGGTTAGAGCAATCAATTCTTTGAGTTAACAAACATGAGAATATCTTTTGATTCAAAATGAGAATATCCTACTTCCATTTCAAAATGATTGTTATTTACTGTTTCGTCCCCATTCACAAGTTTGATCATTAATATTTGAAATTATCTATTAGTAAAAATTATAAAAACTTAATATTTTAAAAATACTTATCAAAATAAATTGAATAAGATTTTATATGTTAATATTTACATTTATATATTATTAAAAAAATATGATAAAAACAAAGTAAATGAATAGGATTTAATTGATATGCACCGGTGTAAAATAATTTTACATTGTCAACCAATACCAACCATGTTTTCCGCCACATCACCCCACTTTACCCCCACTTTCTTGACATGACATGGCAAAATGATAGTTATTTATTGGACGATGGTGTAAAAATATTTTACACCGTCGGTGCATATCAATTAAACTCAAATGAATAATACATTGTTATCAAACAAGATCTTTACCATTAGGGACGGAGGCAGTAAAATTTTAGTTATGTACAATAATAAATGATATTTTTATCTTTTTTTATACTAAAAATACAATGATATTGTTAAACACATGGCCATTTTACAAAAATAATTAAGGATAGTATAGTCAACAGGTCCAAAGAGAAAGTCAAAAGAAAAATTCTTCAATAATTATGGATCTCTCCAATTTATTGTTGGTGTTTATTTACACCTGAATCATCTGAAATTAGAAAGTATATGTGCGACTTTTACATTTTTTTTTACATCAAGCTCCCCTATGATCTGCTCACCATGCTGGTCAGTATAGCACACCAATAGTTTCAACTATATAATGAGTCGAAACTAACACTTGCTAAATTTGCAACAGACCGAGTAGCCAAGTGTGAGTGTTATGGATCTAGCCCTTTACGAGTTGTAGAGCTAGACAAGCAAGCAAAAACGCTCCTTTCAACCTTTCCAACCGATTTATTTTATTTTAAAATACGCTATTTCTTGATCCATTTCTTTTCAATGATAAGCAATTCATGCACAATTCAATTATTTATACGCTCACTCGGTTCAAACTCAATTCTTTCTGAGCATTAGTAGCTATATATTATTTTGTACATAAAGTGTAACTATCGCATATATTAATGTGTTATCTTCAACCTTAATCAGGTCTATTTGGTTGGAAGGAAAAAAGTACCAAGGAATGAAATAACAGAAACCGAGGAATGAACTTGGATTAAGATTTAGTTTAATTTCATTCTACAATTTACGTATTTTTCTTTCTTCCCACTTTCTTTCCTTCCAACCAAACAAATTTGTTTTGCCAGGGAAAATAAAGTAGATGTGTGTCTATACTACACCAGTAAAGGTACAATTATCCTTCGCTTGCATTGAAATATACTATAATTTAACTTTTGAAAAGTTAAATACGCAATTTTTGAGAAGGATGTTCTAAATTAAGTTGATTATCATGTACCTTTAAGACACGTGACATGATTTGCCTTATCCTTTCTATAAGTGCCTCGTAACAAGTTATTTCTATTGGATCAATTTTTATCATTTTAAATATTTACTACTTTATTATTTATTCTAAGAAAATTAAATGCAAATTGCTTTTAACTTGATTTCCCTCCCCTTTTCTCCATAATCAATACAATAGTGAATAAAAATTATTTTTACATCTTCCTATGAAATTTATTTTAAGGAAAACACAAAAAAAAAAACATATTTCAAACTATCATAATTTATTTTTCTTAATAATTATGATTTATTTTTGTTTATAAATAGAGACTGAGGGAGTAACTTCTCTATTTTAAAGGAAAACACAAAAAAATATTTCAAACTACTACTACAGTACAAGTCAACAATTGGAACATTGATTAAACAATTCAACTAACTTCACAAAAATATAATCATGAACACAACGTGTATTCATCAACTCCTATTTTGTTTTGCTTGAGGCATCACATATCAAAGGTGAGATTAAACTCTTAATACTAGTTATTAGTTGATTGTTGGTGTCAGATTTGACATCTATTTCTCTAGCTGATATAATTTTTATCATCTATGGTTTGCAAAAGCAATCATTCTCAAAGTATCCATTCTGCAAACAAGGCAAACACTTCAGCATAATCAACTCCATACTCCTATTTCTGCATGCTCATGAGTCAAAACTCCTACCTCTGCAGTGTCTAACACACTGCTACCATGAACTTCATCACTTGTTTCACTGCCTGCTTTCACTTTCTTACTCAATCTTTACATCTCCTTCATGATCACCCGACACCTCAATCTAATTTAATTTCCACCTCTTCATTTTGACTTTTATCCCAATTCCACTGAGTAGGGATACTAACACTTATATCTCTTTATTGAACCCAACAGTGAAATTTAAATATATGAAAAAACTACTGTATTGTATTTTTTTAACTCATCTCATAATCAATCAACTTCAGTTTCCTCGATCTAATCCCCAAAATAACACAACACAGTTGGTCATCATATTAAAAACATCAAATGTTTACATCACACTTCCACTAAAAACATCAAACAGAAGCAATAATTGTTTCTCTTTCCTCCATCAATTCTTGGCTGACTACAAAATCTACCCTTTTGTGCCTTTGACTGGATTTGAAAAGGTCAGAAAGGTTCAAAACACTGAGCTAAACCAACTACATATATAACAAGAAAACACAGAGGTCGAGTACAATTGATGTCCCACGACTTGCTAAGAGTGGAAAAGTTAAAAATGTGAAGATTAAAAGTGGACTTAGCTGATTTAGTTCTGCTACTTCACAAAGCTGCTCGACTTGAACTGCGGTCTGACAAAGCCAAGCTTGTTAGCCTGAATAAAGCCCTTTGTAATTCAATCACACAAAAGGTTGCTTCCACAGCCTTGAAAACATGTATACATGCTCTGACAAATGACAGAAAGTTGATGTTCATTCTTTGTGCTACAGCCATATACCAGTGAAACTTATAAGAAAGAACAAAACCACAGGACGTGCCAAATTACTAAGCCTTAATGCCAAAACTTCCTATTCCATCCACTGCAGCAACCAACAAGGATTACCTAGATTTCCTATTAACTAAGTTATCAAATAAAAAAGAACCCTATTCCAATTCCCTCCAAAAACTAATCGATTTGCAAGAGATATATGAGACAATTATCTGGAAATTTGTACAGCCGGTAAAAGCTAGTTTAGTAATTGCGAATAGCGCAGTCATCAGGAATTGTTAATTAGGGTTACCGTTATATCCAAGTTAGTTACAAAATAGGGATTGATTGATGTCACCTTCTTTGGTCAATTTCCCACACTCTCAAGTATATCTCTTTGTTGAACCCAACAATCAAATTTAAATATACCAACAAACAATTATATCTTTCTAACTCATCTCATAATAATCAATCAACTTCCATTCCATCAATCTACCATCATATAACAATTTAAAATCCTTATTTTATACAGAACTTAAGAACTACACACATCATTCCATAAGAAGAATGCAAATTCATCACATAAACCACTTCCTATCTATATCACACATCAAATAGAAGCAATAATTGTTTCTTAAGTTCTTGGCTAGGGTCCCTAACTACAACTTGATTAGATCCTACCAGGACATAAGACTCCAAACATAATAATTCCTCATGACATCCAGCCTACAACAAGGTAGAATTTATAACACTAAGAAGCATAAAGCAAAATCATCAGTTCGGTTCACACATGACCTCGGATGAAAACGATTCAGTTTGAATTTTTAAAATATAAACTTGATACATTTTTTATAAACGACTGTAACTGTGAACCTTAGTTACAATTTCCAAGTCACAGTTTTTATAAGGCATGTATGCAAAACTATAATATATGCTTCTAATATAGTTTTTAAAGGCTACTCCTCTAGAAGCAGTTTCTACAGATAAGAGCCTCTAACTTTGAGTGGAGAAAATGGCATGGAGATGTGTTAAATTTTTACAAAAATATATTCTATATAGTTTTTGTTATGTCATGAGCTTGTTTGGCTATTTTTTTTAGCAAACAGCAACTCATCACCCTATAATGCATATTTTGCTGCTGTAAATAATTACTTTTAGCCCATAGTGATGACTGTTGAACTTTATTCATTGCATATAGTACGAAAACTCTAAGTTGTAAATTTGTAATTGTAGCACTACTTAGGTTCATGAGGTGGTTTGGTATTGATGTTTCTTAGGACCTGAAGTATGAAAAATAGATTTAATTCTTCATGTCATGTCTAGATCACATGTTTGAAATTAGATTTTGTTTTTTCTGGTTTTAAAAAGAGAAATGAGAACGACCAAAGTTATTAGAGTCCACTGAAATCAGAGAACAGAACCCTTTCATTCCAATACATGTGTGGCTATGATCAAATTTTTAATGAAGTTCTTTCGGTCAAAGTCGGGTCGTTGTGATCTTGATCAACATGCATAAACCCATCGAACTAATTTACCATTTACCGTATAAAAACAATTTCATGCAGTGAACACAAGTAAAGCTGTCAATATTTCCTATAAACAAATTACAAATACTTAACCAATAAATGTTTCATGACACATTTGATCAGCAGATGTGGCATACTCTTGTTACAAATGCAGCAACCCAGTAGTTAATAATATGACAATACAACATAATTATAAATATCCAGAAAATGGTGAACGGGAATATTGAACTACCTCATTTTTCTTGATTGTCTCATCTTCTTAAGCTTGCTCACTGTCACTGTGGAGTGAAAGCAGAGACTCTGTATACGTAATCAAATGTCCATGTGCATTGTTGCCATAGGTGTTATGCTCTAGAAACTCTCCTTTGTTATTATATTTCACTACTAATCCAGTAATGCCATCAGTTCCAATAATATCACCTCTTTTTGTACAACATATAGGGATAATGTTGTGGAAGAAATCAGTAGTAAGAACAAGAGTCTTACTCCAAGATGAATGAACCTGGTATTCTTTCATCACCCATATATCAACTGTTGTAATGTTCGCCACAACCCATAGACTGAGAAATCCTTTAAATACCCATGAATCACAATAAGTCGAATCATAGTCAATATCAACTGGGAGAGGAATCTCTAGAAGTTTCCTTTCCATTAAATGAAAGGCAACAATAACACGGACATATATATCATGACGAATAGTCATCCAGTGAATAGCTCCATTGAAGAGTGACTCTACTAGGGGATAAGAACTGCAAGAGACATCACTATAAAAAGGCAAATGGGTAGTACCCACAATTTCCTTCCACGCATTAGCTCTCAATGAGAAAATCTCCAAGTGAGATAGCACACTATCATACGACAATGAAACCAACAAGTAATCATCTTTTGACCGATCATACCCAAAACCATAGAATTTGAAATATAAATTGTTACAAGACCAAGGAATTTTTTTGTGAAATCCAGTGGATGGATTCCATAGGTAGATACTCCTATGATTCTGTTGACTTTTACAGCGCAAAAGTAAAAAGCCTCTACATGAACCTTTAATTTCAATATGAGAATAAGATTGAAATGGCATAAAATTAGGGTTGAGTGAAACAGAAGCAGTATCATCGCCAAGCGATGATGCTTCAAAATCTATAGATAGAGTTTCATGAGGAGGTGAAGCTGATATGAACAGAATTCTACTCGTGTGTGGTGCGGCGGTAATTTGAAAATGTGAATTTGCAAAATGAGGGTCGAAGATAAGAGAGAACCATGACTTACAAACGCACTTGAAACGTGTAAGAGACTTGACTGGTAACCTCAGTAGGATCTGTACGATCAATTCATGAGGAAGCTGTGGATTCGTCTTCTTCTCCGTAAACCTCCGTCCCCTACAAAGGTTGTTTCTTTTCACTTTGGTCCGCTTCTTTACAAAGGTCCGCTTGACTACAAAGACCCATTTGCCGTTCATTGTTTCTGTAACCTATGGCGACTTACAAAACGACGGGAGAATTCTAGCACTAATAAATATTTATATTTTAATTTAATGGTCTTAATTGTCTTTTTGTTCCACTAAACATGCAAAAATTTATCTTATTTGTATTTTCCAATCTTAGCAATAAGCAACTTTTTTTTTTTTCCACTCAATTTTACTCTATTTTTTATTTATATTTTATATATCCACTCTTAATAAGTTCCTATCGAATTTATTAAATTACCCTTAATATTTCTAATCAAATTTCTTATTGTCATAAATATTACGGGTATTGTATATAAGTATTTTTAAAATGTAATAAAAAAAGAGATTAGACAAACAACTTTATTTTTCAAATGGGACTTGGCCTTTGAATAAAAACTGAAATTTGTACTTCTTGATAACAATACAAGATAATTTTTTGTTTCAAGTATAAATTATCTAAAACAAACAACCTACCAGCAAAAAAAAAAATTGTCTAAAATATTATAATATTTTATTCAGCAAATATCATACAAGAAAAAAAATTATTCAATATGTTAAGAATTTGTCATGGGATATCCTATTTTGTGTTGATTATCAAATTGACTTATACACTCATTCAACACCATTTTTTTTCTCTCTTCCCATCACATAACTAGCATATCACATTTATCACACCACCCTTTATTTCTTTCTCTGTGCAGAATGAATATTAGGTGTTTATGAAATATTTTCTTTATAAACACCTCCAATCAGGACACTTTTTATAACATGTATTTTTACGGGCACAAGTTAACATTAAATTTTCAATTACTAACAATCCAACTAACTTCACATCACATAATCCAAAATAATCAGCACATAATCCACTAGAAGCCATAAATTTTCAATTACATACCATTCTGTCCTGCATTACACTCCAAAAACAGAGATCCAAGCGAATTTAAAGAAAGCCTACTAATATAGTACAACAAGTCAATAATTGGAACATTGATTAAACAATTCAACTAACTTCACAGCACATAATCATGAACACAACAAGTATTCATCAAATCCTATTTTGTCTTGCTTGACACATCACATAACAATGGTGAGATTAAACTCTTAATACTAGTTATTAGCTGATATAATTTTCATCATCTATGATTTGCAAAAGCCTCCATTCTCAAAGTATCCATTCTGCTAACAAGGGAAACACTTCAGTATAATCTACTCCATGCTCCTATTTCTGCATGCTCGCGAGTCACAACTCTTACCTCTGCAGCGTCTAACACACTGCTATCATGAACTTCATCACTTGTTTACTGCCTGCTTTCACTTTCTTGTTCAATTTGTACATCACTTTCATGATCACCCGACGCCCCAATCTAATTTAATTTCCACCTTTTCCTGTTGACTTTCATCCCAATTCCACTGAGTTGCTTGTTATAATTTCACATCCCTGTTCACAATAATCCTTTTAGTATTTAGATGTGAGAAAAAGGCAAAAGGCAAAAAGGTTAGGGCAAATTTCAACAATTATTAGGGTCAAAGTGAATATTTTAAATTTCAAAACTATAGAGTAACAATCAAACAATGGTGTCTTTGATTCTCTATTCAATGCTTGATATAGATCAAACATGTGTTACACATTCAAATACCCTAAAATGCTCTACGGAGAGGTTTACGCAACAACAATGCTCTTTTGGAGTTTGATTCAGAGCTTGCCAAGGTTGGTGACCAGTTTAAAACATTGTCTAGTTTACTACTTCAAACCAAAAAATAAATCCTCTTTTGGAATTAGTACTGACTCATTATACAAATGCATTCAAACACACAGTACTCTGCAAATACAGCCACCAAGAGTTCAAAATACGATATAAATATCAAGTAAATAGTGAAGGAGAATATTTCACAACCTCGTTCTTCGTATTTGTGCCGTTTTCTTAAGCTTGTTCATTGTCACCACTAGGAAGTGAAATTAGAGACTTTGTATAGATAAAAAGGATTATAACACTAGAAAGCATAAAGTAAAATCATATAAGATTTGTAATTGTTTCTTTTTAATGAATTGCTTCGAGTCAAATACGTGTAATTGTGATCTTGATCTTGACCAACATGCATAAATTCATCAGAATAGTTTACCATTGAAATTTTTTTTAAGTACTGGCCACAAGCCCACAACATACATCATAACTCAATCTAGTTACACATGCATAGATAAAAGTAAATCACACAAACAAAGATGTCAATATCTCCAATAAACATATAACCAATAGTAAACAAATATACATTTCATGACATATTGGATCAACTCATGTGGCATACCAGCTCATGTAACAAATACAGTAAAACATATATTACTCTACAAATGCAGCCACCCAAGATCACAAAATACAACATAATTATAAATATCAAGAAAAAGTAAAGAAGAATATTTCAAAACCTCATTCTTCTTGTTTGTGTCATCTTCCTAAGCTTGTTCACTGTCAGGAGGGAGTGAAAGCAAAGACTCTATATAGAGAGCCATTTGGGATCCATATGGATCGTTACAATATGAGTGATACTCTAGCAACTGTCCTTTATCATTATACTTCCCCAATCCATTCAAACTAGCTATTCCAATAATATCACCGCTTTTTGTAGAACGTAAAGGGGTAAAGTACTCATTGGGAATGACATCAAGAGGAAGAACAATAGTTTTAGTCCAAGAGGAATGCACTTGGTACTCTTTCATTACCCATATTTCAACTATATTATCATCCATAGCCCATACACTGAGAAATTCTCCAGATACCCACAAACCACAATCATCAAGTATATAGTAAAAATCATCCGGCAAATGAATATCTAACAGTTTCCTTTCCCTTAAATCAAAGGCAATAATAACAGCCTCTTCTAGATCATCATGACCATAACCAAACCAATGAAGAGTCCCATTAAAGAGCAACCCAGCTTTGACATCTTCGAGGGAAATTATATAATAGTCGTGAGTATCCTCAATTTCTTTCCATGTGTTAGTTTTCAATGAGAAAAACCCCAAATGTGACAACAAAGTAACACATGAGTCAGAATCATCATAGGACATTGAAACCAGCAAGTAATCATCTGTTGAGTGGTCATACCCAAAACCATAAAAAAAATTGTCCTCTAATTTGGAAGAAAAAGGAGACAGAGGTATTTTTTTGTGAAATCCAGTGGATGGATTCCATAAGTAGATATCATAAATCCAGTGTTGATCGTAACAGTGCAAAAGTAAAAAGCCTCGGCATGATCCTTTAATTTCAATATGAGGATAAGATTGGAATGGCGGCATAAAATTAGGGTTAAGTGAAACAGAAGAACTATCATAGTGAAGTGGTGATGATTCAAAATCTATAGATAGAGTTTCATGAGGAGCTGAATTTGATATGAACATAATCTTAGGAGTGTGTTTTATGGCGGTAATTTGAAAATGTGAATTTGCAAAATGGGAATCTGAGATAAGAGAGAACCATAACTTACAAACGCATTTGAAACGTATAAGATACTTCACTGGTAACCTCAGCAGAATTTGAATGATCAATTCATGAGGAAGATATTGCAGTGTGTTCTTCTTCGTCGTCTCCATCATGTGCCTTTCTCCTCTGCTATTGTTGGGTTAATTGATTTACTAGTTTCTAGGATGATGATGATAATAAAATATATATTTAATTTATATAAACCGCCATTCAAAAATTATTCAATACTTGTGTTCAAAATAATATATGTATGTTATTTTAAACATGAGTCCAATAATATACTCTCTCCGGTCAAACACTTCAAATTTTTGTCATTATTATAAACAAAAGTTAAATACTTTTAAATTAATTAATATTGTTATTCTTAGTATACCCTTACTTTCCAAAAGGTGCATGTCATTTCCAAGAAAAAGAAGGATACAATATAGTAAACTTATTCATATTTTATATATTAAATAAAAAATATTAATTACACTTAACTAAATTCCTTAAACACCGCGTAAACAATTTTTTTTCTTATAAATATGACCAGAGAGAGTACCAATATACATTTTGTATTGTGTTTCAAAATATATTCATTAAATCATATTATACCACATTATTAGATGGATGCATGTCTAAAAAACCTTTAAAATATAAATAATGATATTTTCAATGTAAATTATACTTTTATTTTAGCTAATTAACATCATCCTAGAATGACTAATTAACATCACCCTAAATAATAACACTCGAGTAGTTAATGAACTTCACCAAAAAATGAATTTTGAGAGAATTTAGATTCGATTTCTGCGTGGAACAATTTCTTAAACAAAGTTTACTTCTCTCGCGGCCAAACTCTGACCGACTAGAACCCCTCCCTAGGATATGCAAAGAAATTAGAGTATTGATTTTTTTTTAATTGTATTTTCAAACAAACCAAACCAAAAATCAAACAAAACATATGTATATTTCATTGGTTTGGACTTTTTATTTTTTTTTGGTACAAAAAAAAAATTGATCAAACCAAGCTTGAGCTATTAAAACACACATTATCAATCCTCCATTGAACCCCAAAAAACCTTCAAGTTGGTTAAATTGATTAAAAAAATTGTTCAACTATATTTTTCTGCATATATTATTAAGCACCCCGAGTATTTTTCAAAATGCGGGTATGAGATAAGTACTATAGTACCTTACCTCTACCCATTGTTATCCCTACTTAAAAAAAATTAAAATAAAATTAATATTGTCGCATGATTTAGTTATTTTTCATTAATTTTTTTCTCTTCATACGTGCTATGTGTTTAAATAGTTTTTTTTTTGTTTGTGTGCAAGGAAGAATTTCTCCGGTTAATTTCATGTGTTAGTGGGTTAAAAAAGAAGCTGATGTATCTTGTAATAAGACAAAATCCATAAAAGAAAAGTACTCACTTTTATTTATAATTTTATTATAAAATTAGTAAAGCTAGAGGGAGTAAATTGCAAAAGAAAATAAGTGAACTTTAGGTTTAATCACGGGTGTAAATGGTTTAGATAAAATTGATCATGATCAAACTGACTAAATTAAATAAAAAAAGATTAACTAATTTTGTTTGATTTGAAATTATTGTTGAACTTTATTCATTGGAAAAACTTTTAAATGACTGCTTTCATATGTATTTTCCACATATGATGGCCAATGAACCCTTCATACCATGTTTCATTTTTTCATTCACTCAACCATCAAAATACCGTTTTGTCTTGTTTTCATTGTGCATCAATGAAGCATGTATACAGAGTGTGCTTGCCTCATTGGATAATTCAATATTAGGGGCTATCAAGAAAGAATGTATGTACTACTATATAATAACATGGATCATTCCATAACATTTTAAAGAAATGACCATTTAGAAAGAAAACTTGCATAGCTGATAGCTTGTTTCGATTCTATCACGCTTCTGGTGAGCAGTTTAGATTATCATACAGGAAGCTAAACCTGTGAATCACCTCTACAAAGCAGAGTAATAGAAGCCATATTATCTCCAATCTTATGAAAACACATGCTGATTGAAATGATAGTGCAATAATCTAAATTGTGTTGGCAGCATAAATTTATATTGGTTGATCAACTGATATGATACAGCATCAACATAGACCCGACTACATGCAACTTATGTAACAGGAAAGTCCGACGGAACCTCTCTTCTATGTAAGTTAGGTGGACCAAACAAGTCCTGCCTCTATGTGATGTAGAGAGTTCGACCGAGTCTGCACATGGCTTACCAATGGGAATAAGAGTTTTGAGCATTAAAATTATTATTAATTCTCACTGAAGTTAATAATGTGATCCAAGATTAGCTTAGTTACCAAGCAAATGAAAGACCATAGTTGATTATGCTCTAGTACAATATTAGTATTTCTTACTCTGATGTACACATCAGGAAACCTACGTAGAGTACAGGACATGCAGGTATGTGCAATTTTAACAAAAAGCTATCTAGTTAGTTAACAGTGACTCTTCACCATAGAAATGCAGTGAATATCAACTTTATTCATAGGAATGGCAAGGGCCAAAGTTATCAGAGTCCACTGAAAATAGAGAACAAACAGAGCAATACAAGAATTTCAAGTAATGACAACATCGTACTTTAGAACTAAATCAAATTACACATGCGTAAATAACAGTGAATCACACAAACAATTAAAGGTATCAACCTTTTCAACAAACGTATTCCAAATAGTTTACCAATAAATATTTCATGACATATTACATCAGCTCATGCTACAGATGCAGCCACCTAAGAGTACACAGTACAATATAATTATAAATATTAGGAAAATAGTGAAGGATTATAATTTGTAACCTCATTCTTCTTGTTTGTGTCATCTTTTTAACCTTGCTCACTATCACCGGGAAGTGAATGCAGAGACTCAGTATACATAGCCACTTTGGATCCACGATCACCTTTAAAATAGGAGGGATGCTCCAGCAATTGTCCTTTGTCATCAAACTTCACCAATCCATTACCCCAATCGCTTCCAATAATATCACCACTTTTTGTACAACATGTTGGGGAAAAGCAACCAGTGGGTATGACATCAATAGAAAAAACAAAAGCTTTAGTCCAAGATGAATGCACGTTGTATTCTTTCATCACCCATATTTCAACTATATCATCCCGCATAGTCCACAAGCTAAGATATTCTCCAAATACCCACAAATCACATTCTAAAGGTTCATGCTCAAGATCATCCGGCAAAAAAATGTCTAAAAGATTCCTTTCAAATCAAAGACAACAATAACAATCATCGATAAATCAAGATGAAAAGCCAACCAGTGAATAGCCCCATTAAAGAGCGACCCTAGCTTGAAATAATCAAAGGCATTCATGTAAGGGAAGTGAGTACCCTCAATTTCGTTCCAAGTATTATCTCTCAACGAGAAAAACTCCAAACGTGAATAATAATCACCATCTAAGTTATAAGCTAAGTTTCTATCACAGGACATTGAAACTACCAAGTAATCATCTCTCGACTGATCATACCCAAAACCATATAGATAACAGAAATAATTGTCGACGAGAAATTTGGAATCTATAGGAGACAAAGGTATTTGTTTGTGAACTCGAGTGGACGGATTCCATAGGAAAATAGCTGTAGAGCAGCGCAAAAATATAAAGCCTCTACATGAATATTTAATTGCAAGAAGAAAATAATAGTGGGGGTGGGGACGCAAAAAATTAAGGCTTAGTGAAGTAGAAGCAGAATCATCAGTAATTGATGCTTCAAAATCGATAGATCGTGTTTCAAGATCGGGAGTTGATATGAACAAAATTCTACGACTTTGTGCAGCGGTAATTTCAAAATGTGAATTTGCAAAACGAGTATCAGAGATAAGAGCTAACCATGACTTACGAACGCATTTGAAACGTAAAAGAGACTTAACCGATAACCTTAGCAGAATTTGAATGATCAAGTCATGAGGCACATACAAAGTATTTTTCTCCATTCTTCTTCCTCCTTTGAAATAGAATTATGTTCCCAACTCTTGATTTAGTTGGTAGGGTGGTGGTGGTGATGAAGACTCATTTGCTGCCAATCGTGAATTGATTTTGCAACGTATACATTATAGGAATAGGAAGTATTATACCCTATAATTAACGTTTTAAATGAGTCAAGTGAATCAAATTTGACAACTAGAATCAGTTTCTAATTAGTATTATATAAATTACGCTTAATTTTTGTTCATTTGCATTTATGATAATAAAAACTCATCAATACTCTACATTTAAATACAAACAAAAGTCAAAATGTATTTGATTTGAATTTAGACAAAATAGATTTTGACTTTTGTTTATGCTTCATTTATTTTAAAATTATTTTTGATATTCTAGTTATGTTTACGTGTATACTGTTCTCAATTTTTTTTAAAAAAAATATTGATTATTTTTTGGTTGAAAATGGAATAGTTATTTTAGTTTAACTTTTACGAATCGAAGAAAGAAAAAAACATAGTGTTAATCACCATTTTTTTCCCTTTTATTTATCATTTTTTTAATTTGTGTGAAATAGTTAGATCCCACGATTATTGTGAGGAAAAGATATATCACTGTGATTCTTCTAGCAACTTTCAGTGTTAATCCACATTCAGTGTTAATCCGATTAATACTATGTTATGCTATTAAATCTATTGTTAGAAGCTAAAAGCCTTTCCATTAAATTAGCACACACATTACACTTTTAGAATCTTGAACCCCATAGGTTAAAGTATAAAAACCAATGTTTTCATGTCAGTTACTGTATTCCACTATGAAGTATGGACACAGACACGGACACCAGATACGACACGGACACGTCGAGACTAATAATAATTTAAGAAAATGACATAATTAAGTGTAATAATAAGTGTCGGTGTTGTGTCAGTTTCCGACATCGACATGTGTCCGACACGAGACACAGCCAATCCAAAGAGTGTCCATGCTTCGTACATATTCCAAATTCCAGGTCTTGTGTACATGCTATACTGTATGAGTCCAAATACCAAATTGCAAGAGTTTTCTTTATCAAATGACAGGTTTTGCATTTGACTAAATAAGCTATATATCTTCTTTGGTCGATGCCACCTTCTTTGGTCAATTTCCCACACTCTCAAGTATACCTTCTTTGGATGAATTTCCACACTCTCAACCCCGTTACATCCTTGGGATGTTTTCTTGCCTCTCATCTCCAGATGACCCTAAGCATTTACATTATGCACTTTCATGAAACAATGCACCAGAGGACAAGCACATCAAAATACATTCACAAAAAAAAAAATATGTAGAAAAGAAACACAAATCAAACAAGCTATATATTAGTGTCATCCAATTGAGAACTGATTCCAATTATGATCTACTTCCCCGCCCATTCCAACTGTAGTACAAATTTACAACGAACTAAAGTAATAATTAGTTGGTAAAGGCAACAATAGAGGATCTTTTCCTTAAGGATATGATATCACAATAACTTTGTATACTCCGATACCATTTCATTCTAAGCATTGTAGATTATTTTCTATTGGCACAGACATATACAATAGCCGTATCCAAATACATCGACAACAAAATTAGAAATGTCCTTAAAATCACATCAATTGCAATGACTTGGAATGCACACGCCAGCATATGGATTCTGTTGTTTCTTCCATATCCTTCTTCTGACTATGGCTTCTAAATTATCTATGATAAAAGACAGTTATATTAGTATAGAGACTTGAGAAATAAACTACATGAAATCTTCAAATATAAGCAACATTTTTTTGTAAATAGATTATATGCCACTCTTTCCACGTAGAAACAGGTTAGCCAGAAATTTACAATTGTCAGCTCTAATAGAAAAGATCCCAACATAAATAGTTAACGAGGTGATTTGATTTCGAAGTTTGTAATGATATCTAAAAGCCTTCAAATTCATTTAACAGATTATTTATAATTCACTACATTGACATTGGTTTTTTTCCTCTCTTTTTTGTGGTTTGAAACAGAGAACTGATAAGAGACCAAGTTATTAGAGTCCACCAAAATTAGAGAGCATAACCTTCTTTTTCAAACACATGTGGCAATGATCACTTTTTTTAATGATGTGCTTTGAGTCAAAGTCATGTAATTATGATTTTGATCTTAATCAACCTACAAAAACTCACGAGACTAACTTACCATATAAAACAATCTCAGGCAGTGATAAAACACACTGTACATTAGAACTCAATCCAATTAAACGTGCATAAATAGCGGTGAATGACACAAACAATTAAAGTTGTCAATATTTCCAATAAGCATATTACAAATAGTAAAACAATATATGTTTCATGACATATTGAATCAACTCACATAGCATACCAGCTCATGTGGCAAATGCAGTAAAAACATATTTGATGGAATATTATTATAAATATCTAGAAAAGGCGAAGAATATTTCACAACCTCATTCTTCTTGTTTGAGTCATCTTCCTAAGCTTGTTCATTGTCGGGGAGTGAAAGCAAAGACTCTGAATACAAAGCCACTTGACATTCATCGTTATCATTCAAATAGGAGTGATACTCTACCAACTGTCCTTTGTCATTGAACTTCGCCAAAGTAAAACCATATGTTCGAATAATAGCATCACTATATGTTCCAATAATATCACCACTTTTTGTTGAACATTTTGGGTAGAAGAATTTAGGGGAAATGGCATCCAAATAATGAACAAAAATCTTTGTCCAAGGCGAATCTGCTTTATATTCTTTCATCACCCATACCTCAAGTCTAAGTTCATCGTCCAAATCTTCTGACAAATAATACACAGCCCAAAGACTGAGAGAGTCTCCAAATACCCACAAACCAAATTCGTTCATTTCACGGTCAAAATCATCTGGCAAATGCATATTAAAAAGTTTCTTTTCCAATAAATCGAAGGCAACAATAACATACTGTCGTAATTCACGACAACTCCAAGTGCAGCAGCGGCCGATTATAGTTATATTCACATGACATTGTAACAAGCAAGTAATCATCTGTTGAGTGGTCATACCCAAAACCATAGAAAACAGTGTAAAATTGTATACCTTCTGAATCGGAAGCAAAAGGAGACAAAGGTATATTTTTGTGAAATCCAGTGGATGGATTCCACAGGTAGATATCATAATTCTGCATCTGTTGACAGAAACAGTACAAAAGTAAAAAGCCTCTACCTGAACCTTTAATTTCAACATGAGAATAAGACTTGGAATGCATAAAATTAGGGTAGAGTGAAACAGAAGCACTATCATCGTGAAGCGATGATGATGCTTCAAAATCTATAGATAGAGAGTTACGAGGAGGTGAAGTTGACATGAGCAGAATTCTACGAGTGTGTGTTTCGGAGGAAAGTTGAAAATGTGAATTTGCAAAATGGGGATCAGAGATAAGAGAAAACCAAGACTTACAAACGCACTTGAAACGAACAAGAGACTTGACTGGTAGCATTAGTAGGATTTGGGTGATTAACTCAAGAGGAAGATATAACAATGTCTCCTTCTTCTTTTTCTCCTCTATGCTTCTTCTTCCTCTGCGACGGTTATTTCTCTTCATTTTGGTCCACTTGATTTAGTTTGAAGGTATATGATATGATCCAAGGTTAGTCTCCTCGTTTGTTTATATAATAATATATACTGACGGATCGATTCTAGTGTAGTATTAAATACTTCATCGCACCTATTAGTATTACAGTAAATTCTATCATTATTATTATTAATGGAAATTGCTAGCGGATGCATTGTCTATTGTCTCTTTAGAGATAAAATACGATAATTAAATGTATATAAGAATTTGTGCGGTTAACATTTTGAAAATATGAAAAAAATAGACCAGACTGTTGGGAGTGATCCGTTTTAATTTATCAAAAAGGAGAATGTTAACATGTGTCCTAAAGGGCACATGTTAAGGAAGTAAATTTAGAAAGTATTTATTGAAAATAGTTGTACATTTTATCTCTCTATCATTAAATTTCTTGCATCATTAAATGTACAATTTCTATATTAAGTTATCTTAACATGTGCCCTTAGGGCACACATTAACATGACCATATCAAGAAAAATGAAAACATAATACTCCCTTCGGTCATTTTTATAAGAGATAATTCATTTTTTAAATTCATTGCAAAATTGATGTATTTGGTCTATATTATAGCCAAAATATATTAATTATTGAATGAATATAAAAATCAACTGTCTATTATAAAAAGATCTGATAGAGAGTAATTTGGAATATGTGTTTTTGTATTTCCCTTCAAAAAAGTTTTATGGGAAGATGTACAAATAATTTTTTTCGGTTATTGCTTATTAATAAAGGTGGAGAGAGAATATGTAAAAATAATTTGTGAAAAATAGAAATTTTAGATTTTTCTCTTATAATTTGGGACAAATAGAGTAAATCAAAGTTGATATTGTAGGTACATTATAACAAATTATAAAGTTGTTACAACCATAATCTTTAAACTCTCCATTTTACACTTTACTCACTTTATAATTCAAATTTAAAAAGTCGTTTTTTACCACTATACGCTATTCACATAATCTATTTTGGTCATAAATTTTTTATTAATATATAAAAATAAATGTTAGCAAATAAAATATTCTTCAATTTGTCTTGATAAAAATTTTCATTTTTTTTATAATAAATAATTAAATATATCATTAATCAAAGTTGTGCATTGACATATGTATAATGACTAAAAGCGACACTTAAAAAATAACAGAAGAAAATATTTTCAAGCTGAGGCATACAATCACATTGAACATTTGAAATACATTAAGTTTGAATAAAAAAAAGGGTGCTGTTAACATGTGCCCTATATGCACATGTTAAGATATCTATAATTAGAAATTTGTATTTAATATTACAAACGAATTTAATGCTTAAAAGATATAGTACACATGTTTCGAGACAATGTTTCTATATTTGTATTTTTAACATGTGCCTTAGGTGCACATGTTAACATTTGCCTAAAAAAAATTCCATTGATTTGGTTGAAAATGCATAGAAATCATAAACTATGTTTTTTTTTCTTCCATTCGTAAAAGGCAAAGTAAAATAACTATTCCATTTTCAACAAAAAAAATAAAAATCAATTTTAATAATTAATGAAATACATTAGGTTGTGTATTGACATTTGACCTGTTTCCCAATGTTACAGACCTGATTCTGTAGGTATAATCACATTGTTACGCAGTACTTTATGAACTAAGTTCCAACTATTCCAAGCTTTAATGGCGGACCTTTCGATTTGGCTAGGCATCTGGATATTTTCATTCCAAATTTTATCATTACATTATGCCACTCTTTAATGTACCAAAAAAAACATAGCTACTCTTTCAACCGTATCACTATCCTTGTTGCTCCACAGAGCGAAAATACGATCCATAGTAGTAGTTTGCTGGTACACACATTGTTATGTAAAATCGAAGAAAGACCAGATGTACACCAACTGTCACGAGCTAATGTACAGTTAAAGAGCACATGAATCTCATCCTCAATCTCCTCATCACACTTGAAACAGTTAAAAGTACACTCTATTCGCCTATGTAACAATTGATAACGAATCACGAATGTTTTAACTTGAATGTTCTTTCAACGATGATTTATTTTTTAAGAAAGTAAATGGATTAATAATATGTTATGCTTTTAAATTCATTGTTAGAAGCTAAAAGCATTTCCATTAAATTAGCACACACATTACACTTTTAAAATGTTGAACCCCATAAGTTAAAGTATCAAAACCAATGTTTTCATGTCAGTTACTTGATTCCAAATTCCAAGTCTTGTGTACACGCTACTATTGTATGAGTCCAAATACCAAATTGCAAGAGTTTTCTTTATCTCAGATAATGAAATAGATCATCTGCCCTGTGTCTGAGAAATGTATCAAAAAGATTGTTAAATTTCTCCTTTCCACTATTCTCAATTTTTCATTCTTATATCATTGAACTTGCAAACCCTGAATCTTACTTTTTTTCCATGAAAATTTGTTAAATGACTTTAAATCATGGTTTATAAGATTCCACTCATTCAATTTTGGAAGGGCTTTTGAAATTTTCAAAAAATATGCTGTCATTTTAGCAGCTTGTGAAGAGTGTATAAGATGGAGGGAATGAAAACTTTTGCGCAACACATATAAATACGACCACCAGGAAAGAACTTCAAGTGGAATAAAAATGCCGCATTCATTCTTAACATTTGATTTAAGGTGAGGCATACAACCAGTTCAGAACCAGATCATTAAACAGGTCAAATGACAGGTTTCGCATTTGACTAAATAAGCTATATATCAACTATTTTTTTTCTCTTTGGATATTAATTTTGAATAGTTAAAAACCAGATCAGGACTTTGAAAAAACAGTTTTTAAACTAGTTAAAAGCCAAAGAATCAGATTTTGAACTGTTTAAAATAAGTTCAACACCAAAAAACAGTTGGGTAGGAGTACTAGTTCAGCTCAGTTTGGTTCATAGTAAGATTTGCAGATGTGCTATTCGGTTGAAACCTGTACAGTTTGAAAAAGTGAAACATGATGCAGTTTTTATAAACCACTGTTTTCCTTTTTTCAATTTGCAAGTCATGTTTCTATAACGCATGTATGCAAAACTATAATACACACTTTTAATATAGTTTTTGAAGACTGCTTCCTCTAGAGATATTCCCTACCAATATGACTCTGCAAACTTAAGTTGAGAAAGGCCATACAGATGTGTAAAATTTTAAACAAAAATCTATGCTGTTTTTGTTATGCCCTGAGCCTGTATGACTATTTTTTAGTAAACAGTGACTCTTCACCTGATATTGCATTTTTTGCTGCTATAAATGATTACTTTTATCCCATAGTGACCACTTATGATCTTTATTCATTATGAAGACCCTAAGTTGCAATTGTAGTAGCACTATAAGGTTCATGAGGCGATTTGATTTTGATGCTTCTAATGATCTAAAGTCTTCAAAATTCATTTCAATGTTAATGTGTAGTTCATTAATTTGACATTAGTTTTTTTCCTAGTTTGAAACATAGAAATGGCAGGGACCAAAGCGAAACTCAGAACAAAATACCAGTGAATCACACAACAAAGTTGTCAGCATTTTCAATAAACATATTTCAAATGTTTGACCAATAAACATTTCATAACATATTCCATTAACTCATGTGGCATACCAACTCATATTACAAATGCATTCAAACACATAGTATCCAACAAATGCAGCCACACAAGAGTTCATAATACAATATAAATAAATATCAAGAAAACAGTGAAGAAGAATATTTCATAACCTCATTCTTATTGTCTTAGTCATTGTCTTCTTAAACTTGCTCACTGTCACCTCGCTCAGGGAGTGAAAGTAAAGACTCTGTATACACAGCCATTTCGTATCCACCTCGCTTGTCACTATCAAACAGATACTCTAGCCACTGTCCTTCGTCATCATACCTCGTAAATCCACAAGCATCATCGGTTCCAATAATATCACCACTTTTTGTAGAGCATAAAGGGAAAAAGAACTCACTAGGAATGAAATCAATAGGAAGAACAAGAGTCTTAGTCCAAGATGACTGCACTGTGTATTCATTCATCACCCATATTTCAACTGTACCGTTATTTTTATGATAATCCATAACCCATAGACTGAGAAATTCTCCAAATAACCACAAATCACATTCATAATAGACATACATGCGGCCAAAACCATCTGGAAAAGGAATGTCTGAAACTCTCCTTTCCATTAAATCAAAGGCAACAATAACATCCATCGATAAATCTTGACGAATAGCAGACCAATGAATAGCTGTATTATAGAACAACCCTGCTCTGAGCCTATCGGTGGCATTCCTATAAGGAAAGTGAGTACCCTCGATTTCTTTCCACTTATTATCTCTCAATGAGAAAAACTCCAAATGTGATGAAACATCACCTAATTTGGGATAAAAACACATTAAGATAACCAAATATTCATCTCTTGATTTGTCATACCCAAGACCACATAAATCATTTGGATGTACACCAAAACTATAAGAACACAAAGGTATTTGTTTGTGAAATCCAGTGGATGGATTCCATAGGGTGAAGTGATAGCCACAATTCAAAAGTATAAAGCCTCTACATGAACCTTTAATTACAATATCAGAAAAAGGCTCCTGAAGCAGAAATGTAAGGTTCCTTAAAACAGAAGCATTATTGTTTATGTCAAGCGATGTTTCAAAATCTATAGATCGAGGTTCATGATTTACTAGGTACGCAATTCTACGAGTCAGAGTGTGCGTTGCAGAGACAAGTTGAAAATGTGAATTTGCAAAATGAGAATCAGAGATAAGAGAAAACCAAGACTTACAAACACACTTGAAACGTATAAGAGACTTTACCGGTAACCTCAGCAGAATTTGGATGATCAGTCAAGAGGAAGATAAAGCGGTGGATTCGTCTTCGTCTTGTTCATTTGGGTCCACTAGATAGAAACTGCTTCGAGTAAAACCCTAATCTTACTTACAAGGGATTCCAAGTTCTGATAATAATAGTAAAGTACACTCTGTCTTCAAAGGACATATTTTTTTAGCGGGATTTTGGTATGATTGGCGCGCTTCTTTTGTTTAATCTAAAACCTAACTATTTTTTTTTATTTTGTTTGGATTTCCTTGTTGTGATTAGGGATGATAATTTTACTTTATTTGTTCGTTGAGATTTTAAACCTACCCCTATTATCAGGTGATATTAGTCGAACTGGGTAAACAATTTATCGGTGTTCTTTATCGCTTTTATAGTTTTAGCTTTTGTGTGGTTAAGTTGCTTATTTTCATTTTGATTCAGTTGCTTGATTTATTTGCTCCACACACTCAAGGATTAATCGAGTTCACAACAGAAAATAATATTTTTTATACTATATAAATATTAAGTATACAAGTTCCAATGTAATTTTAATAAATTTAGCTTCCTTAACAAGTGTTATGGAGTACTAATTAACATTTCCTAATAAAAATGTTTAATGGATGTAATCTGTTGTATAAAATAATTTTATACGGGCCTTTTGAAAATCAAACATTTATCCATGTCGTAATTTTTTTTGGTTACATGAGAGAAAAAGAAAGAAAAAAAAAAGCAAACCAAAAGTTAGGAAAGACTACTCCCTTACCACAGACACGCCAGTAGCATCAGCATGAAGCAACCTGACTAACTCATTAGGTGGTTCAACAAGCGTCACTAGAGGAGAATTCGACGAAGCTCCTAACTTGGCCAAAAGATCAGCACACAAACCCCTTTCGAAGTGTATGCTCGAACACCACATTCCAAGCTCTACTTCTCAACTGTCTAATATGCTGCATCTCATTAGCAAAGTTGTGATAGGGAAGGACCCCCTCTTTGATCAAGGTGACAGCATGTAAAGAAACAAACAACATTTCTGAATCCCTTGTTCCAGCATAATTTCAAACCACGGAGAACCGTCATAATCTCGACATATAAAATATTGGACTGCACCGCCGTCCCATAGAAACCTCCAAGGAAATCTCCCGCATTATTGTGTATCAGATCCCTGATCCCTGCAGTATGCATCGAGCCTAAAAGGCTTCCGTCAACATTCACGCAAACAGTCACTTTTCAGGGCGCGACCAGGACACATATCGAAGGTTGACATTCCGGGCCGAATCCACCAACTGAGTATCAAAGGTAGACTCACAGAAGGAACTCAAGGAATGAATCTTTGCAACACTATCATGAACGCTTTCTTTATGGCCGTTGAAAAAAAAATCATTTCGCGCACACCACACCACCCACATAACTATTAGAGCGAGGGTTCCGTGAGATACACAAACTCGTCTGCACCAAGCAAAAAGGTCCCCATTCTGAAGAGAGGACAAAATATTCTCCAATCTGCAAGCTTTCCAAATACAAACAGCGGCTACGCACCAGAACAAACAATGTTGAATGGTTTCAGACCCTATCAGTGGTTGTCATATTTTCTTTACTACTATTTATTTATAGGCTTTGTCTAACATGCACCACTTATCCATAAATTTTTTAATTTTTTTTTAAAATCATTTGATATGTTATTGAGCCGCATCAAAATTAACGGTATTCAATAAAAATTCATAAACCGTTAATTTTGATGGGTCTCAATAACATATCAAATAATTTTCATTTTTTTAAAAAATTTGAATGAACAATCTATATGATATAAACTTTCAATCCAACAGTCGATTTTATAAAATTTGTATTCGTCATAGTGTTATCGACAAGTGGTGCATGACAAGTGGTGCACCATGCACCACTTGATCAAGTTGTTCACATTAGAACTCGCCTTTATTTATACTCAAATTTTTAATTTCATCGTTTGACTCATATAGTAGAGAAAATACTGCATGTTTCTAATATGTTGCATACAGAGATTAAAGCAATATAAGCCCTCAATATATTGTAGATTTGAATATCAACATTCAACAACAGCAAACAAACTAACAGAAACACAAATAACTGTTAAAGAACATACTATCAGTACTCTCCATTGAACCCCACAAAACCTTCAAAGTTGATTATAGCCCTCAAGTATTGTCTAAACCATATTAGTGATTTAAAGCTTGAGGAATTTAGCAAGAATGGAAATTTCATCTTAGTTATGTCTAAATTGTCACTTAAGGCTTTTGTGATCTTCTTTACCGAATTTCAGCTTAAAACTACAAATCAAATTTGAGCCTACATATCTCTAAATTGATAACAAACTTGTTTCACTATCTTTTTTCTGCATAATTATGCAGCAAGCAAGCACCTGAAATGCCATATGTAAGCCTCAATAAACAACTTCATTTAGCTCCTTAATTCAACACCTAAGGACTCAAATGTCTAGGCAGTCATCATGCTTCTTCTCCAGCCCATGTACTTTCGCAATGTCTTGACACACCGAAGGTATAGTTCTTGAAATTCCAAGCTTTTTTACAGCTTAACTTATTGATTTTTGGCTAAACATTAAAATCCTAAAAGCCTTTACTACCAATTTATGAACTAACTCATTAGGGATACTAATACTTATATCTCTTTAATGAACCCAACAGTCAAATTTAAACTAAATATATCAACAAACTACTGTATTATATTTTTCTAACTCATCTCAGAATAAATCAACTTCCGTTTCGTCGATCTAATCCCCAAAATAGCAAAACACAGCTGCTCATCATATTAAAAACATCCAATGTCTACATCACACTTCCACTAAAAACATCAAACATCATACTTCCACCAAGAAAGAATACAAATTCATCGCATAAATCACTTCATCTTACATCACACTTCCACTAAAAACATCAAACAGCAGCTATAATTGGTTAAGGAGACTACAAAATCTACCCTTTTGTGCCTTTGACTGGATTTGAAAAGGTCAGAAAGGTTCAAAACACTGAGCTAAACCAACCATAGAGGTCGAGTACAGTTAATGTCCCACGACCTGCTAAGAGTGGAAAAGTTAAAAATGTGAAGATTAGAAGTGGACTCAGCTGATTTAGTTCTGCTACTTTACAAAGCCGCTCGACTTGAACTGCGGTCTGACAAAGTCAAGCTTGTTAGCCTGAATAAAGCCCTCTGTAATTCCATCACGCAAAAGGTTACATCCACAGCCTTGAAAACATGTACACATGCTCTGACAAATAACAGGAAGTTGATGTTCATTCTTTGTGCTACAGCCATATACCAGTGAAACTTATAAGAAAGAACGAAACCACAGGACATGACAAATTATTAAGCCTTAATGCCACAACTTCATATTCCATCCACTGCAGTAACCAACAAGGATTAGCTAGATTTCCTATTAACAAAATTATCAAATAAAAAAGAACCCTATTCCAATTCCCTCCCAAAACTAATGGATTTGCAAGAGATATATGAGAGAATTATCTGGAAATTTGTACAGCCGGTAGAAGCTGGTTTAGTAATTGTGAATAGTGCGGTCATCAGGAATTGTTAATTAGGGTTAGCGTTTTATACAAGTTATTAGTCACAAAATAGGGATTGATTGATGTCACCCTCTTTGGTCAATTTCCCACACTCTCAAGTATACCTTCTTTGGATGAATTTCCACACTCTCAACTATCAACAACCCCCCCGCCTTACATCCTTGGGAAATTTTCTTGCCTCTCATCTCCAGATGACCCTAAGCATTTACATTTTGCACTTTCATGAAACCAAGCACCAAAGGACGAACTCATCAAAATAAGTTCACAACACAGAATATGTATAAAAGAAACACACATCAAACAAGCTATATATTACATCAGATCATGTGGCATATTGGATCATGTTACAAGCGAAATCAAACACATATTACCCAACAAATGCAACCAGCCAAGATTACATGATACAATATAATTATAAATATCAAGAAAATAGCGAAGGATAATATTTCACAACCTCCTTCCTCTTGTTTGTATCATCTTCTTAAGCTTGCTTGTTGTCACCAGGAAGTGAAAGCAGAGACTCTATATACATGGCCACATACAATCCACGTGCATCCTTACAGTAGGTGTGATGCTCCAGCAACTGTCCTTTGTCATCATACTTCACCAATCGATTACCACCATCCGTTCCAATAATATGACCACTTTTTGTAGAGCAAATTGGGTAGAGTACCGAGTAGAAATGCCATCAATAGACAGAACAAGAATCTTAGTCCAAGATGAATGCACTTTGTATTCTTTCCTAATCCGTATTTCAACTGTATCATTATCATAATCCATAGCCCTTAGACTGAGAAATTCCATTAAGTCATAGGCACCGATAACATCCATTGATATATTAAGTCGAACTAATGAATAGCCCCACTAAAGAGCGTCCCTAATTTGGGTTCATTAGAAACATTCATAAAAGGGAAGTGAGTATGCTTCACCAATCCAGAACACTCAATTTCATTTCATTTCGTGTATTATCTATGAATGAGAAAAACTCAAAGGTGATGAAATAGTTAAACAATATATGCTTCATGAGATATTGGATCAACTCACATAGCATACCAGCTCATATCACAAATGCAGTTAAAACGTAATAAAATATAATTATAAATATAAAGAAAAAGGCGAAGAATACTTCACAACCTCGTTCTTCTTGTTTTGAGTCATCTTCTTAAGCTTGTTCATTGTCAGTGAGTGAAAGCAAAGACTCTATATACAAAGCCACTTCACATCCATGGTGATGGTTAAAATAGGTGTGATACGCTAGCAACTGTCCTTTGTCATCACACTTTGCCAAAGTAAAACCGTGTGTTCCAATAATATCACCACTTTTTGTTGAAC